>CM049797.1:14939347-15038549 GCA_027422405.1 Ptychobarbus kaznakovi
AGCATTGTGTTAGCAGCGCAAAGGTTGTGAGTTCAATTCCCAGGAACACATGTACTGACAAAAAATATGTATAGCATGTTGTAAGTCGCTTTGGATAAAAGCGTCTGCTAAATGCGTAAATGTAAATGTATGAAAAATTAGTTTTGAGCTACTTTATTGAAACACAATAAAGAAAAGAGAACATTAATTTAAGCCAAAGAGTAACCATTTCAAGTCAGTCTAACATGATGCAATCATATTTGAGTATTTTTGAGTGCAATATATAAATAAATAACTTTAAACAGATGCATAAATCTTGTAAAACTGAGTTTGAGCAGTCAAAACTTGTATCTACGGCTTGTGATGTGCATCACTAGACTGTAGACCCACTGGAAATCTCACTGTGAATAACTCTATGATCTTCCTTTCTAATGTGGCAGAGATAGAATGCAAAGGGAAACAGTGATAATTATCAGCAAAACACTCCACTGAACTACCAGCCTGCAGAGGAAATTGAGGCAAGTGCGTTGTCTTCTCCAATAAGCATAGAGCCATAGAGTTAGTCACAGCAGTCCTGGATCAATTGCTCTTCAATTAAAATGCTCAATTAAATAGACTTTGAAGAAAAATAACTGTGAAAGTAGGACGATGCCCTGACTAATGTTGTAGGATGAATCTGTAGTGTGAAGACATCTTGTCATTGGATTAATTCTGGAAGGTAGAGAACCTTTGCCAAGAGAAAGTTTACCCACATTCACTTATACCTTCCAAACTTTTAAAGGACCAGCACATCCAAAAATGAAAAATGTGTCATTATTTAATTGCTCTCATGTTTCTTCAGTGCTTTAAAACAATCCAGTGAAAGGTTTTTTTGTCAGAAATGTACCATAAATAAATACTTTGTGACATGGCTGTTTATTTTATGGTTTATTTCATTACAGTTTGGCTCAGTTCTCGAACAAGACTTTTTTTCTCTCAAAACAATAGGTTCAGATGTCTGAACAATTAGTTTCTTGTTCACATAAGATTTTTATTTCTTACTGATTCAGGCAAATAGCATGTGTTTCAGCACATGTGCAAAAGAATAAGTACAATTGTCTACAGTTTGCACAGAAACTACAGTTAGGTAGGTCCATATATATTTGGACATTGACACAATTTTCATAATTTTGGCTCTGTATGCCACCAGAATATAATTAAACTGAAACAATCAAAAAGATGAAATTGAAGTGCAGACTTTAAGCATTAATTCAAGGGGTTGAACAAAAATATAACATAAAATGCTTAGGAATTACAACCCTTTTTATACACAGCCATCTTCTCTTGATTGTAGACTTTGACGGTGACACGTCTTCCTCCTGGAGAGTGTTCTTCTCTTGGCTGGATGTTGTGAAAGAGTTTTTCTTTACCATGTAGAGGATTCTCCCTCATCCACCACTGTTGTCCTTTGTGGAATCCAGGCCTTTTTATGTCGCTGAGCTCACCAGTGTGTTTTTTTTTTTCTCAGAATGTACCAAACTGTTGATTTGGCCACTCGTAATGTTCCTGCTATCTCTCTGATGGATTTGTTTTGTTTTTGAAGCCTAACAATTGTGTTTCACCTGCATGGAGAGCTCCTTTGACTGCATGATGTGGGTTCACAGCAACAGCTTCCAAATGCAAACCGCACACTTAGCATCAACTCCAGAACTTTTATCAGCTTAATTGATGAAGAAATAGCCCACATCTGTCCAGTAAATTGCTTTTGAGTCAATTTTCCTGGTAGACTTAGAAATAAATAATAATAATAAAATTAATTATAAAAATTATAATAATAATATTAATAGATAAATAAATAACAATCAAATATTTTTACAAAGATTTTAGAAAAGATGACACAACATTAAAAGCTGAATGCAATGAATTTACAGTTTTCACATTAGATCCATGTATACAAAAAGTTGAGAGTTCCATCGAGATAATGTCCAACAAATACACAGTCCAGGTTCGTCTGTCCACTGTCCATTGTCCATTTTTTCATCAGGCACACAGACACACAGATTTAGTTAACTTCATTCAAAAATCCTAATTAATATAGGGTGCTCCGGCTCAGTGCAGCGGCTCAAAAGCGCTCGTCAATGTCAAAATGTTTGAAATAGCCAATCAAAGTGTAGAAGGCGGGATTTACCGTTCACAGACGCTGCTGCGCGCGACTTGAATGCGAGCTGAGGTAAGATGTAAGCAGCTAAACATGACATTAACTAAGACATTCATTTTCAGGAATGGAAACTTCTGGCCTTTTCAAATTTCTCAGATTTGAATGCCGTTATTCGAATCGTCACAATGTAGGCTACATAATGCAGTTTTCAGCAGACATGAGATACTGAGTTAATGTAAATCTGCTTTCTTCCGTGATTTCACGTGTCTAAGAAAATATAAAAAAATCTATAAAAAGTAATTCTCAATCTTAGAACATTGTAAATCTGAAAAATTTTGCTTTCGAGTGATGTGCATAGGAACGTGATTTTATATTATAGGCCTTATAAAAATATAATTTGCTTATTAATTCACAAGCATTAGCCTATTTTATAGACACACTGGTGGTTAAAAGTTTGAAATAATTAAGGCTTTTTATTTATTTATTTGAAAGAAGATTGAATTTATTTGATTAAAATACAGTAAAACAATAGCCTAATATTATTAAATATTACACTTAAAATGGTGGTTTTCTATTTATTTATTTATCTGATCAAAGCTGAATTTTAAGCATCATTACTCCAGTCTTCTCTGTCCCTTCAGAAATCATTCTAATGCTGCCTAATTTGCTGCTTAAGTATCAGTTGTTATTTGTGATTAATTGTTAATAATGGTTTTATTATTGTATAATGGTTCTCGTTAAAAAACAGCATTTATTTGAAATATAAGTACTTTGTAATACGTGTAAATATATTTACTGTCACAAATTAATTTAATCAAGGTCCCTTTTTGTATTCTATAATCTTTCATTTAATGCAAAATTGTTAAAGAAAAATATGAATTTATATATTTTTATCTTACCCAAGACTGAAAGGTATCACACATTTCCCACAAAAATAGGAAGCAGCACAACAGTTCTCAACATTCATAATAATCAGAAAAATTTCTTGAGCAGCAGTCAGCACATTAGAATGATTTCTGAAGATCATGTGACACTGAAGACTGCAGTAATGATGCTGAAAATTCAGCTGCGCATCACAGCAATCAATTATATTTTACTATATATTCGCATAGGAGACAGCTATTTCAAATTGTAACATTATATATTTCACAGAACTGTTTACTGTATTTTTCATCATCAAAATAATTAGTATACTCTTTTCCACAATTGGAGCTCTATTCCTTAAAATGATATATCAAGCTCCTGCAAAAGGACAAATACTGTATATGATGACCAATAGAAAGGCCCATAAAAACAGTTCTGTGCTATTCAAGTCTTCAGATGATACCAGAGTATTGTGTCATTTGGACTGATAATATTGGTATTTAACTTTAGTGATATTAAACTGTCCATCGTAAAAATTATAAAAAAATATTTACTATTTGCCATATACACCAGAAAAGACCAATTATAATGTCAAGAATATGCGACTCATTTATGGTGTGTTGCAGTGTGTTGCGGACTAGGTTTGGGGGGCCGCTCTGTGCCAAAAAGTCCAGGGCCACTTTTTGGCCCCAGTCCGCCCCTGTCCACAACCAATTCCAATTATTGCTCTTTACATGCTCTTCAAGCTTTGTAATCAAGTAGTGACCAACCCCTCACTTTTGATAAGTACCCATCTGTGTCTTGTGCATCTCCCTAGTAAAGGTGTAATGGAGCTGAGGCAGAAGCTGAAGTAGAATCCATATGCAAATTTATTAAACAGTCCACAAATCCAAAATCATGTCAGCAAGGCAAGCGTTGAGGTCGATACACAAGTGAGGCAGTCCAAACAGGCAAACAGCAAAAGTGCAATCCAAAAAGAAAAGTCAAGAGAAACAGGAAAACCGGTCATACACAGAAGAACTAGACAATGATACAAAACGCTTGGTAAGGCAGGTGCCTGGCAATACTTTCGGCAGGGATGCAATGTGGTGGCCAGGTTAATATGGCCGCCAAACAGGAATTAACTGCAGAGCTAAGAGCCACAGTCAAAACTCAGGCGAGAGTACCCATCTGTGCTTGGTGTTACAGAAGGTAGATTTTCTTCTTCCATGCATGGGAGGACGGCAGTGATCACTGAACAGTGTAGCCAAGATTCAACCTGCACTTTGAATCAATAGAGACAGATAGGAAAAGAAGGCTATTGATTCTTTTGTCCCGTCCCCTCCCTATCTGCTTGTGGAATAACGTAAATCAGTGAATTAGGAGATAAATCTGCTGATCGTAGGGTCTCCAATCCCTCATCTAGATATATCATTGATGAGATAACGCCTGGATGAAATGTTTTCAGACCTCCAGATTTATATTACGTGCACTATTCAGTCTGAATTTATCTTCGAGAAATTGAATTAGTGTAGAAATATTTCATGGCTCCCCCACTTGTACTTTGGGGATTTTTAAAGGTCAAAATTAATGCTGAAGAAACTTTCAAATGTCAAAAATGTTTACTTCATCCCATTGTGCCGTTCTTAAGTGATGCACATATTTTCCAAATGTTCCTATTCATCAAAAGCATGTCCTGAGTTCCTGCTGTCTCAAAGTTCTCACACAATCTGTTGTTCAGAATGACAGGAAATTAAATTCATGGTCAAACTTCAGAGGGGGCATATTTTACCCCATGTGGTCTCTTCATCATGGTAAGAGAATGTGAGCAAAACGATAAAAAGAGAGATGAAGAAGGATAGAAATTATTATAAGGGGAAAATGAGAACCCCGCAGTTCTCAAAGCTGCAGGCCCAGCCAGCCATACAAAACTTTAGAGTGATAAGTTTAAATAAACAGACAGAGATCAAGCATCGTTTATTTAAATTACACTTGTATAAAGATATCTGCTTAAAGAGATAGATCACCCAAATATGACAATTCTGTCATCATTTACTCACCCTGAAGGAGTTCCAAACCTGTAAGAGTTTCTTTGAGTTGAGTTTCTTTCAGACAGTTGCCTTGGGAAAAAATGGTGGTCAGTGGGGACAAGAAATTGTTATGTTACCCACATATCTGCTTAAGTTCACATAGGATGGATGGATCGGATGGATGATGGATGGATGGATGGATGGATGGATGATGGATGGATGGATGGACGGACGGACGGACGGACTGACTGACTGATAGGTCTTTTGTTATTCTTCGTATTTAACATTTGGGTGTGGATGGATAGATAGATAGACAGACAGACAGACAGACAGACAGACAGACAGACAGCAGACAACATTTGTGACGACAGACAGACAGAGAGACAGACAGACAGACAGACAGACAGACAGACAGACAGACAGATAGATAGATAGATAGATAGATAGATAGATAGATAGATAGATAGATAGATAGATAGATAGATAGATAGATAGATCTAGATAGATACATCTACCTTTGGATTATGTTCTATAATGATCTCACTGATATATATTATATTAAAAAGTTGCATCCCTCCCTTTAACACAAAGAGGAAATGAGAACAAAAAGAACAGGCTCTAGTGGGTAGATAAAGCACACCACACAAACACTGAACTAGATGCAATTAAATGATAGGGGACTGGTCTCCAAAGCCTTAAACTGCCACTCCTTCCCACATGGCAGGAGATGGATTCTTATCTGCGACTCTCAAAAGAGCAATGACATCTGAAATGCAGATTCACCCTGGACTATTATCATCACCTCACAATATCCTGCCACAGTTTATGCTTTGGAAACCACGCAGGAATGTCCTCTGGGGCTGAGGAAATATAACATTTTGTCAGTTGCCAGGAAAACAAACTTGTAGAAATGCATTTGGGTCGAATGACCTGGTGTTTGTCTTCACGGAATAGTGATTCTGGGGCTAAATATATTCTTTGTTCAAGCCGCTGAGGCACAGCCAACGGGAAAGGTCAGAAATCACAGAACCAATACACGTTTACTGGGCTACGAATTAATGTAAGTATAAATATAGATTTATTTTCCCAAGTTTGTTTGAATAACAGGTGTACCCACAGATATTTAGCATTAGAGCACTTTCCCACCAATGGATCCTCTGCAGTGAATGGATGCTGTCAGAATGAGAGTTCAATCATCTGACAAATCTATAATCAAAAAGTAATCTATGCAGTTCCAGTCCATCAATTAACATGTACGTTTTAGTGTATCACTTAAAAAGTGATCTAATGCTAAATTTCTCCAAATAACTTTCATAAAGAAACAAACCAGCGACATCTTGGATAGCCTGAGGGTGAGTTTTCATTTTTTGATAAACTATTCCTTTAATGCATCACAATTGTCTCAACACGAAGAACAGAAAGTACAATGAGAGAAACACATCCAAACCTTTTTACCTGCCTAATCAAAGAGTTATACATAAAGGCTCAACAAACGTCAACATGCCCTGGAGAGTCCCACGTCTTTACCATTTGTTTCTTTTTGTTTTACATAATGATGGTGCATCTTCTGCTTTGGGGCCATAGAGGGTCCTGTCTTTCATCAATTTAAGCTAATATTTTCTCAGTTAAACACAGAGAACAGAACAAAACAGCATGAACCAACCAGAGCAGGAGCAGATGGAGGAGGCATGCATGGAGATCGAGGGATCACACTCCTTTTCAATCGGCCCAAAGGGGCCACATGTTTACCAAACAAAACAAATCTTCAAGACTAGTGTAATCTCTTGTTTTGGCTGCTTCCATAGAGCAAGCGGTGAGGCTATTAGGATTCAGTATTCCCTTTAACAAGAGTTAAAACTACTACTCAAGTGGATAACCAGTTTTGTCTCATCTTTTTGTTGTACTTGTAGATTCCCAAAAGTCTTGTACAATTGTACCTGCTCAGCAAGTGTGATTTCACATTGAGATTTGAGGACTAGTTGCCCGCATGTCCTCAATTTAATTTTATGCTGCCTCTTTATTCTAAAGGAATTGCATAAAGATAAACATAATTATATGCATCTTTTGATGCAATCAGTTCTATCCACACACATGGTCTTGATATTGGAAGTTATGTGCAATACCCCAAATCAAAAGAGCTCTCTGTCATGTCTTTATGATATTCTGGTGTTAAATCGTGTTGCTTTGTTTTTGCTATGTTGTTACTTATTAGTTTATTGCTGTCCAAATTGATCATGCTGATCACTTTTCAAGTCTCTTTTTACTGCCAAAATATGTCCTTAAAAAACTGAAATTATTAACATTTTGAAATTATTAATTATTTTAAAAAGGGGGAAATATGAGGGTAATGATGCATAACCTGTATTTTAATAATACATCATGCCAGTTAAATGCTAAACAATATAGAGAGAACATAAAGACAAAATTGTAGTTTTTCCATTTTATACATCAAAATATGCATATTTGATAATACACCCAGAAGTTGGATACAGAAGTTAGAACAGGTCAGACAAGAATATGAATATAAGGGACAGAAATGCCACCCATATTGTAGAACATTGGTTCTCAAGCCGGGCCTGGGGCCCAGCCTCAGCAAACTTTCAGGTTGCCCCAATACATCTTCACTTGTAGTCTTCATATTTAATTATATAGCAGTCGTTTGGATAGGAGAGTCTATGAATATGTCTTGGACAAAGGGGGTCTTGAAATATAAAAGGTTGAGAACCACTCTTGATCAAGCACCCATGTCTGCTTCAACCAAATTGTGAATATTTTTTAGTTAGTTTAACTCTCAAACAGTACAATATAATCTCAGCAGTAGACATTGATCCAGATCAGGAAGCAGAAAAGGTTGGGTGTAATTAACAGCGCAGTTTAACGAGACTATCCCGTGGACCAGACACATAGTCATGTTGATAGTATCTGAAAAGTCACCAGTTCTCCTGCTATGTTACCACCTGACACATGCAGATGATGAGCAATGTGGCTGCCTGTTTCACTGCCAGCGAGACAAGACTGGTCTCTTCTGCCAGCTGTAAGCCTGTGTGAGGTGATATCTCACACACAGAGCTATGATGAATATGGAGACACTGTGAGTTTTATTTCATTTAGACAGCAGTGCTTGTTTTTTTTTTTTTTTTTTGTTGTTTCTATGAGAGTGAATTCACTCAGTAAGTCAGCTGTTGTTTTGGATTGTACTCTATTAGAGGCTTTTTGAGAGACAATGATGTGCCGATATTAAATATAGGCCTACACCCCAATAAAAAAGCACTGCACCTTTGTCATAAGATCTGTTCATTTATGTCAAGAAATGTTGCATTCAGAGGATTCGGGCTGCTTTAAGGCTGCCTTAGGCCTGTATTCATGTATAGACTCCACTGAGGTAAACTGCACCTGTTTAGATCATGTATTATCAAGATTATGTGACTGTGAGTTTTCAAGATACAAGAAAACTGGAGAGCAAGGACATTCATAACTACTGATTTGTAGTGGTGTTTGCTAAGGTAAGCATTTCTATTGTTCATACTTAGAGTTATGGATTTGTTCAAAAGCTTTAACCCTAAATATTAATCTTCACTGTAACTCAGCCTGCACTGTTTGTGCTCTACAGAGGTGTTTGATCAAGTGATTCATTATTTTAATCTGGTGGATGATGAAATTGTTTGGGAAACAGTCGTGACTAGCAAGTTAATTTCCACAAAAATGCATTATTGTGGTTAATCAGCGAGTTACGTTATTGTACGAGAAATGCACCCCTGAACGCCTTTGCAACTGCCACCTATATACATACCAGTGCACTCCAGAAACCATTTAATAATGCTCTAGCAAACACTCAGAACATTCTAGCAACCACCCATGACACACTAGGATGCTCTAGTGACCTCCTAGAACATTCTAGTCATAGATATGTACAGGGCTTAAAGTTCTCCGGCACGGATCTCCGGCGTGCTGCGTTCAGCTGTGAAAAAAATATTTTTTGATATCATGTTCGAGTTCACGAGTTGTGCTACCAATAATATATGTGTATTGTTGTAAGGATTAAGTTTAGGGTAAGGGTAGTTGTGGACGGGTAGGTTTAGGGTAGGGGTAGGTATGGAATTTTAAAAAGCCTCAATCCACACGAAAAAGAGTCTGGTAGCACAATCTGATAGGTAGCATTTTTTGCTATCGATTTGTGCTACCTATCTTTTTTAATGGGAGGTAGCACAATCTAAGCGGGTAGCACAAATAGTCAGAACACCGGATCTCCGTTGTTCGTGCTAAAAGCGTTGCAGCCCAATCTGTTGAAAAAAAGAATAGAATAAATCCTACGTTTAAAAAAAAATTGTTGATATCATGTTCGAGTTCACGAGTTGTCCTACCAGTAGTATGAAAGGGATACTGCTTTCACTCTCAACCAAACTAACATTACTAGCCAATCAGAAGTTGTTGCACTCATAAACACGAGACGCAAAATGGTATACAGAGCCACAACCCTGATGATTCGATGAAAGAAGAAGAAGCCTCTGGGTCTCGAGCGCAACGCGCTGAAAAAGCTGTGAGGCGCAATGGTCAATGATATCACTCTAGTGCATATTTACATAGAAAAGCTATTTAAAAGCAGCAGAGCTTTGTAAACAGCTCATAGTAATCACATCATCTCCATTAAAACGATATGATTTTTGAAAAGGTACTGTTCACACATAATCTCTTAATGGTAATTTACCAAAAACGACGTTATGTGTGAAAGGCAGTGTTGGGAAGGTTACTTTGGAAACGTGATCCAGATTACAAGTTACCCTACTTAAAATGTAATAAGTAGTGTAACTTTGCAATTATTTATTAAAGTAATGTAACTGGTTACATTTGATTACTTTTTGATTACTTTTCTAAATGTCTAATGTTTTCAACTGTTAATCATTTTCAAACATGTAAACCAGGTAGGGTTAACCTTACAGTAACACTGATAACTGTCAGACATTGAAGTCCTTCATCACTTGAATTAAGATTATAATATTCAAATTTTAAAGGAGACATTGCATATAAATGTGTCTTAGCAGTATGTGGACACAACCACCCTACAATGATAGAAATTCACTCCTTTTTTTAATCCCCAAAAACCTAAACAGTCTCAATTATCAAGCATCATTTTGATTTTAGAGTGAATACCTGCACTCTCTTCCACCTTCAGTACCACAACTGAGGTGAAACCCTTGAGCAAGGCACCAAACCCCCAACTGTTGGTCGGGTGCGGCAGCAATATGGCTCCCGCTGCTCCGGGGGTGCGCGTGCACGCACTTGGATGGGCTAAATTCAGAGCACAAATTCCAAGTATGGGTTACCATACTTGGCCACACTTAACTTTGCTTTCACTAAATTTGCTTATGTCTGGCTGTGCAAATCATGCTTCCTGAATGAGGGACAATTCAAGACAGGTTTTGTTAAAAAGTTAAAACTCAAAGATGGATCAGTACCCATTGTTCAGAAACCAGCTGCACCTCCAGAAGAAGTAAGTCTCACTATTTATGTTTTATGATTATTTGCAAATCGCGTTTGCTCTTCCACAGAAGAGAAAGGTGGGGTGAGCAGAGCTCATTAGCATGTAAAGAGATATGCACCGAAACGAGTTGCTGTGAACAGAACTGTTTTGACAAGCAAACACTGGAATCTAAACAGTTAATCATAAAAAATAAAGCATATACATAAACCCTATAGGAAATATAAAAGTTATAGAATAAGCATGTTATAAACTTCTGAAACGTTGGCGTTTCATATTTTAGAGCAGTCACTGCAATTTATGAAATAACTCAATAAAATCTTTATTTAGTAGTAAAAATCATATGTAACCCCCTTTGTAATCATTAACATTTTCATAAGTAACTGTAATTTAAATACACATTTTTTTGTTAGTAACTGTAACTGATTACAATTACTTTTATTTTGTAATTAGATTACGTAATTCCGTTACATGTAACTATTTACTCCCCAACACTGGTGAAAGGTGCTAAACTCTTCCTCTGCATATGCTGTGAGTTTGGGTTACTTGATGGTCATCTGGGAAAACAGTGTGCATTATCTCACTAGATTTGTAACGTAAATCATTAATAAACCTATGCCAGCACAGGACAATATATCAACATATTTCTATATGGGATTTGTTGCACATCGCGATTTCAAAATAAAAGTTGTAAACCCTCGCTCTGAGTTTGCATGTGAAATTAAATGGATTTAAACGTCGTTGAATCACGCTGTAAAGTGAAACAACACCAGGCTGTTTGGCACCCTCTACTGGTAGGCTATTTGTTTTAATACATAATGTAGGCCTACTTAATTATGTTCATATTATATTTATATTGGTGTGGTTCAATAAAACCATGTAATTACTTGGTTTTATACTTTATTTAAGCCAATTATTATTGCCATGTGTTAGTTTGTATGTAAATATAGTCATATTAAAGCTTCATTTTCACTTAGGTTCTATTTGTATTACTAAAAAATATCAGATTACTAATTTGTCAAAATAATCGGTAGAATACTTGATTACCAAAGTAAGATTCGTTAGTTACAGCCCTAGATTAGTTAAAACATTTCAAAATACAACTGCATTTGTTACTTTTTGTGATTAAAAGACAATTGAAAATTTAATTGAAAATGTATTTAAAATAGTATTAAAATATCTTGAACCAGGGTATCTGTATTTTGTCTCATCTCTTGAGCTAAGTGCATTCCTCCTAGTGTGACACCCTTAGTGTTGATAAGCAGTGATATAGATCATACTTTTCCAAGTGTATGATATAGCTTTCATTCTTCAGGTCAATCATAAGGAATAAGGAAAGTGATAACTTTGCCATAGATTCCTTTCAAATGTTAAAGTTGCCACAGTCATTGCATTCTTTGCATGTGCTACACTTTATTTGTACCATTTTGTTGTATTAGTTTATTAATTAGAATTTGAAAGATAATAATGATGTTGTTTGATAAGTGAGATCTCTGATTTTATTCCTTGAAAACCAAAAAGTAGTGCTTGAAAATTCCTTGAAAGTCCTGGAATTTCATTTAACAGTAATCTGTACAAACCCTTTTAACTTCTCAGTTCTTGGAGCATTTTATTATTTTTGTTGTTATTAATTTAACTGAACAGTAGTTTTCTGTCTTTGTATATTTCCTGTTTTATATTAATTTCCTAGTATTTAATTGACCATTATTTAATTTGAACAAAACAATTTCAGTAGTCTGAGCTTTAGTTAGTTTCATGGAAATCGTTCAAATAATGTTTTTTTGTTGTTGTTGTTAAATAACCCTGCGAATGTGTCCACCCCTGCAACCAAACCTAAAGTTCAGGCTCAGGATTTTTTTTCTTTAACCCCTGTATGTATATATAGATGCCCCATTCATTCACATTCAGACATATCCACCATCTTGGAACGGTCAATGTGTCGTCACAATAAAAAAAAAAAAGAGTTTCAAGATGCCCAGCGTCTGCACCATGGGGAGAGGGCTTTTTTTAGTCTGTGAGGCAGGCTACTTCCACTCGGAATTACAAGATGGGGAGTCGGTAAGTGTAGACTGTCAAATACATGGATTAAAAGCTAAATGTTTTCATTTCAGTTCTTTCTTAGTAAAAGTTATTTTTGTTTATGCTCCAGAGAGAAATACGGATGGGACAGTGTTCTCTTTAAAAGAATTGTAATAATCTTTGCTAATATTCTTGAATCTTCAAACTGCTGACATTTTTCACTTTGCAGCTTTATTGAATGACCAAAAATGATGGAGTATTTTATGTTTCAGCTGTTTGAAAAATAAAATACAGTCACTCAAACATATACAATGTTACACTAGTCAATTTAAATTGAAAATGTTTTGTTCATTATAATTTTTTTCTGTCAATATTGGAACGCAATATAGCAACCACCCAGACACACTAGCAAGCTAGTAGCTGCATAACAATGCACTAGCAACCACCCAAACACAATAGCAAGCTTACAGCTGTATAACAATGCCCTAGTGACCTCCCAAAACATTCTATTAACCACCTCAAAACTCTAGCAAGCTAGCAGCTGTCTAGCGGTTTACCGACCATCCAGAACCTAACTGCCGAGCTATACACCATAGCAGCACACTAGTGACTACTCAACAACACTCAAAAAGTTATATCTGAAGTTTAATTATTGTGATGCAATCACTATAACTAAATAATCACGATACTAGAAAGATTTTTGTCTCTAATGGGGGAGTTGAGAGCACATAATTCAGATTGTGAGTGGATACAATATTATCCCTGTCATAACAGTGTCATTGACATTGCACAAGTGGAGATAGCCTCACAATAGAGCCTGGGTAATTAACCTTCATAACAATTCCAGTTCACAGAAAGCACATCAAGGGAGAAGATAAAAGAGCCCTACAACATTTGTCCATTCAATAATACTCTGCCTAAAAAATACTCTTTGTTTTGTATTTGTGTCCAGCATGGTTTAATTTCATAAAGTTAATGAGACTGGGCAGTTGTGCTTCATATGAAGGTGGAAGCCATTGACTAAAGCCACCCCACTGTCTAAATGATCACTTCATGCCGTCCGCTGAATGATCTAATGGAGTGTTGAGAGCTTAATTAAAACTGAAGATTTATTGGAGTGGACTTCATATGCATATAAAATATTTGTGCTTTCACGTGTTCAGATTCAAACGAGAGCTTTCAGATGATTTCCAACTGGATTGAATTTCAATGGCTCTGAATAGTGCTTCAGTGAGTATGTGTTTTAGTAGACCATTCTGAAAGTTAGCATCTCTTGACAAAAAGCCAGTAGGATTTTTCCACTGGCTTTTGGATTATTGCAGATAATAAACTCCAACATACTTGACCAACAAACATTTATGATTCATACATGTTTTGTTCATCATTATAATTTTCACAAATACAATTATCATTGATTTTGTAGCCTAAATAAATTCGGCAGAAGTAAAAAGCTAAACGTAGGCCATAAACAAACTACACCACAGACACATCACCTCAATCACCACTAGTGTTTGCCTAATGTTTTATCGATCTATGGTGATCATGTGGGAAATTTAGGTTTCAATCTGGCTTGCGTCATGTGCTGATTTCATTCCTTCTTCTCATCCTCAAAATCTCCAGTCTTTTCTTTACTGCCACTGTTCTAAACTGCTCAAAATAAGGTCAAAATATGAAAGGGTGGTTGAGTGAGAGTCTCTAGTTGGTAGCAGCAGCCGGGGGTCTGATTTGGATGGTGGAGTGGGAGGCTTCAAAGGTGGCAGGAGTGCTAGTGGGCCCACTCATCCAAGAAGGATCCCTGTCAGCTCTTTAATTACTAATCACCATTTCTTTCACTTACATCTTTTTTGTCTGTACAGAACTCAAATGAGCATACCATGGATTTAATGAGATGAAGGTTTTCAAAATGGGAGAGTGAGCTACATTGGCTGATTATTGAAAGGACGATTTGCCACCTAATGAACCCTGGAGTCCTTACAGAAAGAGCAGAGGAGGGGTGGAGTGCTGCTTGATGTTCCAGACCCTCACTTTAAACACAACAGCACAGTGAAATTTAAATAAGAGAGAATGAGCGGGGATGTGGTTCTTTTATTACACAGGCTCTCTGTGACTGTAAAGGGCACTGGCTCTCACAGGAGGAAAAAGAGGGATTTGTTTTTTGATTTATAAGTGAAATAGTCATAACCAGAAGTAATTTTAGTGAACTGTGGGTTATTACCATCTAAAGAACAGCTGGGGACAAAGTACAAACCATTCTACAAATGCAAGGGTGCAGCTTTTGTTTTAACAAAGGGACATTTTAAAGGTGCCCTCAGTATGTTTCCCATTAAAAAAGTGTACGTATAAATAAATTAATAATAGTTTTAGAAAAGTGAAAAAGGTACACTCACTAGAGACAAGACTGCAATGATATCAATATCCTGAAAATTCTTATAGTCAGTGGCGTTGTGAGAGGGGGGTGCTTTGGGAGCTTAAGCCCCTGATCTTTTTGAAGATGTACCATTTACTTCACAAATAAAATATGTTTATTCATTTGAATTTGTACTCCAAGTACTAGAAATCCTTCTGTCTGTGATAAAAAGCCGTCTGCACTGCTGGCTGTGGTAGATTATTGCTTACCTTATGTGTTCATTCCACTAAACACAGCTTTAAAGCGCTCAGATATTTAAAGGAACACTCCACTTTTTTTGGAAATAGACTCATTTTACAAGAGAGTTAAACAGTTGAGTTTTGCCATTTTTGAATCCATTCAGCCGATCTCTGGGTCTGGCGGGAGCACTTTTAGCATAGCTTACGCAGTGCCGTAGTCCCCAGCTATATCATAACTAGTTACCTAGCTGGGGACTACTTTCAGGTGCTGTGTAATATCATTGCGCCTGCTGCACTCATGGTACGGCAGCAAAGTTCCTTGATTATTACGCCAGAATGAGAGAATAGTTCTTGGCCCTATCAGCCTAGAAAATCACAGCTTTTCATTTTCAGTCGGTCTTAGTACACGATGTAACTACAGAAGAGTCAAGTTTTAACTAGGAAAAATTACGGTGGCCGAGAGAGTCAACGCGCGCAACTTCAGAAAACACATCAAATAGAAAAAGCACCAGCAAATCAAGAAAATATTTCCATCATTTTGACACAGATGGTACAAATGCTCATAACACAAACAAATAAAGAAACACGCTGCAAAGCTCACAACACAACCAAATACATTTTATTTGCAGCGCGCTTTTTTTTTTTGAGCATTTGCTAGTGTGTGTGTTGTCAAATTGAAAAGTGTTTTCTTAATTTGCAGATGTTTTTTTCTATTTGGAGCGCGTTTCTTTTTTTGGTTGTGTTGTGAGCATTTGCAGCGTGTGTGTGGTCAAATTGAGGAAGTTGTTTCCTTAATTTGCAGGTGTTTTCTGAACTTGCAGCACGTTGAGCTCTCTCGGCCACCGTAAAAAATATTTAAACTCTTTGGTCATTTCTGAGCGAGATGCTAAAGTGCTTCGCCAGACCCGGAGATTGGCTGAGTGGATTCAAAAACGGTAAAACTCAACTGTTTAACTCTAGGGGAGTTGTAAAATGAGTCTATTTCCAAAAAAGTGGAGTGATCCTTTAAAGAGCCAGATCGCGAACAGATTCAATCACACACGTAATCTTGTTATTTCTGCATTACAAACATTTAAATAATCACAGAAGTACTGGGATAAAAGTTAGTTCGGACATAAACAGCGTTGTCTACAATAGCGATCAAAAATAGAGAAAACCTTTTTGAAAGTGACTTCACGCTTCAAACAAAGGTTGCAATTACATTGTAATGCCGGCAGGTGGCAACAAGTGACTTAAAAAAACACATTCGTTCAAAAGACGTCGATTCATTAAGGAATGAAACAAGCAAAGTCTTTATGAGCGAGTCACTGAATTCAACTCATGATTCTCCCTTTATCCCGAACCGTGCAGCTCTAGTTGGTCATTTATCCACACACAATGTAAACAAATAAATTATTTTAATATCAGATAAAGCATCAAAGATGTTAGTGAGGCTCACTAATGGAAACAAAAACTAAAATGTATTTGAAATAAATGTATTTTGTGCTAAGTATTCAACACATACATTTACATATTTATGTGCATAATAAAATGAGTAAATATAATACAACATAATTTAATAAATATAATAAAACATAATAAAAATACCCTACAATTGTACTTTTGGTATACTAAGCTGGTAGAATTCAAATTGGAACAGCTCATTTTAATGCACTTTAATTGTGCAGAACTAGTGCTGAAGTCCAATTAAAGATGTACTCAAAGTATATTTGATTGTGCTACAATCAAAGTATACTTCAGTTACACTTTAAATATCTTGCATTTAAAGATTTATATTATACAGAGATAATATGATCCTCATTAATAGTGATAGTAAAATACATTTTAGGCACAATATTAAGAAATGGGCATTGTGTAATAAAGACATACTCCAATTAAAGTTTAATTATAATTCAAATCAGTAATTGATATTTCAATAAATATGTTAATGGATTTGAAATATATTTAGTATGAAATAAATTAATTTTAAATAAATTATGGGTGGGGGCTAAGCCCCTTGTCTCTCTCAACCCTAGCAACGCCCCTGCTTGGAGTGGGTCGCATCATGTGACCAACTGTGTTCTATTCACTTTATCTTGTTAATGCCTTGCTATGAGATACTTTTTTACTTATAAAATGATTTAATCATGGTTAACTGTGAATAGAGCAATGTTTAAGATGGCTATATTGTGAGAATCATAACTGGTTTAGAAAGAGTATTTATATGAAAACATTTATTTCTTCAGGTTTCCTTCTATTTAGTGCTGCATCAGATGTCATGACTTTATTAACCCAGTAACAAAGGTGTCAGTATGCTTACCTATATTGTGAGAATACATTCTCGTTAGTCGTATCCCGCTGCCCCTCTCCGTTGGCTGGTTTAGAAAGTCTCTACATATTTTTATCATATTCTGGGTATTTATATGTTCACTAATACAATATTTGCAGATTACATTCTTGAACATTCATATGAGTAACATATATATTATTAGTAAATAACATACATGTCTTAGATTGCTTTTTCATAAAATGTCCAAACAATATAAATAAGTATTTTAGAATTATTCATCAACATCTTGAGGCACTCATATTTAAACTGGGGAATTGAGTCATACAGGCCAGCTTTGAGGTTTATTTTAAGTTTGACAAGACAGGACTTCTGAAATGTCTGAAAATCCTTGAAAATCCAATCATAATCAGCATCAAAAAAGTAATCATAAAATCATAATAAATTCCAAGCAAACAAAGCTTTCATTTTATTTTTTCAACTTTCATTTTAATTTAGTAAAATTGTGTGATTTTTATTTTTATATGATTCTATGTAGCTCTCATTGATTTTTCTTTTTTTGTTTTTTAGGTTTAGTTTTTGGACCCACTTTATATTAAGCGCCTTTAGCAACTAACTTAAACAACTCATTTAAACTCATAATTTGATACAATGCTCTTATTTTATAGGCCTATATGTTTTTACATTTTACTTGTATTTAAAAAAAAAAAGCCTGGATGTAATTACATTGATAATTAATAAAGTCTATAATATAACTGTTGACCCCAAACCTTCACCAACCTTAAACCCAGTCATACAAAAAAAACTGTTCTTAACCTTACCCATACATGATTGCAATAAGTATACTGTTCCTTCCTTCCTTCCTTCCCTTTCTTTTTTCTTTCTTTATTTCTTGTTTATTAATTTTTTATTTATTTATTTATTTCAGCAAATACATACTACCTAGACACCTAAAATAGTGGTATTAAGTTCATCAAACATGTATATTTTATTTTATTTTAGTTAGTGACAATTTGTATACTTAACTTTTAGAGAAAAATGGCTAAGTATACTGTAGCACTGAATATATCATCAGAGCTTTGTTACTGAAGCACAAAAGACCAAACAAATAAAAAGAACATGCTCACTCCCAGCACTGAAACAGTAATATTTAACCAATCCAGAGTTAATCCCAATTGTCTCTATATCAAGCACAAAAGGGAATAATAAAGCACATTTCTCAAAAAGCCTTTAGAAGATAAATTGGTTTGTATAATTGGGCTCCAAGCCTGCTGAACAAGGTGTTAGGTGAGATGTACACAAAGACAGAGCAGCAGGTGGCACCATAAAAGACACGTCAGTGTACTTGGCAGCCAAGATCTGCTCCTCAACTCATGGTGGCTTGTGAAACAACGGACAAATGAATCATAATGCTATTGTGTGTTTGTTTGATTTGTATTGTTTTGGGGTTTTTCAGCCGTTGATACCATAGAGATTAGGATTAACAGATGAACAAGATTATGCATCAGATTGGATTCTCGGGTTGTGGGGGCAAAACAACAGGGATTAGGCCACAATCACCAAAGGGACAACATTCACTCAGTACTGACATAAATATAGAAAATGACTTGGCACAAATGTATAAAACACACACACACACATACACACATGTCACGTCCAGCTCATAATCAAACGATTCTTTGCCGGAAACCAATTTAATGGGTGGATGATTCTTAACGTACCATTTTTCGCCCAGAACAGGAAATGGTCTCTCTCTCGGGGGCCGGTTTTCAGAAAGAAGTAAAAAGCCAGGCTTGTAGAGGTGTGATTTTTTTCTTCTACGTTGTTTGGGTTGCGTTTTTTTCCCAGAATAATTTTTTATCCAGCTGTGAGGAAACGTGTGGAGCATTACGCTCTAAGTGTGGCAGAAAATGTCCGTACAGTCAGATTTTCACCCTGGCTGTTAGTCTTCCCAAAGACTGTGCTTGTTAAATAGAGTAATGTGCAAAAAAGAAGAAGAAAAAAACCTTCAACACCATGCTTCATTTGACTTTCAGTGTGGAGAACTTCCCTATGTTCATGATGGATTTGATGAATGCATAATGTGTGCCCTCAGGGACTGACTTATCTGCTCGTGTGGCATGGAAGCTGATGGGCTGTGGCTGACTTCACATCACACATAATAGCAACTCACCCCTGTCATTCAATATGTTTATGTCTGGTGCTCACAATATCAGGAGCCGATCTCAGATCAGAGTGTCTCTCTTATATAGCATAGTGATGGGCGCTTTCTAAATACTGCTTCGTGGCGCTTTGTAACCTTTGTGAATCATTTGGTTAGAAGTAGTGATTCAAAGTACGCTATTACATGTAAAAATATAGTGTCGTTTTTTTTGTCTTAATTGCTATATAATTTAACGTGTTAATATAGGCATACATGGTTCATGCATATGCATTGCTTTGTTTCTAGCATTTCCTAATCGCTAATATAGCATTTATGCAGTAGGTTACGTGCTATAGCCTGAAATTGTACCATGACTGCTAATGATGGCGTAAATTTAATTAAAAGCGTGCTTTTTTCCAAGTGTTGCGCAATTCCTCAGATGCGCTGGCTGAGACATGTGGCTGCTCACTAAATCTTTTTGTGCATAGCCAAGCTACATCTCCTTTCAACCACACAGCAGTTGTTTTCCTGATTTTCGGACCCTCCATCACAGCATGTAAAATCTGTCCTGATTACTCTGTCCACAGGCTGAGTGAATGTCCCCTGGAATGGTCCCCAAGTGAATGAGGTTGTGCAATACAGAAGGGCTTTCACTCTGCTGCTGAGTGCACTCTGACAAGATTGCTGTCAAATCCTGGGGATGGACAAGAGTTATTGAGTGTCACGTGGCAGTAATGGGAAGGCAGGGTGTGGAATAGGGGTGAAGAGGCGTGTTGGTACATACCAAACTAGGAAAAAAAATGTCTGAACAAGTAATGATGTGATATCTTCTCTTAGTGCTGTTTTGTACTTATTACAGCGTCTTTTTGTTTCAAATTACAGGATAAAAATGTTCCTGTAAGACCTACTTCAGTTTTGCATTTTTCTAATATAATGCAATGTGATACAGAAGCCCTGAATCACAAATTTGAAAAATACATGCCTCCTAAGTTTATATTTAAGAAAGAAATTATTTGTTGGGAGGGGTTATGGTTTTATATAATTTTTGTAATTGTAATATTCAATGATAAATCAACTGATGAAGTAACAGGCATTTTATATGCATTAGATTTCATACTGTTAGTGGCATCTGCTGGCTGTTGTTGCTACTGCATGAAAAAGCTGGCTGGGGGGGGGCATATATTTTTTATAAAAAAAAATAACAAAAAATGTTTGGGCAAAAGAGTGCTGGGAAAAAAATGGAGGATGTATTTTTATTAAAAAAATATATTTTTATTATTAACTTTTTTCACCTGCTGAAATTTTGCTGTCCAGAGTTTCCTTCAACTGTGAAATGGAATTTAAAAATTAACAGTATTTGTTTTTTCTCTCCTTTTCCTTGACGATGGTAGCACTTGGCATAGATTGAAGTTTGTACGTGACATGAATTAAAGCCTGATGATCCATGCACATATTTGAAATAATAATTTCAATATCATTTCATCATTGCATATTTAATCTGAAATACAAAAAAACTGATAGTATTCATCTGTAACTAAATGAACAGCAAACATCTCTGAGATACAATGCTACAGACATATTTCACAAATTAATGATCCAAACAGCATCTTGTGTTTCAATGGAGGCGAGACAATTTGACCTTGTGTGCAAAAGCGCTATATAAATGCATCATTCATTCATTCAAATGAGTTTACATGCTCAATATCACAAACGTGTTAAATACTTCTTATTCATTTTATATCATAATATATCTTTGTATGAAATGTTCACAAACAAAATCACAACCATTTCAGTTTTTTCTTGGTTTAATAAAAAGAAAAAACAGTGTAGCTATTTCCATCCTCTTCAATTCTCTGCATAGGAGTCGGGTGTATTTATTCCGCAGGAATTGAGTGCTCTCTTGTGGTATTAACAGAAACTGACCCTGCTCAGCATGCAACAGTGTTTGTGGCAGCCTTTTGTCATATTGTCATACCCATGTTTTGTAAAGAAATCAGGGGGAGACATTAGATGAATATATTTACATCGTATTCCACAGTTAGGCCTAACATTCAAAAAGCTAAACGAGTCGAGAACAAAAGCACGGAGACCAGTACAAAAAACAATCTCTCTAGGTGCCATTCAAGTGCTTTCTCTCAGCATGTCCAATTCCAGAGCTGCCCATTCTCTCCCCTGTGTCAGGAGACCAGGCTTTTCTTCTCCGAGCTGACACAGCACCTCTCACAATTTGAGCAATAATCAAGTGTTTGTGTGCTCTGCACGGAGCCGTCTCTTCCTGGTCCGCTTTAACAACGGTATTTTCTCTCTCAGTGATACCCACTCTTATCTGTCCTTTTCTCATTAACTGCTTCTGTTTTTCCACATTGCCTTTTCAGTAAACTCAGCCTATCTGAGTATCATGTGTCGTCGCTATCACGCAATCTCCTTTCCGCATTCTCTCTGTTTTGCCTCTCTTTAGCAGTCGTGGCCCGACTTGCTCAATTTCACCCACGTTCTCGCTCTCTCTCTCTCGCACACGAGCCCGCTAATCTTATTTTCATCTCCAATCATTAACACGCTCTACAGTCTTTCTCGCCTCTGCACACGCTCATTTATCCCTCTCAATTTTATTGTTTTTCTCCATCCAGCGCCACCTATGCTTTCCATCACGGTGAAGTAAGTTTAGCAGGTAAATCAGCCGTCACTGTTGAGTAGGCCTGGCGATTGCCCATGAGTGCTTTCTGTGAAATGATTCCCGCCCCTGACCTGGAGGACTGCTGTTCTGCTCTTGGGGGGGGGGGGTTGTGTAAATTACAGACAAACTGTGCAGGGCCATAAACAGATCATTAAATGCTTAAACGATTTAAATATTTTATTTAAAATAGCAGAACCCTCCTGCTAGGGAAACTGTGATTGTAATCACCCTAAGCAGCCGTTAAACATACAGATGAAGAACAATAGCAAGGAACTGTAAATATGGTACCTAAAGGCCGTGGTATACTAATGCTGGGTGCAAACAGCATTGTTTTTGTTTTTTTAAGTTGTTGGATCACTGCTCTTCTTATACTGTATGACTGTCTGGGGTACCATCTAGTTGCTTCCAACACAGCATTAGCATGCCAAATATCTCACAGGCATTTTTTGGATGAATTGGCGCTTCTCTCAGATGGCATCTTTGATAAAACAAGCTACTTGATTGTCGCTCGCGTGAAAGAGCATAGATTTGCCTCTGTTTTCAGGCATTTGTCAGTGTTTTCTACAAAAATGTTGTTAAGTGAAAATGGGGGGTAAAATCATGCAGTGTGAACACGACATAAGCCGACCATCGGCCGAAGTCGTCCAGTGTGGAGCGTCTGTCAGCCTAGTTTTTTCAGAGTGTACCACACCATCAGCACTAGTCAGACTCGGACCCCATATGCACCCGTTTGAGCATGTTGAATTGACATCGGACATCTGTGGCATTGTGCTGTAAGATAAAACTGCACATTTTAGAGTGGCCTTTTATTGTGGCCAGTCTAAGGCACACCTGTGCAATAATCATGCTGTCTAATCAGCATCTTGATGTTCAGGTAATTGCTTTTAATATAAAATGTCCGATAAAATTGCAGCCAACATCAATCACAATTAGTTTGCACTTAAGTATATTCTTTGAAAATATTATATTATTTATATTATGCTATATTATATTATATTTGGTACTTTATTATATTTTTTATGTTTATACTTTAAGTATGCTAAAGTGTGCTTCTTCTTCACAAGGAGAAGTTTATTGTACTTGTTTTATTTTGTACAGGAAGCACTTCTTTAGCAGATAGCGTTCCAAAAGACATGCTTGCCATCGGTTGATTATTGCTCCCATATGAGATGAAAACACTTCTGTAAGTCACTTTGGAGAAGAGCATCTTCTAAAAGCCTTAAAAACATCCATCTGTTTTTTTCTGAAACATGTTGAATGTGAAGCCAACATGGAACATATTTAAAAAAAATGAATTGCATAATCAAATATTTATATTGAAAATGGCCACTTTCTTGTATCTATGTAAGAAAATATTTTTTTATTTAAAGTTTTTTTTTTTGGATAATCTTGACTAAGTAATTTGCACACCTTTATCAAACTATTATTGATTACAATAAAAAGTTATGTAATATGAGCAGTACAGCAATTGTGGTACTGTGACATCTGTAGTGAATCTCACATATTTTTCTTTATTAGTTAGTAAAGGTGCCCAAATGTGACCTTTTATTCAGTTGCATTAACCTCCATTAAATTGAAACGCAGTTGCATGTATTCTGCTGGAAAAACATCCATCACAACCTTTCAGAAGAGAGATGTTTATTGTGCTTCAGCCCGTGTCCTTCAGCATTGCAGCCCGCTAAAGGTCACGCAGGAGTCATGCCTGGAGACAGCTTAATTGGAAATCAAACACAGACCGTGAGAAAGGGAGAAAGAAAGAAGGCAACAGATGTTAAAGGAGGGAAAGGGGACATGAGTCAAAGAAGCAGACAGGTATAAGGAAAAAGCAAAGAGTTAAAACTCTCAAGACCAATATTGATTTACGGTGAAAAGAAAAAGGAGGCCAGCGATGGTGAGAGAGAGAGTGATAAATAAAAGATTAAATGTCCTGACATTGGGTTGGACAGAAATCAATGGAAATAATAGTGTTACAATGCACATTTTCATTAGTCTGGGGAGAGACCGAAGGCGGTCCGCATGTCTAATGTATCAGTCAAAGCGAGCAGGTCTGCGCTTACTGTCTTATTTGTTTTATGAATATAATTTGTGGCACACTTCAGGGCAAATTATATCACAAGGAATGTTTTGAGGTTTTGCTCTGACATACTGTCACCTTATAAGCAAATGCAATATAAATAAATAACAATGCATCCTGTTTTAACATTCTGGGCTGGATTATGAGTCAGGACAGTGGACCTCGAACTGTCAGGGGCCTCTAAAGCTGGCTTGTTGAGATGTGAATGTGAAAAGTATATAAAGTGTAAAAGTATATTAAAAAAAATGTATTTGCAGATAATATTATATTAATGAAATTAAAGGCTATAAGTAAAGAAAGCACACTTAAATGACTGTCTTAACACAGTTTGCACAAAAATGAAAAATGTTGTCATCATTTACTCACCCTCAAGTTGTTCCAAACAGTTGTTGGTAGCCACTCACTGACTGAATGGAAAAAATGGCTACCAGCAACTGTTTGCTTACCAACATTCTTCAAAATATCTTCTTTTGCATTCAACAGAAGAAACTACTACAGGTTTGGAACAACTTGAGGGTGACTAAATAATGGCTATCCCTTAAAGTACACTTTTAGGTACAACTAATTGCATTTAGTATAAATTAAAAACTATAAAACATAATGAATAGGAGTTAACAGACAATTAAAGGAATAGTTCTCCCAAAAATGAAACTTTTCTGGAAAATGTATTCACCCTCAGTCCTCAGGAAAGATATAGATGAGTTTGTTTTGAAAAACAGATTTGAAGAAATTTAGTGTTACGTCACTTGCTCACAATGGATCCACTGCAGTGAATGGGTGCCGTCAGAATGAGAGTCCAAACAGCTGATAAAAACCACTCAAGTCCAACACTTAATGAAGTGAAAAGCTGTGTGTTTGTAAGAAACAACTCCATTGTTAATGCATTTTACCTTTAAACCATTCCCATCTGTGCTGATGAAGAAACAAAGCCATCTACATCTTGGATGTCCTGAGGGTGAGTTTTCAGCATTTTTTTTTGAGTGAACTATTGCTTTAAGTGTCCAAAAACATTACATTCAGTTTGCATTCAGATTGTAAAGTCTATTTTCATGTTCAGGGCTGGATTATGGGCTTGCACAGTGAGCTTTAGACTGTCAGGGACACCAGAGGCCCTTGGGACATTTATCAGACCACCTGAGTCCTTTGCCCTTTGCTTCATAGAGTGCACAGAGTGCAAGCATAAAACAAGAGTGCACAGTGCAAGCATAAAACAAGTAACCCTTACAGTACGAGGACCCACAGGTTTCTCTGCACACATAATACAGTGTAAAAACCTGTATTCAGGGGCCTCTCGCGACTTCATTTTACCCTGTTAATCTTTGATTGAGCAATAAAAAAAATGTGCTCCTCCATTTTTGGTCTATATTGTTAAAAGACCATTTTCTTTCTTTAATCATTTCGCTTCATTGTCATTTAATTTGTTTTTAATTGTGAACAAGCCATCACTAACTGATGAATCATTCAATTAGTTTCCACTTCTGTCCTTTGGGACCCATGTTTTACTCCCTAATTGAGTTGGAGAAATGCACTGCAGACATCTCACCTCATCCCAGCACGTAAGTGAACCGAGACTGCTTAAAACCAATCAATATTTCCCTCTTGAAACTTTCTTTCCTCATCTTTTATTTCCGTCTCATCTTTTTTGTATAAAGAAGTCACTCACATATAAAGAGGATTCGCTGGAGTGGTGCTTTTTGTGAAGGAAAAAAAAATATTAGATATAAGATATCTCAGCCAGCCTATTATTATACTGAAGAAGCTGTGTCATTCCTTAGTGAATAAACTTTAATTTCTCTGGATTTATTTTCACATTGAAATCCTTTTAAAAGATATTCCCTTAAGGAGACAATTATGACTGAAGTGGAGTGTCAGATGAAATCTGTATTGAAAAATAGTGTGTTTGTACCCAGTGACACTGATTGTTATTCAACATGCTGCCTTAGCTCGTTAGCGTAACCACTGATGCAGTATTAACATGGTTATCTGATGAATTAACATGATATGATCTAGATATGGAGAGCAACTCATATTTACAGATGCTATTCCCATGATACAATGCAAGAAATTGATCTTTATGCTTGATCTCAGTAATGACATGTTAATAGGGCACACTTAACTCTGCTTTAGGCCAGATATAGCACATAAAGATGTGGTGTGGTGAATCAAAAGTGCTTTTATATTTATGTTTAGTAAACACAGGGGAGTGGTTAGTGTAGACACTTTGAAATGCCTCCTAGTGCTCACTCGGTCTGGACTGATGTGATTATAGTAGCTTTGAGCTCAGCACCAGTGGTTAATATTTCAGAATCTGCTGAATCTTACGTAGCAGGAATTTAAATTCACTTTCCCAAGTACAAACCCCCAAAAAAGATTTTAAAAAAGCCATTAATGGTGCTCATTTACACATGAACTAAAATCAGATTTTGCCATAAAACTGTCTTGCATTTTATGAATGTTTCCCAACTCGTCCTACAGAGGATTCAGAGTGTGTGTGTGTGTGTGTGTGTGTGTGTGTGTGTGTGTGTGTGTGTAATAAGTGTTAATATGTCTGACTTGTTAATATGTCTCATTCACATCCTTACGTTTACAAAATAAAACTTGTATTAACATGAGAAAAAAATATGATAAAAGTCAACATTAACTTAGAGGTACATCTCAGCACAATGTATATGTGTATATTGTGATGGAATTACTGCCATCTCTTGGTATGAAGAAGATGTGTAGTTTTCTGTGTCTGCTGAATAAACTATTATTTTCAAATCCACAAAATGATAGCCTACTGTTGTGATTGTACTTTTGGAACAAACACTGCAATACGGTTAAGCATTATTTGCTAATGCCAAATTATAGTAATATACTATCTGCAATAACATCTAGGATTATTTTTTTATGTATTTATAACTGTTATATATTTAAATATATTATAGTGTATACACTGCAAAAGTTGACAAAATACACAACTGAAAAATTACCTGATTAAATCAAAATAACAGTTTTATGGATTTTATTGTATCAAGGTTTATGAGCTTGAATCCAAAAGAGCATAAATAAAAAATAAAGAAATATATGGCAGGAATAGTAACAGTACGACTGTAATGATGAGTCAACAGAGTGGGAATCCATCTGCAACTTTAATAAGACTCAACGCAGTCGTACAGGCAGTGGTCGGTAACGGTAACAGGGGTATCAGAGGAGAGACAAGAGCAGAGTATCAAGGCAGGCAAGAGGGTCAAAAGGCAGGCAGATATCAATCCAAAACGAGAGAAACAGTCCAGAGTCAAAACATAATGATCAAACAGAGAAAGATGCAAACGCTCAGAAATGTCAGCCGGGGCAAAACAAGACTTTGCATTGTGTGTGTGTGTGTGTGTGAGTGTGGCTTAAGTAGTCCCATAGATGAGCATCAGGTGAACTAGCAATCGGAGTCTTGGTACAGGATGATGGGAAATGGAGTTCGAAGAGAGAAGTCAATACTCGGGTGATGGTGACCTCTGGTGACGATCAGGGGGAACCACAGAGGCCAGATTCGTTACAGAGATGCTAGAATGCTATGATTAACTAGATTGAAAAGTTTGTGGACAAACTTTAAGTTGCCTGGAAAAAGTCTGGCCAGAAAGTTTTAAAAAGTTTTAAAAGCTTGCAGTCTGAAGGTTTTCAGCTTGAAGTAGTTTGAATTTTAAAATGGTTTCAAACTTTTATCTTTAAATGTTCTTTAAGGCAATGTCTATCAGAAAAACATATTGCTATGTATGGGGTGGTTGCTAGGGTGTTTCTAGCATGACTGGCATGCTGTTGACATGTTTTTAGAATGTTTAACATGCTACTAGCATGTTGCTAGCATGATTAGCACGTCGTTAGCATTATTAGCATGTTGTTAGCATGATTAGCAAGTTACAAACATGCTTCTAACACGATTTGCATGTTGCTAACATGATTAGCATGTTACTAGCACATTGCTAACGTGAGTAGCTAATTATTAGCATGTTTCTAGCTTAACTAGCATACTGCCAGTATGTTTTAATGTGCTTTAACATTGTAAATGAAAAAAAATAATCCAGCTTAAAACCAGGTAAAACCCGCTGATAAAAAAAATCTAGAGACCAGTTAAAATAAGCTAAAATCAACTGATTAAGCAAAAAGCCAGATTTTAAACTAAGTTAAAACCAGCTATAAAAAGCTAACCAGCTAAAAACCAGCCTAGGCTAGTTGTCTAGTCTTAGCTGGTTTAAACTGAAATTAGCTGTTTTAAACTTGGTTGGTCTTTTAGCAGGTCTCCCAGCTTGACTAGCTAAAAAGGTGCCAAACCACTTTAAAAACCAGCTAGATAGATAAGAAATATTAGAGTGGAAGTTTAAATGAGTTTAAATTGGTTAGAAATAGTACATAGAAGGGAAGCTTGATTGAGTCTAATGCGGGCTTCAATGTTTAGATTTAAAATTTTGACCGTTGGAGTTTGAATATAGTCTTGGCTCATTTGAACATTCTGTCAATGTAAGTCTATGATTTTTTATCTTAATTTTTAAGAAAACAGTAACATTATGTTCGATCAGTCTGAAAATGTATAGCATCCCGGGTCAGTACTGTCTGAACACCTGGGCTGTTTGGTGTTCTAGCCTTCATGTCATTAACAGTTTGGTGGTTCTAGCTTTAAAGCTCTAGGAGTAGCGTTCAGAAATGTTGCCTAATAATAATAATATATAATAATAACTTTTTCAAGCCAACCTAATTAAGATAACTGAAGGGTTTTCTGCGTAAGGACTAACTTACAGCTACCACAAGTAAGTTAATGTGAGTTGACGTGTGCTTGACGAAACAAGATAACAGTCCTTATTTAGCAACCTGTTTATTATTCTTATTATTAAGTCTCAAGATGAGTTTGGGAGTGGTTACTTTGGATTTGTGGCTAAGGTAGGTCGATAAATGTTTGCAAAATGCAAAAATGAACACGCGATGTGTACGGTGCACATGCGCACTGCACAGGAAACACTTCCAAACAAAGAGGAAGCGCTCGTGTGATTTAAAGGGGACAGAATACAATCCAGAAATCATGCTCTTTTTTTGCTAACACGTTAGTAAAAAAAATTTTAAATGAAAATTGTTACGCAATGAGCTTGGAATCATCTTTCAATGAAAACTGAGGTAAAATGTCACTGAGATGAGTTTCTGTATAGCCTCTCACAGTTAGCTCTTATGTCTGCTGCTGCATAGTTCAGCTAGGATTAGCATGTGAGCTAATTCCACGTTGATCAACAAAGCGACACGTAAACAGAACCACTAAAATAGAATTGTAAGTGACAATTATGTCAGTATAAAATGACTATTTTGGCATATGCTGCTTGGAAATGGCATTTCTAGTGTTTTTAATACTGAAGTTAACTCGTATTTCTTCTGCGATGTATTGTGCTGGACTGCTGGTGTTTTATATTGTAACGTAACGTTAATTAAATGTTATACGTGTGCATACATAGACGTATACATGAATGTAACTCCACCAGTAATGAAAAAGTAAAATCAGGCTGATTATTGAGAGTACTGGAAGCTCTGAATAAAATTGCCTCACGTATTGATTTGAATGTGTACCATTTCACTTTTAAACCGTTGTATATTATAGAAAAATTGTTTAGACATTTGTGTTCATTTTTTTCTTATGTAATCTAAAGATGTTCTCAAGCATAGCTCAATGTCTCCAAAATAAGTTGGATGTTATTTTCTTTAAGTTTCTCTCTTAAAATGTTATTGCTTAATGAAAATAAATGTTTTTTTCTGCCATATCCCCAGCATATACTTGCAACACTAAGCTTAACATTTCCACACAACTCTAGTTTGTCAAAAAATAACCCTGAATTATTTTTAAACACAAGCATTTTCTACTTTCTTGCAGAAATCACTTCTGCTGTGTAAGATGGAAACTCTCTTTTACTGAACTATATGCCCAGTCTTTGGCTTGGCAGGGCAGTGAGGACACTCAGCAGATCATCTTTGCCAAAACTTTGTAGGGAAACTTCATTTAGAGCAACACTAAATCATCAATCTATCCAGTGCTCGAGAACTCTTATATTTTCGTGGGGCTTTGCGTGTAGCCCCAGTGGCATCTTTTTCTGTGTGCCACAAATTCCCCAGTTTAGTCTCAGCTCCAGCTCTTATTTCCACGTTTCTTGGCCTGAGTGGCAAAGTGGACGAACAGTCATGGCAGAGCAGAGATACTGTGTGGAATATGCCAAACGTGGCACGGCTGGCTGCAAGAAATGCAAAGACAAGATCATGAAGGGGCTGATCCGGATTGGCAAGATAGTGCCAAACCCATTCAGTGAGTCTGCTGGAGAAATGAAGGAGTGGTACCATGTGAAATGCATCTTTGAGAAGCTTGAGAAAGCACGTGCCACCACGAAGAAAATCGAAGACATCACAGAGCTGGAGGGATGGGAGGAACTTCAGGATGAGGATAAAGAACTAATCAATAAACATGTTTCAGGTATCCAGCCATTGTTACCCCTTGCTTTACACTCATTGTTTAGTTTTGCATCAGTTGTCACTGTAGACTGGACATATGCTGAGCAGTCTCTCTTCTCTAACAGAGCTGGCAGCCAAAGCCAATGCAACCCCAAAGAAGAAAGTGCAAGCTAAGTTAAGCAACAGTGGGCAGCTGTCAGCACCACTAGCTGATCCAACAGTCAATGCTCCTCGCAAGTTTTCTGGCTTCACAGGTACAACACTAAGAGAGGTTTTTTTTTTGTTTCTGATATTTTTTGTTACTTTTGATTTTTGTAATGTACACTCACTGTGGTTTAAAATGTTTGGGGTCAGTAATATATTTTGTATGTTTTTGAAAGTCTTTTTATGCTCATCAAGGCTCTATTTATTTGATCATTAATGTAAAAATAGTAATGCTATGAAACAATTTTGATGTTGAAATATATTTTGAAATGTAATTTATCCCTGTGATGGCAAATTTGCAGATTTGCTGCTCAGGACATATCTTCTTTTTATCGATGTTAAATATATATTGTTTTGTAATAGTCTTGACTCTTTACTGTCACTTTTTTAAATGTAATGCATCTATACTGAATAAAACTATTTATTTAAACTATTTATTAAAAACAAAATATATATAATAAAAATCCTAATTGTCTCCAATCCTGTGAATGGTAATGTAACTTGGTTGTTTTAGAGACCGTAGAGATTTAAATATATATATATATATATAAACATTGATTATAAAAATATTATATACATTGTCCAAAATTAACTTTTACCAGCCATAAATATTACTGAAAATGAATTATATTACTGATTCCTGCAATGTTGTTTATTTATTTTTATATTTATAAATATAATTTTAAAATAATAATAATTTTTTTTTAAATAAAAAGTTATATGTACAAATTATTTTTGTAGTCACTTAGTATTGTATATAAAGACTTCAGATGCAAAAGGTTTTTTCTAAGATAAGTTTCTTTTTCTTTTAATTTCAGATTTTTATCAGGTTTTGGTTCAGTAGTTTCACTTTAATGATAAAGAAAATGTTATTAGTCAGTTATTAAATGGCTTATTTTAATAAATAATATTAAACCTGATAAAAACACATTTAAAAGAAAAATCTCAGATGGACTTCGAGGTTTTTGCATCTGAAGTCTTCATATAGACAGTTAGTGTATCTTGGTTTAATTTAGCATGGACGAGTATCAATTATCATTCTCTCTATTTCGTTTTATAAAATGTCTTGCCAACTGGGAAGTAATTCTCTTGACCCACCAAAGCTAATTTTGGACAAAAGATATTTTTTTTTACATCTATATAATCTATCATGTAATACTTTCATGCTCTGCCAACTTAATACAAAGTTTATCACTCATGTGTCCACAGCTACCAAGGCCGGTTCATCCTCTTCCTCCAGTCCTGGACCATCTCCAGCCAAACCCACTCAGGGTAGTGCTTTATCAGCTCAGCTATGTGATCTCAACCACAAAGACTGCTTACTGCGGGAGTTCCGCAAACTTTGTGCCTTAGTTGCAGAGAAGTCCGGTTATAACGCCAAGACAGAGATCATCAGAGACTTCTTAACAAAAGGCTCTGGTGGAGGTGAGCACGGAAAATATGGGCCAACATGAACACAAATAGCATAAAAAGTGTATTTAAAAGCATCTTATTTTGTTCTCTGTTAATATGCCTCCCACATCTTTACAGACAAATTCCGAGGAGATTTGTACCTGACAGTGAAGCTTCTCCTCCCAGGAGTGGTTAAGAATGTGTATAACCTCAATGACAAACAAATAGCCAAGCTTTTCAGCCGCATATTGAATTGCAGTCAGGATGAGATGGTGCAAGACTTGGAACAGGTTTGTCACATTATTTAACATATTTCTTATACAAAACAAAGTCGGTTCTTTTGAGACATACTTGACCTTTTTTTTTTACTGATCTTTATCGGTTTCATATAGGGTGATGTTTCAGAGACGGTGCGGATGTTTTTTGAAAACGGCAAGTCTTTCCCTCCGGCTGCCAAGAGTCTTCTAACTATTCAGGATGTTGATGCTTCACTGAGCCGTCTGTCGCAACTCACTAAGGAGGACGATCAGCAGGCAGAGCTGCAGGATATTGCTAAAAAGTCCGAAATAAATCATTTTTAGAATTAGATTATATACAATTCTTATTACAAATGTTTGAATTTCAAGAATGTTATCTTAAAATGTCTTTCTTGATACCCAGATGCACCGGAAATGATCTGAAGTGTTACATCCGTTTGGTCAAACATGATCTTAAAATCAACTCTGGGGCCAAGCATGTGTAAGTGTCGCTAGCAAATTGTACCTAATGGCATTGTGTTTATTTTGTCTTACTCTGTGAATTTTCTCTCGTCAGTTTGGATGCTGTGGACCCCAACGCCTATGATGCCTTTAAAGCCTCTCGTAACCTGGGAGACGTAATTGACCGGGTGCTACGGAACCAGCAGGATGCTTCTAATGGGACAGGGCCCAGAAAGATCCTCAGTGTGGAGGCGTCTCTGATGACCCCTGTACAGCCCATGCTGGTCTGAATTGCAATTGCTCTTAAATAGATAGTTCACCCAAAAATCTAGTTCTGTTGTTTACTCATGTTTCTCCAAACCTGTATGAATTTCTTTCTTCTGTGGAACATAAAAGGATGTTTTGAAAATTTAACAAAAATTGGGGCCCACTGTATCAATATGTCTATTAAATAGAGATGTAGATCTATATCAATATATATCTCCTTTGAAGTTCCACAGAAGAAAGTCACATAGGTTTGGAATGGCATGATGACAGAATTATTTATTTTTGGATGAGCAGTCTGTGTAATTAAATAATCTTTAATTACAACAACAACAAAAAATGATTATGCTTATCTTCTGCTTGTTTGAATTTTTTATTGTTGTAGGCAGAAGCATGTAAGTCCATTGAGTATGCCATGAAGAAATGTCCTAATGGGATGTATTCTGAGATCAAGTATGATGGTGAGCGTGTGCAGGTCCATAAGAACGGCAATCACTTCAGTTACTTCAGTCGAAGTCTCAAACCAGTACTCCCACACAAGGTCAGGACCTCTTAAAATCAAAAGCCACAGGATGTTTCTATACATGTTTAAAACCATTACAATCTATTTTAAAGAGTTTGATTTTCTCCCACAGGTCGCCCATTTTAAAGATTTCATACCGCAGGCATTTCCTGGTGGCCAAAGTATGATCCTTGATGCTGAAGTTCTTCTTATTGATACAAAGACTAGCAAACCCCTGCCTTTTGGATCTCTTGGAGTACACAAGGTAACCAGAAAGCAATGTGCTTTGATGTTCTTTAAAGGATTAGTTAAATATACCTAAAATGGCATTATTTACTCATTCTGATTTAACTTGACTCTCTGTGTCTGTGAATGGAGGCTGTAAAAGAAAAAGCACAATAAAAATGAATCCATGTAAACTCATGCACTACACTACTGTTCAAAAGTTTGGCATAGGTAAGATTATTATTGTTTATGATAGTGTCTCATGCTCACCTAGGCTGGATGTATTTGAGTATAAATAAAGTACAACAGTATTGTCAAACATTACAATAGAAAATGTTATTTTAAATTGTAATGTTTTAAAATAGCAAAGCTGCATTTTCAGCAGTCATTACTCCAGTCTTCAGTGTCACATGATCATTCATAAATCATTCTAATATGCTAATTTGCTGCTTAAGAAACCATTTATAAATGATTAAAAACAGCTTCTTGTCTTTTAATATTTTTTAAATTATGATTTTTATTAATTATCAATATTTAGTTTTATATTAGTACATTTGTTCAGGATTTTGTTTGTTGTTGAATAGAAAGACCAGTTTGTATGAAATAGAAATCTTTTGTAACATTATAAATGCCTTTACTGTAACTTTTAATCACTTTAATGTATGCTTGCTGAATAAAAGTATTAATTTGTTTTCGTATGTGTTTTAGAAAGCAGCTTTTCAGGATGCTCAAGTGGGTCTGTTCGTGTTCGACTGCATTTATTTCAATGGCGTCAGTCTCATGGACAAGTGAGTCAAACTAAAGGAATGCATTTTCATTTATCTGAAAGTTATTGCAGGTTTAGAGAAAAATGAAATATTTATGTTTTTATATTAAATGTTGATTGAGGTTTTCATGGTAAGACTTGAAAGATGTTGATGTGGGGATATTTTCCAGGCCTCTCTGTGAGAGAAGAAAGTTTCTCCATGACAATATGGTGGAAGTTCCCAACAGGATTCTGTTCTCAGAAATGAAGCATGTCACGGTCAGTTCTACGGTGTTTAATATCCTTTTCTTTCTCTACTCATCGTGCATATGTTCTCAATGTTCAAGAATGCTTACAAATGTGTAGGCAGGTCAAGTTAATTAAAGGTTGATGTTATGATAAGACTTCAGGGTGGATGATTTTATAAAGCTAATGACATTGTGTCCCAACAGAGAGCTGCTGATCTGGCTGAAATGATTACACGTGTCATCAGAGAAGGACTTGAGGGTTTGGTTCTTAAGGATATCAAGGTATAGTCTGAGTATGACCTGACTGTGTTAATAGTATGTAATAGATTTACATGCCAACAATGCAACACATTTTCTTTTCAGAAAGGTGTTCTAATCTATCTTCCATCGCACTGCAAATAAAACTGGCCAACCAATAATATGGCCACTACTGGTTACATGAGTCGCTGCTGTTCCATAAACCTATAATTTGGTGACCCTCTCAAACAGTATTTTCCTAAGCAACAGTCAATAGCAGAGAAAGAAACTGGAACCCACTCTTTTTATACACACAGGTCGGAATAGACAAGTCACATTAAAAAATCTGAACTAATTTGTAAAAATATTTAGTAGTATGATACACCCATGTTAGTTGCTGCCAAAATCTAAAGCATTCTGACAGCTTATGGCTTTAAAATGAAAAGATGCAGTGCATTTGTGTAAGTTTGGGTCACTTCATGGCTTTATTGCTGTTTCAGGGACATTATGAACCAGGAAAACGTCACTGGTTGAAGGTGAAGAAGGACTATCTGAATGAAGGAGCAATGGCGGACACCGCTGACCTCGTGGTGCTCGGCGCTTTCTATGGCAAAGGCTCAAATGGTCAGTATCGGCAGTCCAATCCAAATAGTTATATGCAATAAGTGGACATCAGAGTTGCTAGAGTAACAGTTTTAAAATGTTGTGTTTCTGTGTGCCAGGTGGAATTATGTCCAGTTTCCTCATGGGATGCTATGACCCAGAATCCAAGAAGTGGTGCACTGTGACCAAGTGTTCAGGAGGCTATGACGACGCCACCTTAGCCAGACTGCAGAAGGAGTTGGACGTCATCAAAATTGGCAAAGTAAATTTCATGATTTAACCGGTAGTGCCTCCATTGCCATATCAGATTTCTGAAAGTTGAATGTCATCATTTTCCTATCTATCTTGCTTTCACAGGATCCAAGCAAGATCCCAGGATGGTTGAACATCGTCAAGAACTATTACCCAGATTTCATTATCCGAGATCCAAAAGTAAGACTCTTCCTAATACGACCGAAGGGATGCTTAATGTTTATGTGCTTGTAATGTGAAATGAGCTTGATGAAACTCTGTTAAAAGACTGGTTACAGTTGAGTATGTGATAGAAAAATGGCAATGAAGGAACTTTATTGCCTTATCTCTTTAATTCAGAAGAATGTGTTTAATAGACCGTACAACACTTTAATGTTTAAGATGTTTGTACTGAATTGAAACTGTAGAAGTTTGTGTTGTGTATTGGACTATCAGGAATAATATCCTGTATGTCAATGTTTACAGAATGCACCAGTGTGGGAAATAACAGGAGCCGAGTTTTCCAAATCAGAAATGCACACTGCAGATGGCATATCCATCCGCTTCCCACGATGCACTCGAATGCGAGACGACAAAGACTGGAAGACTGCCACTAACCTTCAGCAGCTCAAGGTACCCTTGATTGGAAAATATTTGTATGCATTTTATATAGAGATGCAACCAGGAACTGTATGTTACATGTAATTTCCAACCAGTCTTTTCATAGCATGTTCAAAATAATAAATCAAAGTAAAATAAGTGGACATGAACTAAAAATTATAATATTTACCATGTGTTTTATAAATGCATATGGTATATACAAGGATGAGTCATTCACAATAAGATGCACTTTTTTTGACCACAGAATGTTTAATCAATGTCATAACTCGATCTTCTGGTAAAATGACATACTTTTCTCTGATTTACGCCCAACTTCTCCATTCATTGTCTGTTTAAACTCCGCCCATCTACATTTGACTAGAAGCTCACATTCATTTTTTTAATGCAATGCCAACATTACAAAATCCAGTCAACATCTGATGGTACAACCCATCCATATATATATATATATATATATATATACATTTTTTTAATAATCTGTCACACTTGGATGTAAGTTACTATATGAAAGAACTGTAAATAAATTATCTTTCTTATATATAAACCTTTTTTTTATTTAACTACGGTAATTTATTTATTTTTTGCAGGAGCTGTACCGTATTTCAAAGGAAAACTGTGATTTTGAGGTGACAGCTGGTCCGTCCAAAACTAGCCGAAATGACAAGAGCTCCTCAGGAGGTGAGAGTGGAGGAAGCTCTCCCTCTGTATCTCGTGGAGCTTCCGCAGCTACCAAGACCAGTAAGTGTTCACCATAAACAGATCCTGTTTAGTCTGTAGTTGTCAAGTGTGACATCTGCATCATAAAAGTACCAATTAAAAAGTTCTTACATTCTGTAATTGTTCCAACTGTTCAGAAAACGGTCATACTCCCAAAGCAAAGGCAGTGAAAACCGAATCATCATCTCCAGCAGTTAAGAGGAAACTACCCGCAGAGAAACAAGATGCCAAGAAGGTTTGTTATCTGGCGAACCCATGTATACAATGCTATGCAAAAGTTTAAGGTCATTAAGATTTATTTAAAATTATCATTAAAATTATTTTTATTAAAAATGTTTTAAGTCTTTTATGCTCACCGAGGCTGCATTTATTTGAATTAAAACATTAGTGTTGTCAGATATTATTACAATTTAAATTGACTGATTTAATATATTTTAAAATGTAATTTATTCCTATCATGGCAAAGCCGATTTTCAGCAGCCATTACTCCAGTCTCACACGATCCTTCAGAAATCATCTTATCTTGCTGATTTGGTGCTCAAGAAACATTCACTATTATCAATTTTGAAAACGGCTGTGCTGCTTGCTTACTGGCCTAAACTCAACTTAGTGACCCCAAACTTTGAAACAGCAGCGTGTTTTCTTTGAACACAGGTTTAGTCTGTCATGGTTCATTTATCCGTTTTTAGATCATCTCTTCACTCAAACCCTGTTATCTGGTTCTATTTCAGATCAAAACGGAACCCGTTCACAGCAACAGACAAAGCAAAATGAAGTCTGTTCAAACAACTGACCCAAAAAATGAAAAGGTTTGTTTTTTTTAACCTTGTTTGTACTTAAAGGGCACATATTATGCCCCATTTCACAAGATGTCCCAAGAATGTATCTTTGAAGTTACAGCTCAAAATACCCAACAGATTGCTTTTGAGTGGAAGCAGAAACAGGCTGTTTTCATCCATGTAAATGCAAATGAGCTGCTACTCCCCGCCCCCTTTTCCATAATTGGGCTTTACAGCTCATACTGCTGATGCTTTGTCAAAAAACATGTTTGGTTTTGATTATAATGTCTATCATGCGTTTTAAAGCCATATCAGTTTAAACTTCTGATAATGCGGTTTTCTAAATGCACGCACACAGAAAGCGGCTGTCACTGCATGTGAATACTAAACTAAGCTCTGTTTCATGTCTTATTGCCCTTTTACTGTCAAATACACAAGTTTGTTAAAAACACAAGTTACAAAAACTGTCGGTTATGTCTGTGAAGGTAAACCAGCTGGGAAAGACATTGCATGTTTATATTAGATCTGTGTAGCCTTATTAAGTGATAGCAGTGTGTTGGAAACCTGTTACTGACTTTTATCCAAAGATATTCTACATAATGTTTCAACTGTTCTTGCCTATACAGTGAAAGTCAGAGGAGCCAAAAAAAACACTGGACCCCACAGACTTAGTGTATTTAAAAACAAAAACCTTTTCCTTTTTAAGCTAAAAGGTCTAATTTTGCTGTTACGAATCACGATACTTCATCACCACTTAAAACCCTTGTCATCTTCCTGCAGACACTACTGGACATTTTCACAGGCGTGAAGCTCTACCTCCCAGAGTCAGTGCAGGACTTTGAGAAGCTTCGGCGCTACTTCCTAGCATACGATGGAGATGTAGTGCCAGAGTATGTCTCCGCTTCAGCCACACATACACTGGGAGAGCCAGAGGACGACTGTTCAGCCCAGAGGGTCACCTCCAACTGGATCTGGGAATGCATCCGAAAGAGGAGGGTGGTTCCTCCCTGCTGAATGAGGTAGAGAGACTGCTGGAAGGACACTACCACAAAGCTCAGGCATTTTGTCCTATAATGATATTGTTCATTAGAGAACAGCAAACCTGTTTCATCAGACCCGCAGCTACATCAATAACGTGCTTAATGAACTTTTTCTACCAGTGTCTCAGTTTCATGTTTTTGTTAGCTTTACCACATTGTGGTATTACACACATTGTACTAGAAAACTGTCTGTTGGTTTTGGCATAATTTCTCACTATGGATTCACATTTTATTTTTAAACTTTGGTGTCATTGACCAATGCTGCCACTCATGTTATAAGCTTATTCTTCAAAGAGGTCAATAATTAATGATTTTGATGACTTCATGATACAATTTCATTTATGTTTTGAAAAGGATGTTTGTATGGAGTATGCTCTTGGGCACAGGATGAGTGATTAACAATACAATAGTAACAGTCATGATTGTGGACTGAATAATTGTGTGGAGTAAATTGGGTAAGAGCTCTCTAGCTTAGTAATGGTAGTTGTGTGTAATCTCAACTGTTTCAATCATTCTAATTAAAACAATCCTTTTATGCACAAAGAAATTGATTTGTACCTGAATTGTGAGCACACAAGAAGAACAGCAGTTCTGTTCTCCAACATGAGTGATTGTATGAGTGTCTGTTTAACACAGCATGGGTTTTTCCCCTTGTCTAATCAGTAAGGTGATCACTCAGTTATTTTTGGAGTTATACTGACACACAAAGGTGAGATGCAGAATAATGCAAAAATTTTTTCATTGAAAATGGTCAGTAATGTGCATTTTTACTGTTGGTACAAAAGTTACTCGTTGCTCAATTTCTTTTAGAAAATAAGTGCCAACATTATGCAAATGCTTTTAAGAAAAGAAAAAGAATGCTTTTAAGTCTTTTTGACTTGATTAAACGGTACATATACAAAAACATTCATTCAAAGAAAGAAAATGTCTTCTCACTTGTCAAAGACCACAACAGAAACTGTTTGTAGAAATATTATAGATTTACACTAACTCTAAATATATCTCCAATATAGTCTGTCTGAAATCTAAAAAGGACAGCCATTTGTGTTGTCACTGAAAACACTGAGGAACTTTTTTTTTGTCAAGGTTTACTTTTCTCTAGTTTCCTCTTGCCTGCAGTGGAGGTTCTCTCTTCAGACCAGTGACAAAGATCAAACTCCTCTACCAAATGACAAGCCTGAAGATGATTACAAAACAACAACAGTAAATAAAAGTTATGTCCCATGTCATCAGCTCAACCTAAGTAAAGACTTTATTGGGTTATTTTTGAAAATCGGGATAATTTTCCCAAAACCCACCTGTCGGGATGATTTGGTCAGAGTTGCGGTCCGTAAGGATGACGTCTCTGCGTCCTCCACTCTCTGCAGGAGCACACGTGTGCGCGGCACATGACTCCATGACTGTCCCAGTCCAGCCTTCAAATGCCCATTCCCATCTCTGGTCACATGGTTTGTCACCTTCAGTGCAAGATTTCACAGTACCAGAATTTATATCAAAATACATTTCAATATTTAGTCAAACTAAATGCAAATGGAATGAAAGTTGTGCCAGATCTTGTGACTTGTAACAGGAAATAGAAAGCTTTATACCAGTACAGCAATGTTGAAGTCTTTGGCGATCATCTTCAGCTCCCCAGCAACTTGTATCAGCAAAGACATACCTGATGCAAAGCAGCAGCACTGTGACATCTGATCAATAACATGCTAATTAGAACAGAACATTATGGTAAGTATTATGCAATATTGTAAACAAATACCCTCATTCTGTTTCCCTCCGAGCAAGGATGAGAGCACAGCAGAGACTGAATCCACCATCAGCGCTTTGACTGAACCACCTCCGACACACGCCTTGGGAACATTCAAGAGTTCTGCTACAAACAACCACTTATATCAACAGACTTTTAAAAAGAACAATACTTACCTTCTGAAGGCCATTTGATCTCAGATGTTGAAGACATGCGAGCAAAGAGAAGACATCAAATACTCTGAACACCTTGATTTTTTGAAGTGCCTCCATCTATGTATTGAAAAGGAAAACCAGCCTCTGTAGCACAGTATGATATAATACTGTTTAAAAGAATCAACTTTATGACACACATGCTGTTCGTTTGAAATAGTTGAGCAAGGAAGCACTACTAATTACTAAATGATAATTTATTTACCTGCTCCTCCGTATTAGGGGTCTTGGTTTGTAGCATTTGAAGCAGTCGGTTCGCACACATACCACTCTTTGTGTCAATGTAAAACACAGTCTGCTTCAGCTGGTGGGATATATTAACTGCAACACTAAAACACACCTACAAAGTGACCGAGAGACACACAGAGCATTATTGAACACTCACCCATTTGCCCACCCAACCTTAACAGGTTAACAAATGCAGGCTAGGTTTTGACATTGTAGAGCAGGATCAAGAAACTGAGAAGAGTTTCCAGGACAAAAGATCACCTGTGTTTTCCCGCTCCCTGGACTTCCTGTCAGCTCAGTTATTTCCCCCGTGTAGAGCCCAGAATCCAACAGCTTATCCAAACTGAGGACAAAATAGCAGTTTTGCTTAGAGCTTAATACAAAATAATTAAAAAGTTTGGGGTTGGTAAGATTTTCTTTTTTAAATTATTTTCAAAAAAGTCTATTATGTTCACTAAGGCTGCATTTATTGATCAAAAATACAGTAAAGACATTTCAAAATAATATTTCTATTTTAATATATTTTAAAATGTAATTCATTACTGTGATGCAAAGCTAGCAGCCATCAGTTTTCTGATGATCCTTCAGAAATTATTCTAATATGCTGAAGAAACACTTCATATCTTTATGTTGAAAACAGTTATGCTGCTTAATATTATATTAATATAATATATGGAAATTGTGGTATTGTTTTTAATTGGAGCAAAAAAAACAATTTACATAAAAAAATAAACAAATGTCTGTACTGTCACTTTTGAAATTCATCCTTGTTAATATTAATTTATTTCAAAAAACAAAAAAAAAAATGACCCAAACTTTTCAGCTCTACTACTTTATTATACTATGAATCCTCCACATATATGTTTGGGACCTGGGATTGCCAGTGGACAAAATTGCTGTGGAGCTCAAGAGTTCCTCATAGAGATCAGCTCCAGAGACAGGAAAAGCCGTGTACTGAGCCAAGAGCACACGCCGGACAGCTACTAGAGCCTGGAAGATAACATAGTTTAGTTTAGTTACACAGTCTCTGTGATGGATAGTGGTAAATAAAGGTGAGGCCTGAATAGACGTTAGCTGAAAACTCACTAAAAATGAAGTCATTCCACATACCTTGTAAGACAATGAACACTTTTGTGCAAGTTCTTCTGGGTTACATGAGACAAAGTCTTCAACTGAAAGAATTAGACATGTATTATTACAAGGCCACAGGCAGTCATGGAGTAAATAATACTTTATTCAACAGTGCTTGTGCAGCAACAGTACTTCAATTAATATTCCTCTCATTTTTTATTCATGTCGTTTCAAATGGCGCAGTTATTTTTTTGTTGGAACACACTTAGCTCTTTTCTATACAATGACAGTTCATTGTCTGTCAAGCTCAACTCATTTTTTTTTTTTTTGCGAGGGACAGACCAAAAATTATTTCATTATTCAAGGATTTCTTCCCCTCTGCCAAGGCAGTCAAGGCCAAAATAACATTGGTTGTTTGACAGGTTTCTAACATAAATTTGATTATTAAATATGGCTCTAGAAGACTCAGAATATATCTCATATTTCACATGGAAATCTTTTATGGTGCTTGTATGGTTTTCTTTAGTCAGTTATAAGGCAACATGAAATGAACATTGATCCTAAATATTTTTTATGCATATTTTGATCTTACTGTGAATGGTTCACTTGTGCATTTTTCAATGTTTTACTTTATCAAAAGGTTAAACTGAATGTTTTGGTAAAAACAACAGGCTTCTCTCTAGGAATGTATTAGACTTCTCCAGTCATTTAGACTACTTTGTGATTATAATTACAAGAGTGCATGAATAGAACTAAAACTAAAATTGTCCATTTTTATTTCATGGCGACTTTAAAGACTGGCAGATTTGTTCTCCATGATCTGTGGTTGAATGATCAGCGATGAGAAGAAAAAAACTTATTTTGCGTTTAATGTGGAAAAAAATGTTTGGGTTTTGGAACAATTTGAGACGAGTAAACAACTACAGAAGCATAAAATACACAATATACAACACTGCAAAAAAAGAACCCAAGATAATTGCACAGTAAATAAATGTAATATTAAAGTAAGAATTATTAGATTTCTATAAACATTTTTAATGTTTAATATTACTTTGGTAGATAGTTTAACCTCCTACTGTATAGTACTTCTTGTTAGTGCAGTAAGGATGAAATGAACTGAAGCTACATGTCGCTATTTGATGATCATAATCAGCAGCACCTGTTTTGATATCCTCTGACTGTAAAGACTTAATGAATTCCTCGTTTATTCCAGGGCAGATCCCTTCTCTCAAGATCACCATGACTCCCTAGACAGAGTTTAAGAACACAATCGACAACAATGGTAATAAAAAAGAGATAACAAGAACGCTACGTTAAACATCTTAACAACAAAATACTTGATCTTCTCACCAGATGGCTAGAAAACCCATCAACACACACTTATGTTCTTCACATCAGGGTTCTTCTGGGTGTCTTTACATATTACGAGAGACATCTTCAAGACTTCATATTGCTGCCCGCCACATTCCAACCCCAGTCAATTGACAGGAGAACCGTCCAATCACAGCTTCCGTCATATTGCCTAAGCCAATGACAGGCTTTTCACTTGTGCTAAGCCCCGCCTCGCGTGATCAGGGCGTGCGTAGAGAAGTGAAAGTAACGCGATTGGTTCTGCTGGTTCCTAAACACAGAAGAAGACATCTACAGTCAGTTTCCGTCAACCAGCAGCTCATTATAGACGCAAAGGCAAAATAAAACCGTGTTTTGAGAATATAGCGCACGTGCAAATAATGGGAAGGAGTGTTGTGCACTCTTATACTGCTGTCAGCTGTGTGTTTGTCGCTCAGGCCCGTTAGCCTCGAGTCTGTTAGCTTTAGCCGCCTGCAGCTGTCGCACGCACTCGCGGGGGCAAAATGGTGAGTTTGAGATTTCCAGCTTGTTTTACGTTAATCGCTTAAAAGGTCGTATTTGTGTGGTTGGGAATGGTTGCGTAACTAGCCGCATAGCTCCTCGCGTTGCATGTTGCCAGATTGAGCTGTTTTTGTGGGAACAGTAAAGCTACGTGACGTTCAGATTGGAGCTCGTAGCTACTAACACAGGCAGCTATATGTCGGCTGTGTGTCAAAACATAGTGAGTCGCCTGTCTTTACTGCATTTATAGGTGTCGCAGACCCGTCAGTGATGCCCCACGAATACTTTCTAGGTAGCTCACTGGAGTTGAACTTGCAGCCGTCGTGTGGATTTGACAGCTGGATATGTGCTGCAGACTAAGGTCGAGAGATTCAGGCCGTCATCGGCAGTCTAATAACAGAAAATCTGATACATAACCGAGTGTACCTGCCGGTTTGACCCTGTCTGGAAAAATTGTTATCTTATCTTAAAGAGTTTAACGATTACGATTTCTATATTTTCTTAATAATTCAGTTTTTTTAACGGTTCCTTATGAGTATTAATTTATGAGTAAGAAATGTTTGTAAAAATACTTACCTCAGTAGTCTGTTGCTAGTTCTTGAGGCCACTAATTTTAATAAAAAAAAAAATGTGCGTGGAGAAATAATTTAACACTTAGAAAAACTGTCAGGCATGGTTACCATGATTTGTGGTTTAACAGCTAAATCGTTTGCATTTCATTTGGGGCAAAATATTTTAGATTTGGGACGAGTAAATACTACAGAAACATAAAATACACAATATACATATTCCAACACAATAAAGAAGAATCCAATACAATTGCTCACTAAGTAATCTTTAATAAAAATAATTCATAAAGAAATATTAATGAGAATTGGTTGTACCCCCCCCCCCAAAAAAATACTGCTGCTTAAGACCACTGTCTATAAAAATAATGATACGAATCGTAAGGAATTTTACGATTGTTATTCTGATTTACTTCTACTTTACAGTTCCTTTTACTGCTTATGAGGAATAAATATTTGTAAAAAAAAACCTCCCTCAACAGGCTGTTGTCAATACTTGAAATCGTTTCTGGTTTCAACAGAACAAATATAGGACCTAGCAGTCCAGAGAATACTTTTTATGAAATTCTTGTAAAATGTCTGTGCTGTTTAATGACATTTCACAGACTTTAAGAGGTGGCATATATGAAATTCATGAGTTGGCCATAATTATATTTACATAGTCCTAGATATACCAAAGTGCAGTAAATGATAAAACTATATTACGTTACAAACCAGCTTGTTTAAATAATGTGATAAAAGATAATTTTGTATTTTCAAGAGGAGTAATGGACTAATTTCTTCTATGAAAATAACTGGAAGCTATGGAGCCCTTTAAGGGACATGGTGGTGGGAATAATTCAGGGTGGGGGAATTTTTTTTTTCAAATGTTTTGCATTCCCTTGGAAATATGTTGTTCTCTCGCAAAACCAGTTGAGTTCAGACTAACTCATCCTGTTTACTTTACAGCTTGCAGTGGTTCATACAACTCCGTATGTTCACAATGGAGCGGTTCATAGTTATTTTGAACTTGGACTCAAGTATAAAGAAATATGTCAGTGCTTAGTTCAAGGCACAGTTCTGGGACATTCTAAAACGCTTAAGATGGGTTGCACCAACCAGATTTAAGCTTAAATCTTGATTAAATCAAGGTTTATCTAATAATTCTGTTGCACCAAACTTTAAACATTGTTTAAAAATAAACAGGCTTACATTTAATCCATCAGTTAGATCCTGGATTTATTTTGTGTTTAAGAAGATTAACTTTAATCCTGTTGCTCCATAATTTTAAACTCCGATTTAAATCTCAATTAAGGATTAACTTTAAATTTACAGGTGAGGAGGTTTAAATACAATAAAGTGCACTTACAGTTACAGTATGTGGCTGATTGAACAAAGACTTAAACAGTGGGTGTGTCGTCAGGTCACAGAGAGGTTTTTATTATTAATAAAAATGAAAATTAAAGCGCACTGAGTCCGCAGATTTTGAGGGTCATGGCAGCCTGTAGTAAACTTGTGTCTGCTATCGAGTCCGGGATGTGAATCCATCACTTATCTCGGTGCATCTCGATGTACGACAAAGAAAATAAGACAGGATCACGTCCGCGCCTCTCGTTTCTCACGGCCGCTCCACACGCATGCTGGACGGCGATCAAACGGACGGGGCGCTGCTGTCACGAGCGGAGGTAGTCATTCCATGAATCATGGCAGTTATTTTCTCTTTTATCTCTGTTGTTTTGTCATAAGCTATACTCCATTAATTGATACAATAAATATATATATTCCAAGATTATGAAATCCGTATGCACTGCCTCAGAGTTTTATTGCTTGCTCTACGTAGCGTTTTATAAAGAAGGCGGAACTTTTACAAGTTGATTTCCTTTATCGACAAAAGCAACTTATGTCAGAGACAGAGCATAAGGAATATTAACATTGTTACTGATTAATTACATGACGAATCCATCATGGCGGAGAAAATGTATCGTAGATGGAGGTTTTAATCGCAGGTTAGAATTCCCGATTTGTTAATCTCAGTTTAAAATTAAGTGGTGCAACACAACTCGTTTTAAAATAAAACCCAGATCAACAAATCAAAAGCTCTAAACGTTGCTTAATTTAATCCTTGTTGGTGCAACGTGCAACCCACCCATAATGTGCCTTAATGTTTTAAAACGGTGACATTAGAGGGCCAAATGTTATAATAATAAAAGCTGATCAAATTATTAAGCTAATATTAATAACCTTACTAATAATATTACTATTAATAAAGCATAATAGCCCAGAATATGAACTCAACGCCCTGCGCGCAAGCTTTTTCTCCCACATAAAACACTTAAGGTATGGATAATAAATGAAAACGGTGATTTAAAAATACCAAATCTGTTTAGTTTACGCACAGCCCAGAAGGAACACGCAGTGTTTTCTCCCCCGCAGACAAAACATTATAAAAAAAAAACAACAAAAACCCAAATACCTCTTAGCTCATTGCTTTTCTGTGCATATAGTGTATATTTGTAATATTTTGGCTTTTTATCACTGTTTTTTTTATATTAAGCCACGTTAAGCGCGCTTTTCCAAGTTTAAAATAAAACTCTATGAACCGTCCATGGTGAACATACGGAGCTGTATGAACCACTGCAAGCTGTAAAGTAAACAATCCGAACTCAACTGGTTTTGCGAGAGAACACAAATATCTTTGTGAGAAAATGCTAAAGTTTTGCGAGGGAACAAATATCTATGAGAGAGAACGCAAAGTTTTTTGAAGGAATGCATATGTTTTGCGAGAGAATGCAAAACATTTGAAAAATGTTTTTTTCCTCCCACCCCAAAATTGTTTTCACTCACCCCTAATTTTTCCCACCACCATGTCCCTTAAAGGGCTCCGTAGGAAGCAGCTGTCCCTGGAAGCCACATTCAAGTTGCAAAATGCATAAAAAAATAAGGTGGATAGTGCAGCAGCTAAGTTCCAGAAGTAAAAACCCAATTAATTCAGTTAGTTTTTAACAATAAAGACAGACATATTGTGAGCTATGAGGTTGATTCTATTAAAACCATCAGTCCACATTATTTGAACTTGTTTAAAAAAAAAAATGTTCAACATAAGAATTCTTCATAACAAAAGACCTATCCATGATTCTGCAGAGAAATGTCCACCAATCGGAGAACCGCGACAAGCAAGTTAATGGCTCTAGAACATGCCATTATGCATCACTCACTGAATTAAGTTAAATATTGATGAGATCATGTGATGAAGAATGCACGTTCAAGAACTATTAATGGAACTGAACAACACAAGAAAAAATTGGGTCCAGTATTTAGAAGAAAAAAATAATAGATTGTTGAATTTATTTTAATATTCAGAATACAGCCGTAAGGATGAAAAAGAATGCCTCCACTCACGATAATGTGAGGTTGTGTTACATATGTTGCATATAATGCACAAACTAGCATGAGCTTGTAATTCATGCCATACTGTTGCTCCTGCAAGTTAAGGAAAAGAGGTTTCTTGATAGTGGCAAGATTTAATTGTCTTAGTTTAATTTTGTCTTTTGGTGTGAAACAGGTTTTCAGCCACCCAGAAGATGTCAGGTTATTTACTGATAGTATCGTCTCTTTAATCTGTTTGTCAACTCATTCATTCAGTGTTTGTTCTAGTATGTGTGGTATGGGGCGTTTCTGCTTGTATTTCTACCCCAAAATGTTTGACAGTATCTCTGGTTGTTTTCAACCACAATTGAGTTCTAGTCCTCTAATTATTCTTAAGCTGCAATAATATTTTGTAATGACTTATCCTTGTTAACATTGATATTGTGTGACAGAAGCAAGACTTAAGGTCATTGCACACTGAGTCCGAAATTTTCGCATACGTTCTTCTGTTTTTTCGTATTCCTCATCCTTTCCTATCAAAATGCATGCTACGGATGCGAAAACGCAGAAAATCGAACCTGATCCGAATTTATTTTTGACGGACGAAAGTTTCGGAGGCAGTGTGCAAACGTGATTGACAGAACGTGAGGTCGTATTTATTTTTGAACGTGCAATGACCTTCAGAATCCAGATCTGCCATTGACTAGTGCACACGTGTCTTAATGACTCTAAAGCATGTGAAACTTCACAGTTCAGCTGTTGTCATACAACAAATAATAAACGAATAGGAGCCAGATGTTATTGCTTAGCAAACCTTTGTGCCTTCAGGTAAGATTAAGAACACAAACCGGTTCTTATTCAGATCAGACGTTAATCAGAATTTACTGGCGTGTGAGTGTGATTCAGTGCTTGTGAATTCAATGGCAGTGTTGATAGGTGAAAGTTTCCCTAAGCTTGAGGGACTTCTTTTTTTCTCTTGTTGCAGGTGTTGTTGTTGAATCCACTGGAAAATCTAAAGACCTACATAAGTCACCGTCCACCGCTGGTCATTTTTATGGTCAGCGTCAGTGCTGTGGCTATCGCTTTCCTCACTATAGGATACTTCTTTAAGATCAAGGAAATCAAATCACCTGAAATGACAGAGGTAAGAAAGGCCTTGGTTTAGCTCAAATGTTGGAGCTGTGAACCTTTGAAAATGCTTGAGAATGTAATGGTTCATAAGTAGGCGGGTGTTATTTTAGTATTATTTTATACTATTATAGTATTTATTGATATTTTAAAATAACTAATTATTTTTATATTTTCATTTTGAAATTTTAGTAATGTAATTTGTGATACTTTTGTTTTAATATTTTTATATACCTTGAATTTATTTTCATTTTATTTAAGTTTTAGTAATTACATTTTGTATTAATTTAGTATTAATTTTATTTATATATTTGTTTATTTCATTCAACGGTGGTCAGACGTGCGCTTTTTCTAAGCCCGTACACCTGAAGCGCGTGCACGGAAAAGCCTGTCTAACAGCGCCTGATAACTGAACCAAGTTATCTTTTGAGCCAATACTGTCAAAACACAACAAGGTTTATGTATAGACTCAGTTGGTTATGTCTAAAAGGAAAGTAAACAGCCGAGACAAACGGATGCATGTCTGGATATTAGATACGCGCAGGTCTTAAAGGGACAGAACTAAACATGACGCTGACTGTCATTAAAGGGATAGTTCACCATAAAATTGTATTTGTCATTTTATTTACTCACTCACATGTTGTCCCAAACCTGTATTAATTTCTTTCTTGTGCTGAACACAAAACAAGGTATTTTGAAGAAGGTGGAAAGCCAAACAGTTGCTGGTCCACATTGACTTTGATAGAAGGATAAAAATACTATGTAAGTCACTGAGGACCAGAAACTGTTTGGTTTTCATCGTTCTTTAAAATAGCATTTATGTTCAGCAGAAGAAAGAAACTCACTCAGGTTTAAAACTAAACTCGAGTGAGTAAATGATGGTATAATATAAATCACTGACAGAATCGACAGAATTATTTTTATTTAATGCTAACTCTACAAAACACAAAGAGAAAAAATAACTCGCTACTTTTGACAGAAAGAATAATACAGCTGATTTAATAGGAATCAATATATATAGTGTTTTATTTTTATATTTGTTCATTCAGTTTCTTGAATGCTTCTTCTAAATATGTATATTGTACATGAAAATAAAATGTTTTATTTGTAATGTCTATCTTTATTCTTATTTTTAATAACAAAGATAAAATAATGACAGATTTTTATCCTCCCCCACTTTGGTCTAAATATCCACCATACTTTTTTATATTTTGTAACCTTGAAAGGATTTGTCTTTGTAATAGGGAAATTATTTTGGCTGCACTGCTCAGATAAAATAGTAAAATCAACATGACAAAGAATCGTGAAATTGTGATTTTTTAAAAAAAAAATAGTGATATGATATTTTTTCCATATCGCCCACCCCTACTTTGACTGTTAGAATAACACTTTAAAGAAACATTTGTTATAATTCATTAACAGCATTGACATTATAATAGCACTTATAAATGTAGGTCAATAATTATTTATAAATTATAAACTGTAGGCTACTAATATGTTTAGTATGTTAACATTATGCATTAAACGCATACCTAACATTAACCAAGATTAATAAATACTATATATATGATGATCAATCACTTTTAATTTTTTTCAGTTCACTTATTTTTTGAGTCTGGTTATTTGTCACCAATGGTATCGATTTAGTATCGATACCGAGGTATTACATTCTGGTATCGTTCCGAAGCCAAAATTATGGTATCGAGCCATCCCTACACTGTAGTAGACATACAGGTATGAAAATCATGTTCACCTGGGCATTATTATTGATCAGGAAATGCCGGAGATAAACTTTACTTTGGAATTGATGCATTTTATAAATTTTTTTTTTTTTGGTTTCCCTCTAGGATTGGAACACCTTTCTTCTCCGATTCAATGAGCTTGACTTTTGCATCTCAGAAAATGAGACCCTCAAGCACAGCTTGAACGAGTCTATCACTCCAGAGAGCACAGTGATCAGCAGTCAAACGCGATCCAGCACCCAGTCACCACCCCTGCTGGAGGACCCGGGGACAATCAACATCTCTGTACCCATCACATTGACCCTGGATCCACTGAGGCCATTTGGGGGCTACTCACGCAATATTACCCACCTTTATGCCAGTGTGCTTGGGCAGCAAGTTGGCCTTGCTGGTATGTCTCTATTCTTTTTTTAACCCGTGTTTGTTGGAAATTTACCTTGGATGTGTGCCATCTGATAACATACCTCCACGTGGTCAATGATTTTGTCAGCCATTTTTTTAGCTGTTTTTCACATAGGCTGTTTCCCAACTTGCATATTTACTTGCATAATACTAATCATGTTCCAAGAAGATATTTTGTAAATTTCCTTCTGTAAATATATCAACTTAATTTTTTATATTGAGTTTTATATTTTGCATTGCTAAGAACTTCATCTGGACAAATTTAAAGGCAGTTTATATCGGCCAAATATTGTCAGGTCCTAACAAACCATACATCAATGGAAAGCTTATTTAATCAGCTTCCAGATGATGTATAAATCTCAATTTCGAAAAAATTACCCTTATGACTGGTTTTGTGGTCCAGGGTCACATATCAGTTAGAAAATCTTCCTTATGCTGTATCTGCTGCATCGTGAAATTGTGTACAATTTATTATTACTTAACTTTCAGATTCATGTCCAGATGTAAAAACATCTCTGTGGCATACAGCATCTTGTGCTTGAGATCATCATATTATTACATTTTCCCCTCTCCCTTTTAAAAAAAATACATAAGAGAACCAAACCAAATGTCTTTATTGTTACACGTTGATTTGTGGGCAGTATTAGCTGAAAAGGCATTCATGGCTGCAAACATTGAAACTCATAATATTTGGTGTACTATTTCACATACAGTACCATTCAGAAATTTGGGGTCAGTAAGATATTTTTAATGTATGTATTTGGAAAAAAAAGTCTGTTATGCACACCAAGGCTGCATTTATTTGATCAAAATACAGTAAAGCTGTAATGCGGTGTAATATTATTGCAGTTTAAATTTTATTTTGAAATGTAATTTATTCCAAAATTCAGATTAAAATCCATAATTCAGTGTCACATGAACCTTCAGAAATCAATCTAAAATGCAGATTGGTGCTGAAGAAACCTTTCTTATTAATACCAATCTTAAAACAGCTGTGCATAATATTTTTGTAGAAACTGGGATTTTAATTTTTTATATATTTTTTTTCTCCCCCCAGGATTTGAAGAACAGAAATGTTAAGAGAACAGCATTTATTTGAAAGGGAAATCTTCTGTAACAAATGTCATGTGACATCATTAATATCACTTTTGCAAAATTCAAACCAAGTTTTTTCCAGAATTCAGCCTTGTTGGTTTTCTTTTTCAGTCAAACCGATCAGATTGGAAAGTCGTCGCTGTGATGTTGTTGTTTTCTCTCCCTTTCTCATTCCTGGTGTTTTGACTGCATGTAGTGCAGTTAAAACAATGGTCCGTTGTGCACAAAGGGATAGCAGTGGGAGAGAGGCCGGAGCTGAATACCTTCTAGATATCACTTGCAGGCATATCTAAGCTCCCTTTGTTTTGCAGAACATGCTGACTCTGTGTGGGTGTGTTTGTGTCATTAAAGGCAGAGAGGCCCATGAAGAGATGAATATCACATTCACTCTGCCGGTACCCTGGAACTCAGATGAGTGCGTTCTGCATGGCCGTTGTGAGCAGATGGTCTTCAGCACCTGTATGACCATCACAGCAGCCAGTAATGTCTTCCCAGTCACAGTGTAAGTGTATAAATAACCTTGCGTTTTTGTGCATAGTTTTACTTATAAATCAGGATGTCTGTTATTATCAGCAAAGATAAAACTGGAAAAAAGTTTTCAACAGTACACACAACAGTAGATACACACCACTTGTCTTCTGTAGGGATACTGGAAAATGTTCATAATATTTGTAAATATTAGTAATATTTGTTCTTGCATTCAGAAAGAAAGCTCATTTTCCTTTACGCTGAGCCAAATAAGTAGATGTGGCTTAAAAAAAAGTAAAAATGTATATATAGAATATATGCATGTTTTAGTTATCAATAATATGCCTGGTATGATGAGCTCTTTGTAAATATGTTCATATGCACGGTTTGTTAGATAAAGGGGTGGTACAACTTAACCATACCCTATTTGCCCTTACTATGTTTTTTGTATTTTGCCATATCAAATATTGTAGGATTTCATCTCTGTATTTTCTCTGTAAATTTGTTTGTGTGCTGATTAACTAAGACATCAGGAATGAGTGTTTAAAGGGATCATTCACCCCAAAATAAAAATTTGCTGTTAATTTACTCATTCTCAGGCCATTCGAAATGTAGATTTTTCTTTAGTAGAACAGTAAAGAACATTTTTACTTTACACCCTGGTCTTTGTTGATTTATAAAATGCAAGTCAACAGTTTCTGGCACTTGAGAGTCGAAAAAAGCATATATTGGCATGTAGGGATGCGCGGTATACCGGTACTGGAAAAATACTGGTATTAAATTTCAAACGGAAGATACCATAATTTTGCTCATTTCGGTATTTCATACGGTGCTGTTGCGAAGTGCACCTGTAGGTGGCAGTGCTTCCCAAATTGCTGCGAAACCGGTAAACCTGACAACAGAACTACGTGATGGATCAAACCGATTAATCTCTATCAATGCACCCGAAATTAATAAAGAGAACAATACAAGTGAAATATGACTTTACTTTTCATACAAAACAGACGATAAAGGTGAACGAACAGACCACAGGAGGCAAGACATCAACTCTTGCTAAGCATTTGTCGCTTGCTCATCCTGATCTTTTCTGAGAATTAAAAGATTGACAGGTTAGTAAGTGCATCATTCATAAATTCAGACTTAATTGTAACTTATATTCACAACTGATCAATGCACATACATAAGATGTGATGCAGTAAACATGAAAGCTCAAACATGTGACGCTACAACCAGTGACGTTTTGGTCACATAATATTTGCACTTGCATTTCAACAATCAAATATTAATTTAAATTGAATGAAACTGCAGTTTTGCTATATTAATGTTAGTATCAATAATATAAAGGTAATGTTTCTGCCGCGCTGCCGACCGTTAACATGAAGCAGCCAAGAGAGAGAGATTTATATTTAAAGCTTTTTCTTTTCCTATCCGAGTCTGAAATCTGAAAACAATCCTGAGGGAGAGAGAAATAGTAACGTGATTTTGAATAATACTTTGACTGTTAGAATAACATGTTAAAGAAACATTTGTTATAATTCATTAACAGCATTAGCAGTATTACTGCACTTATTAATGTAGGTCAATAATTTTGTATAAATGATAAATGTAGGCTACTAATACATGTTTACTATGTTAACATTACTTTATGCATTAAACACATACCTAACATTAACCAAGATTAATAAATACTGTATATGATGATCAATCACTTTTTTTTTCACTTCACTTATTTTTTTAGGCTGGTTCTTTGTCACCTATGGTATCGATTTAGTATCGATACCGAGGTAATACATTCTGGTATCGCACTAAATTCAAAATGATGGTATCGAGCCATCCCTATTGGCATGTCAAAATTAATACCTGTGGCTCCTAATGATATTTTGATGTCTGATGAAGCAAAATGATTGACCGGACAGGGATCAACGCTAATGATTTTTTCTACTGGCCCAGTCGGTCCACTCCAGTGGTACAAATTCTTACTTGCCCTGCCAACATTTTCACTGGCTGGTTCGCAAAAGAAACATTCTTTTAAACCGGTTCTTTTAAGTGAACTGGATGAATCAGTTAACTCGAACTGAAGAATTGGATTGATGATATGAGCATGCGTAAACTGAGCACTTAAATTAAGAGAAATATAGTTTATAGAAACGGTTTCTCATAATTTACGTTAAAAAGGTGAGTCAAGAAATCTACTTTGTAAAACAGCCATGTGTAACAATTATTGGGTGTTTTAATAGTATAATATATATATATATACACACAGTAGGGGTTGACAAGGGTCTTGGCAATCTTCTTATAGCCTACGCCATCTTTTGTAGAGCAACAATATTTTTTTTTATGTAGAGCAACAATTAAAACATTTTCTTTGCCATGAGGTGCCATGTTGAACTTCCAGTGACCAGTATGAGAGAGTGAGAGCGATAACACCAAATTTAACACACCTGCTCCCCATTCACACCTGAGACCTAGTAACACTAACTAGTCACATGACACCGGGGATAGAAAATGGCTAATTGGGCCCAATTTGGACATTTTCACTTAGGGGTGTACTCACTTTTGTGGCCAGCGGTTTAGACATTAATGGCTGTGTGTTGAGTTTAGGGCTGCAAAAACTAATTGATAAAATCGATTATTATCAAATATGAAATCATCGACAACGATTATCTGCATGAACTTCGATTAATCGGGTCTTAAAGTAGGTTGTCCAATGACATGGTAATCAAATTCAGCCTGAATTAACGCGATGAAGGCATCCAAGATCTCCAAACAAAAAAAATCATTCTAGATGAGCTAAGCCCAATATTTGATTTTCTTTATTTGCTTTAGTTAATGCATTAGTGTAAGGCTTGCCCTGTCAGGCGCTGAAAGCGCGTTCATGCATCCTAATCCGCAAAAAAAGTTCAGTTTACAGTCATATCCTTATATAAATGTCAAAAGTTCATGCGAGCATTTCCATTTTTGCATAAGGGTCCGTCCTGACAGCCTGTGTTAAGTTTAAAATACCGTATGAGCGCGGCGGGCACGTGCACGCGCATCAGACAGACGGAACACAGAGAGCGGGGTTAAGTTGGTTTTGTTTTCGATATTCGTGACACATTCAGCGATAAACGGCAATAACTCGAAAACGACTTGCCCAAAAAAAATCTAAACAGTGTGACCGCCAAAAGGGCAAAGCTGATCATGTTTCACAGCCTTCTTTTTCATAGTTTTCGCTCGATGTAATAAGCACTAGCCCGCACAAGCCGTCGCAATGTGCATCAAGCCGGGAGAGCTCGCTCTCTGCGGAGCTTTCAGTATGGGACCGTGGGGAAAGTGCAAGTTCTCTTCGTTTTTTGCTATAGCTCACTGGGCGGTGATTTTGTAATAGCTTTTTAGTTAAAGGGCCTATAGACATGAGACCAGTGTCAATCAAGAGAGGGGGACAGTGGACATATTTCACAACCTTCCATTTTACACCTACTGGTAGAAAAGGGAATTGCATGTCAACAATTTACTTTCTTTTTGGGATAACAGCATGTAATTGTCTGGATATAAATATGAGACGCTCCATAACAGCCTTTTACAGGATAAAGAAAATGACAGTAAGACATGACTGTGAGCAAAGTGAACGTGTATTCCTGCAGAACATTCCTCTCACCTGTTGGTTAACACTGAGTCAATATACAATGCTTAACAAATTTATTAAAACCAATTTATGTTAGATTTTTAACAGATTATGTAAGGTTTGTGCCACTGCTGCTCTAAACTAACAGCATTGGTGATTACCAAAATCATGTTTTAGCTTTCTCTATTGGTTAGTCCTCCAATATGCGTAAGCTCTTTAGTAACAGTAGTAGACTATTTCTAATGCTATAATACACCCAATTAGTTCTTGCTGTTATCTATGAAAGAAAGCAGAGCACTTTGGAATAGTGTTTTTTTCAGATAGGGAGACATACAAATTAGGGCAGTCCTCAAAGGTTTGGGAAGTACATAAACAATGCATGTTTTAGTTATCAAGAATGCAACTGTTATGAGGCCATTTTTGTTATTATATGCACTAATTAGGTTTGTAATTAGCCCAATAAAGGGGTGACAATAACACCCTATTTTCCCTTTAGATTTTTTTTTTTTTGACAGATTTTCCATATAAATTGTAGGTTTTATTTGTTTTCTCTGTAAATTTGTTTGTTGCGGAGTATGACAGGTGGTTTAAAGGGAATCAACCCAAAATTAATTTGCACTGTATGTTTTCATAGCATTCAGTTTGTTTGAAGGCATTGAGCAGAATGTGGAATAGTGTGTTTTTTGTCAATAAAGTAAAATAATTATATTTAATCCAATTAAGCGATTAATCGAAAGAATAATCGGCCAACTAATCGATTATCAAAATAATCGTTAGTTGCAGCCCTAGTTGAGTTATTTTGAGGGGACAGCAAATTTACACTGTTATACAAGCTGTACACTCACTACTTTACATTATAGCAAAGTGTAATTTCTCCAGTGTTGTCATATGAAAAGATATAATAAAATATTTACAAAAATGTGAGGGGTGTTCTCACTTCTGTGAGATACTGTGTGTGTGTATATATATATATATATATATATATATGTGTGTGTGTGCTCATGAGACAAACTGTCTGAAAGAACCAGTTAATGGAAAAGATTATCCGGACTTCACTGTTTGCCTGAGGCTATGAATTACAGGTACTAATGTTTAGTTCCTTGCACAGACCTATCGTTTCGCTTCATAAGACCACAATATATCATCAGGAGCCACATGTATTAATTTTGTCATGCCTGATGTGACTCAAGTGCTGGTAGCTACTGACTTGCACTTTATGAATTACTAAGGACCTTGGTTTAGCTAAAAATAGCATTTTCTGTTCTATTGAGAAAACAAAATCACCTACATGTTGGATTTCCTGAGGGCGAGTAAATGTTGGGCAAACTATCCCTTAACTTATCCGGACAGCTGAGGCAAAACAAAAAGAACATATACAGTGGGCACATGGAAGACTCCTAACTGGAGTTTTCTTCATCTAGAACAAGTAATTCATACCTTGTCTTGAAAATCTTCTGCAGGCAGCCACCTCACTGTGTCCCAGATACCTACAGCAATGCCACATCCTGGTACAAGATTTTCACTACAGCACGAGATTCAGACACGAAGTACACACAGGAGTACAACCCGTTCTGGTGTTACAAAGGTGCCATTGGGAAGGTGTATCACACATTGAATCCCAAGCTCACTGTCATCGTTCCAAATGTGAGTGCTGACTCATCTCTGTGTGTTTTTTTTAAATGCCTTTTGAAAGTACAGTACTAACAGCAGGCAAAACACCCTGGCAACGAGACAGCAACACACAAATGCATAGGTCCTGTTTATACCTGGTATTAGGATATATTTTCTAGATCACAAGTGGCCTGCCAAGATGCATTACGGTTTACACCTGGTTTAAACATTTAAATGTTTAAAAAACATTTTGAACAAACTGAGAAATGTTTTTGTCAAAGACTGTCCAAACCGGATTCAGAAATACAATCAAAACATAGATGGAGTAGATCACTTCCATCAACACCCCCAATGTTTGCACAGTCCTGGTTTACACTTTCTGGGTTTACATTTAATTCAGTAAGGTTTAATGTTTGACGATCATGTTATTTTTTTATATGCATCTGCTTGTTTGTGCTGCTTTTTCACTGAGTTTTTAATGTTTAATAGCACCTCCTACTGTATAACAGTGAAAACACTGCAGCCAGACAATTCTGTGAAAGGCAAGGGAAGCACTGTCTCATAAACGATGAAAAATCCCATCAGTGGTGGGGAAAGAGTTAATCTTGTTCACTTGTGATCGTATCAATGAAAACTCATTAATACCAGTAAACAGGGCCTCCACAACCATATAGGGATTTTTATAGGGACACACTAGCAAAGTTTTTTTTATTGATTTTTAAATGTATAATTTAAATATAGTATTCACATTATTATATACTAGTATTAAAAAGTGGCATTATTTTGCTGTATCACCCTAATCAAACGTCATCTGTGACCATATGGGTAATGGTCACAAGTATGCACTTTTTATTAGTTTGAATTACTGTACAGAATATGAACTATGTTGTTATTTTTTGTACATTTTAACACAGAGGCAAGTTGTGTTGTGCAGGTTGTCATATCTTCACTATAATTCAAGCGTGCACTCTCTTTCCTGATAGGACGATCGCTCTCTCATTAACCTGCACCTCATGCACACCAGCTACTTCCTGTTTGTGATGGTCATCACAATGTTCTGCTATGCAGTCATCAAGGGCAGGCCTGGCAAAGTTCGACAGATCAACCCAGATTTCTGTGCAGAAAAGGTATGACTTGGTATATGAGATCTATGTAGTAGAGAAGTTGGGCAGTTGCTGACATTTTAATGTCGTCATCCAGCTCCCAACCAGAGGTGGGGATAGTACCCAAAAACTGTACTCAAGTAAAAGTACTTATAGAAATAATTACTCAAGTAAAAGTAATAGTTTGAATAGTTACTTGAGTGAGAGTAAAAAAGTATCAGATAAAAAAACTACTCAGTTACTAGTTACTTTGGATCATATACCGTGTGTATAGCCTATTTTTATTTAGATATATAATTAAAATGGATGGTGTGTGTATGTGTGTATATACACACTGCCGTTCAAAATATTTTTTATGTAGTTTATTTCAGTGATGCAAATCAGAATTTTCATATGCTTTTACCCCAGTCTTCAGTGTCAAATAATCCTTCAGAAATCAGTTCAATATGTTGATTTATTATCAATGCTGTTCTTTTTAGCTTTCTATTCATCAAATAATCCTGAACAAAATGTCACAGGTTCCAAAAAATTTTAAACGGCAAAACTGTTTCCAACACTGGTAATAACAATATATTAGAAAGATTTCTGAAGGATCATATGACTCTGAAAACTGGAGTAACAGCTGATGAAAATTCTGATTTGCATATAATCTGACACGGAGAAGAGTGAAAATTCCTCCAAACATCTGAACATCACCAAACAAATGCACATTGACGGATCTTCTTCCGCCTGTTCTGCAAAATGTAAACAAAAATGTAGCCTATATTTCTGCAAGAGTAAATTAGGGCTGGCATGTTATTAGATTTTTCATATCACGGTTATTGTGGCCATAATAATTCATGATATCGATTTATCGCGATATCTATAGAAACCTTGGTGGGAAAAAATATAAGTCAAATTAGTTATTACTTTGTTTATTGAGTTTTTCTTTTTCACCAAATGAACATAAGGATACTGATAAACGCAGGGCACAAGACTCTGGCTTTCTCTGTCTTCTTTGTATCTCTTATCTTCTATGTAATAACAAGAGAGAAAATACTGTCAAGTTCAACAATATGATGAATAAATATTAATGGTAACACTTTATAATAAGATGTCATTTGTTAACATTAATGTATTAACTAACAATACATTTATTACACAATTTATTAATCTTTGTTAATGTTAATAAACATACCGTCGTTCATTGTTCATGTTAGTTCACAGTGTATTAATGTTTACAAACACAACTTGTGATTTTAATAATGCATTAGTAAATGCTGAAATGAACATGAACTAAGATTAATAAGTGTTGTAGAAGTATTGTTCATTCTTATTTCATGTTAACCAATGTAATTAACTAATGAACCTAATTGTAAAATGTTTCCATATTAACATCTAAACTGATACTTTAACCTTTTAACTTTTGTACCCGTATTGTAATCTCTTTTTTTTTTTTTTAAGTACTTTATTTGTAAAACTTTTTCTTTTTGAAAAACATAACACTCCATAACATACTATATTTGTATACTAATACAATATAAACAAAATGGTTACCCTATACCACCCTTCTTCCCTCCCCCCAAACCCGAACATGCACCAAATATTCAAGAAGACAATCACACATCACCATCAGAAGAGCCTAAGCCGGACCAAGGAAAAGAAAAGACAGAGGAAAAACAAAATCTAATGACACATAGCACATTAGCAGCATAGCAAGGACATCTTTAAAATATAGACCTGAGAAAGGGGCCCCGATTTTTGTCAAACATCTTTAATCTGCCCGCTCTAGAAAAACGTAGCCTTTCAAGCTTGAGGGCTGAGACCATTTCAGCTAACCATTTAAAAAAGCTTGGAGGCAACGTAGATTTCCACTCCATCAAAATCACTCTTTTGGCCAGCACCATGCCAAACATGAGGGAGAGTTGTTGATTTTGCGGCCAAGTTAGAGCCTGGTCTGAACATCCAAATATCGTTATATCAGCATCAACATTGATCTCATTTTCAAAAGCGCGAGAGTAAAGCCTAAAAATACTTTTCCAAAATTCAGATACCTCCGGACAGAACCAGAATATGTGACCATATGTCCCGTCAGCACTTTTGCATCTATCACACAAAGGAGAGATAGAAGGGTACAACCTATTAAGTTTAGCTTTAGTATAATGCAATCTGTGCATCACTTTAAATTGTATAAGTTGTAGTCTCACATTAATAGAGCAAGAGTGAATTCGTCTCAACCCCTCCTCCCAAGTAGAGGCCGAGATATCCTTTCCTAAATCCCTCTCCCAAGCATCTCTAAGGTGAGCTGTAGAGATTGAAGAGTGGGAGACAAACATAGATATAAATTTGGACACCATGTTTCTCCAATGGTGAATGGTTCAAAAGTCTGTGTATGTCATGATCTAAAGGTAATTTCTGAAGTGAGGAAAGGAGTTGTAAAATCTGTAGGTAGCAACTGCGAGAGTCTAAGTCCCTTGTCCCTCCAAGATGTAAACACCGTATCATGTTGTCCGGGTAAAAAATCATGATTATTACAGATAGGTAGATAAGTGGAGGGATGTTCGATCTTTAACACTGTCTTTATTTGATTTAAAATTTTAATAGAATTAAGAACAATAACATTTTTGCATTGAATCTTCTGCCGCGATAAAGATTTTGACCACAAGATTACAGCCAGCGAGCTGTTACCAACTGAGCGAGCCTCCATATATAACCATTTGGGATATATGTCCAACTGGTCAGTGGCCATTCGATCACAGACCCGCCAGAACATCATAGCCCTCATGTTAGCCGCCCAATAGTATTGACGGAAAGTGGGCAGTGCTAGCCCTCCCACTTCCTTGGGTTTCTGCAAATGTGCTTTTGAAATTCTGTGCGTTTTATATCCCCAAATGAAAGGGAGGATCACAGAATCTAGCAGTTTGAAAAAAGATTTCGGCAAAAATATGGGTAAATTCTGAAAAAGATAAAGGAAACGAGGCAAAATAACCATCTTTATGGCATTAATTCGACCTATTAGTGATAATGGAAGAATCCTCCACTTTTCAATCGATAATTTCAATTTATTGATAGCCTCTAAGAAGTTAAGCCTATAAATTTCCTTAAAATTTTTCGGGATAATTAGCCCCAGATAGGTAAAATAGTTATCCACAATTTGAAAGGGCAGAGAACTCAAAAATCGAACATCTAAACCATCTCCCAGAGGCATAAACACACTCTTCTCCCAGTTGACTGAGTAGCCAGAGAAGGAGCCAAAGACGTTAAGTATTTCCAATAGACATGGAACAGCGGTGGAAGGGTCTTTTAAAAATAATACTAAATCATCTGCATACAAGGACAACTTAACCTCAACTTTGCCACAAAGCATACCTCGAATCTCAGAGTGGGTACGTAAATAAATAGCCAGGGGTTCTAAGGCTAGGTCAAACAACAGCGGGCTTAGACAGCAGCCTTGTCGCGTTCCCCGCTGTAACTGAAAAAACGCGGACCGATCTGAATTTGTAAGAATTGCCGATTTAGGGGCCAAATAGAGCATTTTAATCAACCGCATAAAATTTTCTCCAAAGCCGAATCGTTCTAACACCGAGAACATATAGCTCCATTCAATTCGGTCAAAGGCTTTCTCCGCATCTAGGGAGAGGATTGCTGCCTTAGATTTTTTGGACTGATTATTATATAAGATGTTTAATAGGCGCCGTGAATTACAAAAGGAAAACCTCCCTGGAATGAAACCCGTTTGGTCGGAATGAATGAGTGAATCTATAAGTTTGTTTAAACGAATAGTCAAAATCTTAGCAATCACCTTCTGATCACAATTAAGAAGGCTTATTGGTCTATAATTTGTGGGCACAGTATCATCTCTATCTTTTTTCCTCAAAAGACACACGTATGCTTCATATAAAGAATCAGGGAACTTTTCCAACTCAATGGAGTGATTTAACATACGAATCAGCAGAGGGGCCAATACAGATGCGTTTGCTTTATAGAATTCCACGCCATACCCATCTGGACCTGTAGCTTTCCCCTTAGCAAGGGAATTAATCGCTTCCAAAACTTCACAAAGATTAAATGGTTCCTCTAATTCCTTTTTAGCACTATCGCTGATCTTTGGAAAATTCACTTTATTGAGAAAGCTATGTCCCACCTCACTCATCTCTGAGCAGTTAGAAGAATAGAGCTGCCTGTAAAATTCTGCAAAACAGTCATTAATCTCTTTAGGATGCGTTACCAAAACCCCACCACGTACTCTTATTTGATGAATGGCGCGGCTAGCCTGCGCCCCCTTCAGCTGACGAGCAAGAAGACTATCCGCTTTATCACTGAGTTCGAATTGTTTCTGTTTAAGCTTCAGTAATAAATTAGAGACCTGATCACTCAGAATCGAATTGTATTCATATTTCAGTTTTAAAATTGCAGTGAGGTCAGATTGCGCTTTAGACAGTCGAAAAACTTGTTCCAAGGAAGGAAGAATAGATTCGATCTCAGATAACCGCTTACGTCTTTCTTTCTTACGGGAAGATTCAAAAGCAATAATATGTCCTCTCATAACCACTTTCCAAGTTTCCCACAGACAAGAGTCGGACACTTCCCCATTATCATTAGTCTCTAAAAATTCACTCAACCGATCAACGTATTGTAATCTCTTTAACCTATAGTTGCGCCGGCGCTGAAGTCATGCAGCAAGAGCGCTGCTGATTCAGTTTTAATGTGCGTCTAGAACGACCACAGACCACAACCAGCTGAACATTTTACAGAGTTTAATCTAGCAATATGGTCGCTCAATTTTTCAAGATCAGTTTAAATCTTGTAACTGTTAACAGATTTGAACAAATAAAGTGTTACTCTGCACAGGCTGTATTGATTGCAAATGCAAAAATAAGACGAGTAAAGAAAACGTGGTACTTATTAAAATAATCCCCCTTTACTTAATATATGAACACAGAAAACCTTGGTTAACAGGTTAATGTAACATTTCCCATTCTATGACAAGTAAAATAATGGCAACTTACTCTGATGAACACGGCTCTTCTCGGAGAAGCTGCTGCGAGCGCTACGTCTTCTTCTTGTGTGACAGGTGTCCGGGCCAATACTGCCACCTGGAGGTCAACCAGGTACTGCCGCTGGAGTATTTACAAGTGGTGTTAAGAGTCCTGTTCATTTTAAATATTGCGGTTACCGTCAATACCGGTATATCGCGACACCCCTAGCGTAAATATTGTGTAAATATTAATTTTATAAAGGCAAAGGCAGTCCTCCCTGAACAGGTCGCTCGCCACTGTGCTCAACACTCTTGATATTCTTAAACTTTCTGTTACAACTCTGAGTGAGAACCGCTTCAAACGACTCTGAACAAATCATTCAAACTGATTCGCAAACCGATTCACTGGTTTGCCAAATGGTTTGATCAAGCCTTTGAACAGAATTGACTCAAAATAATGAATCATTCGCAAATGGGCATCGCTCATTGCCCAGAGAAAAGTAGACGGTGCGTTTGGAATAAATTGAAGCATGTTTAACTTGTATTGCATTAAGATAAAGTAACGAGAGGAGCGTCGCCCACAGTAACGATGTAAAAGTATCGTTTTTTTTCACAAAATAATGTACTTGAGTAAGAGTAAAAGTACCCATTTTTAAATATACTCTAAAAGTATTAGTTACCCAAAAAATGTGCTCATGTAAATGTAACTTGTTACTACCCACCTCTGCTCCCAACAAACATATGTACTAGTTGAATGCTAACAGTGCCTGTTTATCTCACAGGTGGCCTTGTCTGCAAGATAAATGGTGGTGAAGGAGAACATCTGAACCGAAGCATATCGGAAAGGGAAGTGAGAAAACTACATGTTGCCTACTGAACCCAAGAGAAGGGTGCAAAAAAAAGAAAAAGCTCTGTGAATGCATTACTCTGCAATGTTGGGTCACTCCAACCAAAGACTTTTAAGTGCCTGTATCTACTGTGTAAATAATGATAGGACTCTTAAATTCAGTACAGAAGCAGTCTGCCTGAGCTTCCCCTTGCACCCTGTGTCATCCTGTAAATGTTCAGTATATAAGACAACAGAGGAGAGTGTTCGGCTAGAAATGTTCCGATGGGGAATATCACCTCCACTAAATCTGATCCCTTTTCAAGCTCTCTTTTTATGTTATTGATCAGATCACTTCTTATGACATTTGATTTCTCTGGAGGTGACCTTTGCCTTGTCATTCCTCTTGTGTCTTTGTCTTAACTGACCCTTTCATATGTGTCCATTGCAGATTCTGCAGTGGCTTTTTCTTTTGATTGCTCTTAGAGGATGGACAGAAGCGTGGATCTCTGCCATGTAGCATGATCCACCTGCTTGTCATGATCTTTGGACGAGTTCCACTAGAGATGACAGCAGGCTTCTGTATGACACGCTTCTTTTATCATCGAACCCACGCTGGTTTTATTGTGAACGTGTCTAAATGAGATGCCCAAGTGGAAGTTGGCACGATGCTTGAATAAATTCTTTTTAAAAGCAAATAAAAACACAAAACATCTTACTCAGAATGTTAGTGAGTCGAGACAAAATGCCTGTTCTTGGATCGATGGATTTGCGTGTTGAAATCTAAATGAACGCAATGATGAATGGCTTTGGGCTTCACTTCTCTGTTTCTGGACACTTCAAATGAATGTATTTGTAAAATCAGCAAATTAACAGCAGTGATGCAGCATTGATCTCTTGTAAATTTTAACATTGTAGTTTTAAAAAATGTAAATCATTATTGTAGATATTTTTTGTAATCACATTACTTTCCAATTTTGTTTTGTTTTTTGCCTTTTTATTGTTTCGTTTCATGCCTCATTTAAATACTTAAGCAATGCTTCTGTTTCGTTTTAATCTTAGTGCAATATCTGACCTGTCTTTTTGCCTTCCAAACCTTTAGTTATTCTTATTGTCATTAGGTTTTCATTTCCACCCAATGAAATGCATATAATGCGTCATATCGCATGAGATGTATTACGAGAGAGTGCTTTCCTCCTCCATTCTGTCTAGTTCAAACTTTTAAGCCTCTCCACCTATAAAGTTTCACTGCTCTTTATCGACAAACCCATTTTCCCATCATGCCTTGCTTAATTACGGCCCTCTTAAGCTGCATCAGTCACGGTTCAACAGCACTCCCCTTCTTTCGCCCTATATTAAAGCCCATAATAAACAAGCATCCAACCACTAATGTGCCTTTGCACTGTCTCACCCATGTTTGCCACACTGTCTTTGACCCGGTTCAACCTGCTGTATTCATTTCGAGTATGTACTGCTCACACTGACTTCCTCCCTATTTCATAATCAAAACTGCAGTAACGGTTGGGAAAGAGTGGAATTCATTTGTGCTTTTTCTGTTGATGCATAAGAGCAAACAATTGTTTTACTCACCAAATCCATTCTACAATAACTAGTTTGATTTGTTTTGGAGTTTGAAAAAAATGCTAAACGATGCTTTGAAACCTCTTTGAATAGCAATATCTTGCATTTGGGGTGTTTATATGTACGTTTGACTGATGCGTTTGTGGCTTTTTTGAGACCTTTGCTCACGTCTAGTTTCTTTTTGGGATTGTGAGATGAGTTCAAACCGTTCTGATGGCTTTAGAAGCCTTTCTGATTGCGAGTGCATTCTGTTTCATAATGCATCATTTCTGTGCTCATTAAAGTTGGCCTTTCAGTGCTGCTGGAGGACAATGGACAATGACAACAAATTCCATTGCTGCCTGATGCTCAGATCATATTGATCTTCCCCCTCATCCTTCCTTTGGGCTTGTAGCATTTGAGTGAAGTGTATTTGTAAGAGGTAGAAGGTCCTTTCCTTGTCTGAACTTGCGGTGCAAACTCTTGCCGGTTTCCTCGTGTTGGCGAGAGGCATCGCAAGCCCTTCAACTCGTCATGATGCATGATTGTAAATGTTCTACCTGCTGACTTGTTTGTATGAGAACAATCCCTCTGTTTTTTGTTCTGTTTGTAAATATCGTAGGCACATGCTTTGCTGAATAAAATCTGAGAAAACTGACTTTGTCGTTGGTGTTTTGTCTTGATAAAGAACAAATGTCATGCACTCTTAAATAAAGGTGCTTCACGATGCCATAGAAGAACCTTTTTGTCTAAAATGTTCCATGAAAGAAGCTTTAACATCAGAAGAACCTTTTGGTTTAACAAAGGGTTATTTGTGGTGAAAGAAGGTAAGAAAGAGATGGTTCTTTAAGAACCTTTGACTGAATGGTTATTTTTGGAACCCAAAATAGTTATTCTATGGCATCGCTGTGAAGAACCTTTTAAGCACCTTTATTTTGAAGAGTGGGTCAAGTTTTTTCTTGCTTCATGATAACACTAATTTAATCTAAACAATTTATTTGACTCTAATCTTACAGATCAAGGTTAATAATAAAACTATGTGACATCCATTAGTGGAAAATGAAAAGCAAGATATTCTCGATTTGCTATTGAACATGTCAGAAATTGAAGTGGTTGGTTTTGTGTGGAGGGCATGACGAATGCACTCTATTCTGTTGAAGGCCATCTGGGCGTAACTAATTGTATTTTCTGTAAATAATGGATTTGATTGCTGCCGCAGCCGGTTTAACTGAGGAACAAGAGCCTGACATTTCAGCATTTATTTTCTACTTCATCAGATGGATAAGCAACAATATACACATTAAATAGTTTTTAAAGCAGTGATTATTGAAGCGATTTATTGTTAGAACTGTGCATTTGTCACACTTTTTTATTTCCCATAGTTTCTGTAGAGACATAGTTTAAAAGTTTTGACTGAAAACATGCAGAATGCAGCGGCACGACTGGTCTTCAACGAGCCAAAAAGAGCACGTTACACCTCTCTTTGTCTCCTTGCACTGGCTACCAGTTGCAGCTCGCATCCAGTTCAAGACACTGATGCTTGCATATAGAACAACCACAGGCTCAGCACCCACCTACTTCCACTCACTATTACGAATCTACATCCTTTCCAGAAGTCTGAGATCTGCTAGTGAGCGACGCCTTGTGGTACCATCACAGAGAGGCTCAAAATCACTCTCCAGAACATTCTCGTTCACCGTTCCTGGCTGGTGGAATGATCTTCCCACCCCATCCGGAATGCTGGATCCCTGTCAATCTTCAAGCAACAACTGAAAACTCATCTCTTTTGACACTACTTGACTTCATCCTAAACCCCCCCATTCCCCCCCCAAAAAAAGTATTTCTCTTTATTTATTCCTTCTCTTGCTAGCTTGTACTTATTTGAACAATGCCTGAGACTTGTATACGAGCACTTCCTCTGTCTGTTTGCCTCTTTAAGATGAATTGCTTCATGTATTCCCCAATTGTAAGTCTCTTTGGATAAAAGCGTCTGCTAAATGTATAAATGTAAATGTAAACAGCTATTGATAAGTTTCACTGTTATTGCCCAGGGAAAAAAGTTAATTGTTCGGACATGAAACAGATTTTCTAATTTAAACAATAAAACGATAACGCACAACAATTCATCAAGAAATCTGTAATGGAGTCATACACTCAAAATATCAGTCAGTTCTTTTGGTCGACAAATACGTTTTTTAGTATGTTTTAAGCATTAAAACAAAAATGATCTACAAATGAAATCCTTGAAAAAATGTAACTTTCCATTTACAGTTTTTTTCTGATTGCTTACACACTAAAATAAAAAAGAACACACAAGTAGCAAAACCTGACACCCAAGGAGCAAAACCTCAGCACAACTATGAACACATTCTTAGCCTTACACTTTTTGCAAAAGACTACACACATTGTATTGCAAGACACTAAACGCACTTAGTAGACACAGAAATTTAACATGATGTCACTTATTTGCCATTTTAAGGCACTGCTTTCCAAAATACTACACATATGAACCAATTGATCAAACACGGCCGTCAGGTGTGCAGACACTTAAGTGCTTAACTGTAAACTCAACAATCAGGTGTAAGCACTATAAAAAGGCAACAGGTGAATTCTTGTATTCAACAGACATTTCTTGCTGGATGAAGGACCATCACCTTCAACTCAACCTAGCTAAGACAGAACTGCTTGTGGTTTCAGCAAACCCATCGTTTTATGTCAAGTCAAGTCACCTTTATTTATATAGCGCTTTTAACAATACAAATTGTAACAAAGCAACTGCACAATATCAAAATAGGAAAATAGTGTGTCAATAATGTAAAATGACAAGATTTAACACTCAATTTTCAGCTGAAGGCATTTCATTATTGAATTTAGTGATGTCATCGTCCAGCTCAGTTCAGTTTAAATAGTATCTGTGCAATCAAGTCGATGATATTGCTAGAAATGAAGTGTCCCCAACTAAGCAAGCCAGAGGCGACAGCGGCAAGGAACCAAAACTCCATCGGTGACAGAATGGAGAAAAAAACCTCGGAGAAACCAGGCTCCCCTCCGGCCAGACGAACCAGCAATTTCATCACAATTTCACCTTCCAATTAGGCTCATCAAACATAACTCCTTCAAAAACAGCCAGAAACCTTGGAGTTGTGATTGATGATAAGCTGAATTTCACAGACCACATTACTAAAACTGCCCGGTCCTGTAGATGTGCATTATATAATATTAAGAAGATCAGGCCCTTTCTCTCGGAACATGCAACACAACTCCTTGTTCAGGCTCTTGTTCTGTCCAGACTGGACTATTGCAATGCTCTCTTGGCAGGTCTTCCAGCCAGTTCCATCAAATCTCTACAATTAATCCAAAACGCTGCTGCAAGATTAATCTTTAATGAGCCAAAAAGAACGCACGTCACACCTCTGTTCATCAATTTGCACTGGCTACCAATAGCTGCTCGCATTAAATTCAAGGCATTAATGTTTGCCTACAGAACCACCTCTGGCTCTGCACCCCTTTACCTAAATTCATTACTTCAGACTTATGTGCCCTCTAGAAGCTTGCGTTCTGCAAGTGAACGACGCATTACTGTACCATCCCAAAGAGGCACAAAATCCCTTTCACAGACTTTTTCATTTACTGTTCCCATCTGGTGGAATGACCTCCCTAACTCAATCCGAGCAGCTGAATCCTTACCCATCTTCAAGAAACGGCTAAAAACACATCTCTTCCATCTTTATTTGACCCTCTAACTCTAGCACTCTCTATTCTAATTTTATTTTATCTAATCTGTCTTCTTTTTATTTAAAAACACACATACAAACACATTTGACCCTCTATCAATTGCATAATTATTCTCCAACTGCTAGCTTTTCTTGTAAAAGTAACAATAGTTTTTTTTTTCTATATTCTATATACTCGTTTAAAAAAAAAAAAAAAACCTTCCTACGTGTACTGCGTTAGGCTAACCAGGACTTGTAATAGCACTTACATGTTGTTGCTCTTTTGTTGGTTTTGATTGCTTCTATTATGACCTAATTTGTAAGTCGATTTGGATAAAAGCATCTGCTAAATGACTAAATAAATAAATAAATAAATAACAAAAATGAAAGGCAGTGTTGCAGTAAGAGGAAGAGGAATAATAAGAAACATATTTGGCCATAGAGCTATTTTGAATGTCCCGGGTCAACATGGTGGCAACATCACAATATATGCCAACATAGCTCCTTACAACGCCGACCACATACTCATGTTTTTAGACAGACTAAGTATTGCACAGAGGTATCTATTTCAGTTATTCCAGTACCTCCCACAACACTCTCCCTTCCTTTCCTTTTTCCCTTCAGTGGAAGGTTTATGACCCCCGACCCCATGTTATTCCCCTCATTCAAGCTATGGAGGAGGCCTGTGACCTAATAGATGCAGAGTCTGTGTAAGGATGGAGTCACCATTCGAAAAGATTATTCCCTTGCTCTTTTGCGATAGAGGACATTGCCTGTAACGTGGATGAAGTGGCCATATCCAGCTATACGAAAATATTTGTATCTTTATTTTTTTTCTCCACAAAAGTTTATTTACTATACTGTATTTAGAATATGTTCTGATTTTCAGTGCAAAATGCAGCCTAATTGCAATGATGTACTGAAGGATTTTACAATGTGGTGAGAAATAAATACTTTCATGGGCAGTACTTGTATCATGTTTTGTGTATGGTAAATATATTCATGTTCTTTAACAATATCTCAAATAATAAAAAATCAAACCCAGACTGTATCATCAGAAAGGTAGAAAGGTTATGCGTGTTCAAGATTGAGCACAGCAGTGTGTAAGTGGTTCAAAACAGAATCCGACTGTATGAACCATGTGTGTATCATACGGTATTAAAACTGGGTTTTGTAAAATTATTGTAAAGTTTTGAATGACGTGTTTCATTTTGCAAAAGATCTGAGATGTTCTGCTACTTGTGTGTGTAGATGTGTGAACTGTGTGTGTAGTGTTTTGATAAAGTGAGCCGTGTTTTTAAAATCGTACCTAAGCAATCGTAAAAAAAACTGTAAGGTCTGCTTTCATTATGTAATTGACTTTTATCTGAATGTGTTACAGTGTAGTTTTATTGTGTTCACTTGTTATCACAATAGCTTAAATACTGTACGTTGAAATTGAAAGGTTGTTTGGATAATAAAATTCACAACAATCATACACATTTTAATAAATATTTAAAACCGCATCTTAAAAAAAAACACTTTACAGATTATTGAATGTTTTGATTATTAATGTAAGCATTATTTAATGCTCTTATACTCACCAAAGCTGCATTGACATGAAATATTAATAGAACCCAGGTGAAAAAAAAACACAGCTTAAACCAGCCTTAACTGGTGAGGCTGATTTTAGCGGGTCTCCCTGCCTGGTCAATTCGTTTTTTTTTTTTTATATATTTTAAAAGGTAATTAATTCCTCTGTTGGCAAAACTGAATTTTCAGCAGACATTACTCAATGATGTACTCAACTTCAGTGTCACGTGATCCTTCAGAAATCATTCTTATAGGCTGTTTTGGATCTCAAGAAATATTTCTTATCATTGTCTTGAAAATTTTATCAGGAATCTTTGATGAACAACGTTAGACATTCTGGTTTGACATTTAATTTTGTTCATTGTATATTACACCCCATAGTGTTTTTGTATAGGCTTATGCTCTGAACATAAAGGTAAAATGATGTTCAGGATCTTACCTCAGAAGTACATTGTCTTTTGTTTAGACGTTTGAAAAAAACTCCCACGCAACCTGCTGCAGGCAGAAAAATACACCTGTCAGTACTAACTCCACGTCTGTTTTTTATTTTTTAATACCTTTTGGATAAGAACATTTTATTGGTGGCATAGCATGCTGCTTTCCAACGGTGTTTTTCCTGCTCCTGTGTGTGTGTGTGTGTGCGCGCGCGCGGCTGTCTGTACTTTTTTCACAAGCGCCTGTTGCTAAGATACTCAGGAGAGACACTGGCCTCTTGGCAGGTAGCAATTCACAGATGCCCAGAGTTTCCAGTGTTTGCGTGCCATTCTTTTCCAGGCTGGTCTGTGACTTATTAATAACGAAATTTAATGAAAATTCATGCTTAAGTATTTGTATTTATCCTACTGCGTCACAGACACTGTATTAATATACTTTTATGTTCTGTACCGCGGCAACTGGCGTCTCCGTATTTTGTTTCACGTCCTACCAAAAATGACAATAAACGTATTTTTGTGTTTAGTTAAGTTTAACACTGCATATTAAAAAATAATTAACTTCCTCTTTTCACCTTGGAACGTTGCGCGCGTTTGCCCGGGAGGGAGCACGTGGTCAGCGCTCCAGCATCTGCTGTGGTGGGAAGGTGTGACCTCAGATTTCTCCCTCGTGCTCTTTTTGCAGTTAAAATACTGCGTAGCTGACCTCCAAAGCGGCCACCAAACCTCCAAGCACGCGCGCTCTCAGTAAACACCTTCACACCATTATCCACGGGATTACCTTGTTTTTGTTGTGACACATGCTACCTTTTTTTTAAGGTGTGCGCAGCTTTGACCCTTCCAATGGGGTTTGTGTCCGACCGCTGAGAGGCATTTGGGAAGAAAATAAATAACTTCTGGTTGTTTCCATTGGAAACCTCACGTCTCAAGGTAAGGCATGCTGTTGTTGTGTTTAGACCATATTTTTGTTTCCTTTTATGTTTGGTTAGGAAGTAAGCAGTGGTTTTTCAACGAAATAAATGTGACATTGTCAGTTGTCAAATGCTTTAGATAACATGATATTAAACCATGCAAAACCAAGCAAATGGGCCCAGAAAAATTCTTCAAACTAGCTCCACTTTCTTTTCTGATCCATTTTTGTTTCTAGCCATCTGCTCTCAATGTGTTTTTCGTGTACTTTTGAAGTCATCTCTCTTTAATTTCACACAGGTGTTCTAGCGTGTAAGTTCACATTAACTCCGAACATGATCCATCTAGAAAGTGTTGCAGAAGTTGTATTGTTGTTTTGTCACTTAAAGCCTAACAAACTTCTTTTTGTGAAATGGTTTGTTTGAAAAGTGTCTTTGTGAATAAATACACTGGGCACTGTAGGCAGTGACATTGATATGTTTACAAGTGGTAAAGTGTGCAGATAGTGTTTTCATTTTTATGAGCTTGAGGTGATTTTATTGTTTTGAGCATTTTATTGACTGAACTTCTGCAATTATTAAACAAGCTAGCAAAACTGTAGTTATAGGGTGCTTTTACAAGTAATTATATGGAATAATGATTAAGTTACACTGCAAAAGTTAAAATTCACTTACACAGCAATTGCACCTGGCTTTTATGCAGTATTGCATCTTTACACAGACTTGTGAGCAGGCTGTGTAAATACGATGCTTTATGTATATTATGCCAAGTTTACACTGCAAAGGTGACACAGGCACTTGTGAAGTGACATGCATTAGATGTCTTTACACAAACTCTTCAATGCTGCTCAGAGGTGGCAAATGTATTTACATAGCAATGATAACTCTACATTTTGATACTAGGGGCTGAGGTGGGTAAGAGCAGACATAGTTTAGTCTGGCTTTTATGTGGCATTGTGTCTTTACATAGACTTTCAAGCAGGCACAGAACAGCCATTTCTTGGCTGTGTAAAAATGCTTTGTTTTTTATACTATGCCAAATTTACACTTCACACACTGCATTTATAGTTACTGGGTGCTTCAGTCACTTCATAAAGAGGTGGTTTTTGCACTACTGTCAACCTCCCATGCTTCTTAATTGCATGACCACCAGTGAACATATTTACTCCACAATACATTTTACAATGTAGTCATCCCTTAATATTCTATTCTAAACGGTTTAGTGCTGCAGCAAACCTGGTGAATGAGATTGTGATTTATACTGACCGATTTTAAAGGCCAAGTCAATAGTAAAGCATTTAGCCTCTAGCACCTATGAGGCCTGTCTCAGTTTGATTGTACCACCGTCACTCTTTTGTTTCTTTATTCAATCACTGTAATCTAGATAGAAAGTGGAGAAGCAGGATGTTTTGGATGAATTGTACTCTGGTCATGTGACCTGATCCATGGCAAGCGAAGCAGCAAACCTGATCTGAGATCAGTGTAATCAGGAGTTTCCTCCTGCTACGCCACCTTATTTCCTCTACTCTCACTTTCTCATGCTGAGAGACGGTCAGAATAACGCCATCTGCCCTCTTGTAAGGTAAACATTGTTTCTTGTCTGTCTTTGCCTGTTTGCTAACTGCTATTAAGTGGATTAGACTTGAATGGATGCCAGAATGTTGACGTATCAAAAAAGAGCCTTGCCTGGAGTAAGAGACCTGTAGTTAATGTAATAAGGACTCTCTCTACCCCTTTTCTGTGTCATTTTGAAGGAGCAAGAGGATATGGGTGTTTTCTTTGAGGGAATGGGTTGGTGGATTGGTCATTTTGTTTCCCAGGTTAAAAAGTGTAGTTAGAGAGTATGTATTTTTTTCTGAATTCAATCCCTACCGGTTATTAGTCAGGATTTTCTGCAGCGTGTGAAATGCAAATAGAAGAAAGTACACAAGAGCTAGGAGGTGGTTCCTTGATATCTGTACTCTTCAAGTAAATACCAGGGTTTGTAGTTTGCTAGACGTTTTCTTTCTATAGAAATAAAGTTATTGGCTTCACTGTAAAAAAAAAAATGGAAACAATTATGGTAACAATAGTACACATAATATTTTGAGTAGTTTTTAAGGCTTGTTTTTTTAATGGAATCTACCTGAATAAATCATGTAAAATCTCCTTAATTAACCTACGACACAATGAATTTAATATAATTTGTGAAATGTGCTAATTTATTTAAAGTTGATTCTCAAAAGTCTGTGATTTTGAGTGAGGACTGTTTGTATTTGACTGTGAGTTATTTTGTACATTTAGAAGACTGTATACAGCTAAACAGCTCAAGTAGGAAAATACTTCAGAAATACTGGAAAGTACTACACTACACTAGCAAAGCTACTGCTCATTGAACAAGGCCTAATGCCTTATAGGAGTAGTATCCATAACCATAAGCCCTACTCTTCTGCACAATGGAAAACTTCAATGTAAGATAAACTCTTTCAAATGTCAAACATAACGGGACATTAAACATTAATAGATGTTTCCCTTCACTCAAAAACACATAAAATAGCAGTTAATTTCAAAATGTACTTGCTGTACGTGTGCTATAAGTCTGCTAGTGTAACTAAGTAGTTTGTTGGAGCCGTTGTCATCTGTGCTTGAGGCCTGTGCAGCAGAGCCAAATAAAGAGCAGGAGTTCTCATGGAAATGTAAATAGACTTGGCCTCGCTTATCCATAAAGGTGTAGATTGTGTCTGTGTTCGAAAGAGAGAGATAGAGAAATGAGCAAGTGCTCCTTCAAGTTACTTAAACTTATGCACAATACACTATGTGGGTGGGTTTGATGTTTATAAATATATAATTTTTTATCAATGTACTGAAAGTCTTGATTGTTTCAACAGAAAATATCTTATCCATTTGTTTTACTACAACATGAAAAGATCTGTTGAATAATATATTTTTTAATGATGTGATGTCCCAATGTTTTCCTGCAATTTAATGCCTTTCAATATTAGTAATCTATAAATGTATATAACAACTTATAATTATAATAATAATAATAATTAGTCTTATAGTAGTCTTAAGGATATTTGTCTTATAGTAGTTATTATTATTTATATTGCTGTTGTTACTAGTACTGTTATTAAAAAATATTATTATATACATTTATAAATGTGTGTGTGTGTGTGTGTATATGTATACACATACAAAAGTAATAATAATAAATATTTTTATTATTATTAATAATAATATATTTATAATTGAATCAACCTGATTTAATCAAAACCTGATACATATATACATCAATTCAATAGTCTTACAAATGCAAATGTCAAATTGTCTACTCAGCTGGAACGTGTTTCTTCTTACCCTATAAAAAGAGTGAGCTTTCCCTAATAGTTTTTTTTAGATCAATTTATAAATAATTTAAATGTAGAGTTTAGCTAATTCTAACATTTCATTCACCAAGTTAATTCAGTAATAGTTTTAAATGTGAATGTGGCTGGTTATGTGTGTTTCTCCAGTATATATGATATAAGTGCGAACATTTGCTAAAATAATATTCTATGATGTGTTATTATATTATCAAAGCCTATACGTTATTTGATCAAAGTATTTTTTATTTTATTGATTTTGTTTTTGTTTTGTTACACAACCTCTTTCATTTAACTTGCATGTAACTCATCAATTATTAAATAAATAGGATCCATGCAATACCAGAACAAACATACAGTCATGGCCAAAAATATCGGCACCCGGGAAAATTAATCTACATTGTTAATTCTTTTGATCTTTTATAAAAAAAAAAAAAAAATCTAACCTTTCATTGGATAAGAATTTAAAATGGAAGGAAAATCATTATGAAATAAATATTTTTATCTAATACACATTGGCCACAATTAATGGCACCCTTTTATTCAATACTTTTTGAAACCTCCATTTTCCAGTTTAACAGCTCTACATTTTCTCCTATAATGCCTGATGAGGTTAGAGAACACCTGACAAGAGATCAGAGACCATTCCTTCATCCAGAATCACTCCAGATCCTTTAGATTCACAGCTCCATGACGGTGCTTCTCCTCTTCAGTTCACCTCACTCATTTTCTACAGGGTTCAGGTCAGAGGACTGGAATGGCCATAGCAGAAGCTTGGTTTTGTGCCCAGTGACCCATTTTTGTGTTGTTTTTGAGGTTTGTGTTTGGATTATTGTCCGGTTGGAAGATCTAAACATGGCCCATTATAAGATTTCTAACAGAGTCAGTCACTTGTTGATTTTTTTTCTGTTAGTATTTGATAGAATCCATGATGCCATGTGTCTAAACAAGATGTCCAGGACCTCCAGCAGAAATATAGGCCCACAACGTTAAAAATACAGCTGTATATTTCATTGTACACATGGGGTATTTTTTATCCCTGTGTTCACCAAATCCATCTTGAGTGTTTGCTGCTAAAAAAACTATTTTTTTAGTTTCGGCTGACCATAGAAGCAAGTCCCATTTGAAGTTCCAGTCATGTCTGATAACTGAATATGCTGGAGATTGTTTTTGGATAAGTATTTGCATTTACATTTACATTTATGCATTTAGCAGACACTTTTATCCAAAGCGACTTACAGTGCATTCAGGCTATACATTTTTGTCAGTATATAAGTGAGGATAATTTTTCTTGAAACCCTCCCAAACAACATTTGGTGATGTAGATTAGTGCTGGGCGGTATGACCAAAAATTTATATCACGATATTTTTCTAAATTATACCGGTTTCACGGTATATGACGGTATTCATTTTTTTCATGCTTGACTGGGTGTTAACTCGGGGTGTAACAATTAATCGATATGGATCGATATAGCGATACAATGTATGACGATACGATGCATCGATGCCACACGTAAAATATCGATATCTGTAGTATAAAAAGGCACCTTTATTTTGGCACTGTCCACATTTTCATATAATGTCTGTCTATGCATTACCACCAACACGTGCATTCTCGTTCAATCTCACGTGTCAGGACTCGATATAAGGACTGCCCGAAGGCACAAGATGAGCATAAAAGATGCTAGGGATTGTTGTCGCACGCAACTGAAGCGCTTACGCATACACATCTAAAGCGCACGCACACAGACAGCCGCGTCAACTCTGCGCGAATACTAAATTGGCGGGCTCTCCTCCGCTTTTTTGAGGTGGCGGGCGCATGATGATGAATAAATTCAGACAAAACTACATCAAAATGCATGTTTTGGCTAATATCCTTGTAAACAGTAGGTTAAGAAAAGCATAAGTCTTAATGTAAACAGTGGAGAAAGAAAAGGCATGTGTATCAGTATATTAAATCTGTGCTTTCATTCTTAAAGTGAAAGAAAACTAATAATAAATCTAATGCTGTCAAAGAGTGCTGTCTGACAAGTGCTCACTGCTCCTGACTAAATAACCTTTGTAACATCAAAAAGTATTCATTTACAGGCTATTTAATTTATACAGTGAAGACTATGCAGTTATTTTACATTTGATTATTACATTTCTTTAGCGTACCTGAAAATGTATTTTAGACTGAGCTGAAAAACCTGAAAAGCACTGTTTATTGAACTTGTGTCTTTCTTCTATGGTATTTATTTTCTGCTATTGCTTGTAATTTGGTTATCTGTAGAAAAGATGTTTAGCACTGAGCCCATAGTAGCATTTTTAGATCTATGTTCATGTTATATATTTTGGTTGCATTTGTGATTTAATAAAAATGTAGATGGTTGTTTAAAATAGGTATATAATATTTGGGGTGGGCGATATGACCAAAATCTTATATCACAATATGACAAATTTTATATCACGATAACAATATATATCACGGTATAGTGATTTTTTTTTTCTTTTAAAAAGGTTTTTATTAAAATCTTTAATACCATATAATTTTCATAATCCTTGTCACCAAAGTCAATATCAAACTAATACAAGCCTAAAGAGAGAGAGAAAAAAAACTCAACCTCACTGAAGATAATAAACAGTCAGTGATGAAATAAGGATAAGAAACTAATTGCAATAGGACAAATAGGACAAAAAAATACAATAAATAAGAAACACTACTACATTGTGTAAATTAATTAGTCTTCACTGTGTTAATTATATCTATCTATGATAGACATAATTAACACGTATATTATGTATAGATTCTATACATATTATAAATATATCATTATTTTTTATTTATTCTCATTAAAGTTACAAAAGTGATTTAGTCAAGAGCAGTGAGAGATTTTCTAGCAGTGTGCTATGATTAACATGAATGACAGACAGAACGAATATTGGACCGCTTCCCCTTTAAGACCGAAGTCCGGATCTAATACACTGTTACATTGCGTTTTCTCTTTCTGCCGTTTACTCGCTCTTAAGACCTAAATTGCTGTCTTTGAGGATACTTGCAAAGACGGGGATTCTGACGCATATAAGTGTGTTTATTTAATTGTTCAAAGTCGGCAAAAAAGAAAAGGCGCGCTCCTCTCACACAGAAAGAGACGGCGCACGCATATAGGTCTGTTGTTTGAGTTTCAACGGCTTAAAATCGGTTGTTTTAAAACTGCAGGGCTTAAAAACGCGTGGCCATGCTACAGATGTAGTCCCTCGTTTAGGAACGAGCTCCTGGTTTTGTCCTGGCTGGTCGTTCGGTCTCTCCGTCACGCCCCGTGGTGGGCGGCGTATAAAGATCGCAGTCACTCAAATTATGAAAAGGTATTACCGGAAACAATGTATTTTGCGACACCACGATATAAACAATAGAACATAATATGAAACGATATACTTTTTATTTCGTCCATCCGATATATATCGCACAGCCCTAGCTGCACATCATAAATATATTCTCTGGTTTTTCTCATTGTGATAGATGATTAAGGGAATTTGGGGTTTGATTTCCCTCCTATGTATATTTCTGTGATACAAGAAGCCTTAGCTGGATAATTTCTTGTTCATAATCACTCTGGAGTGCTCAAAAATGTGAATATGAATGGGAATATACTTCAGAGATATTTTACTCCTTTAGAATTTCTAGGGGTGCCAATAATTGTGTCCAACATGTATTTGAGAAAAACATTTATTAAATAATGATATCCCCCCCTTTTTAAATTTGTTATTATCCAATGAAAGGTTAGTTTTTTGTGAATTAAAAAAAATAAAAGATCAAAAGTATTACCAATGCAGATTCATTTTCACTTCTTTGATCATATTTACCAAGGGTGCCGCTATTTTGGGCCGTATGTGTATATACTGTGTATATATACATACATATTAGGGGTTGCACAGACTAGTCGACTTCAGTAAATTCACATTTACACTCCGTTTCCAAACAGATAAAATAACAAACTAATTCATACTCTGAATGCGCTCCACAAGACATGTGTGATTATATTACTGGATGCTGGAAATTGAACGGCAGAATGCGCATTTTAAACAGTTTATTGTACAGGTAAGTTAATCACGTTCTAATCTAATGCGCTGCTGCACTGTAACGCACACACATAGGCTACATACAGTAGCGCGTACAATACATCACGCGCAGATCGCGCGCACAGAATCATTCAGCGCAGAAATTTATTGTCAACACTGTTCTGTGATTTCTTGGTAAAATAGCTTAGAAACTGAAAAGTTCAAGCATATATTTCTTAATAACTAAATCCCACAGCTTCACTACTAGTAGAGAGACGCTGCCAGGTAGAATTAATTAACACACACAACCTCTCTCACTAATGCATGCATTCATATGAATGTAATCTTTACTGTACTACTTATCTGTATCTGATTTAGAACGAGCAGGAATCTGTGAGAAATATAACGACCCAAAGACTAAAGAACTGATAAAATAAGCTGTTATAGGTGCAATAGTCATGTGGGCAGCGCTGTCATATTTCATATCTGTGCACAAGGTGTTTGTCACAGCTCCAGACTTATTTGTTCATTAATGACGTCATCAGCGACTAGTCGACTTCGACTTGACATTCATCACATAAAAGTCGACTTTAAAAAATCACAGAAGTCGTTCAATCCCTAATACATATACATACAATCTCATTCCATTTAAGAAAGTGTACTGTTATTTTCACCATAAAGTGTTATTTTAATGATTTATGTTAGACTGCACAATATGTCTTCGTGTCTGAAACTGTCATTTGGCAGGTGTTGTGAGATGAATAATCCAGTAATCATTTGAGCCCGTCCTTCCACTTTTACATAATTGAATGTAAGCTCCATCAGAACAACAAACAGCTAACATCTGTCAAAGCCAATGAACGGCTGTGATGTTGAAGTTGAGTGCTTGTTATATATTTATATTCACGCTCTGAAACAATTACATTCTCAAACCTACTTTATATTGCTACTGTTGTTTCATACTTTTACATCATACTTTAATTCAGCTGAATATTCTCATAAGGATTTTTGATTTGTCATTCTGATCTGTTACAGCTCCACAGTGAAACATGACAGGCACCATGTTTGGCAGTGAGAATGAGCAATGGGTCTGTCCCAATGACAGACAACTAGCGCTTAGAGCAAAGTAAGTTTGTTTGTTTGTTTAAATCTGTTGCACAAATTGTATTTCAGCATGTCTTTATTCATGTCAGCCAGTGTAAAGAGTGTGTGGGAAAAGACAAACATAGTGATTGATTTCTGATGAAGGATATTTGTCTTATGTGTCTGTATTCCACCCAGGTTACATACAGGCTGGTCCATTCACACGTTTCAGTCAGAGAGACAGAGGAAAGCTCAGACACTTGAGAAAAGAGAGCTGGATCTCATCATGAGTGTCATCCAGCGCGCTGAACAGCTCGAGATCATTGAGCAACACCGGTATTGGGTGAGACTTTATCAGTCTGCATCCCATTTATGCTTTATCATGCCTTTTTCTGTTTTGTCACACAATGTCCTGTCTTCTGTAACTTTAGATGTGTGTGTGTTTCAGGCGTTTAGTGGAGCGTCTGGAGAACATGAGGAGATCTGCTGTGGGAAACGGCCTGTCACGCTGCCTGCTGTGTGGAGAAGTGTTTGGGCTGCTGAGCTCTCCGTCCGTCCTATGTTTGGACTGCTGCATGGTACAAACTGGTCTAAATCTTCTAAACATTATGTTGTCTTCTACCCTTAACACTCACACTCACTGCTTTTTGCAAGTACACTTAGTCATTTTCATCTGTGGGATCATGCAGTAATACTAAAAAGCCACATAGTGGCAGCAAAGATCTGTACATTTAAGGACAGTCCGAAAGTCATCTAAGCATTCTTTGCATACAGAAAATATGTGCACAATGCATGTGTATATGCTATATACTGCAGTAAAAAAGTTATTCAAAACCCTAAAGAGAACAACTCACATGTTCCCTCTGGAATATCATAAGGGTTTTTGGAATGGGGGATTTAGATAAATGATTAAAATAAGGTCTGTGGTTCACATTAGGGTAGACCAGGGTAAGATCAGCCATGTTATTGTTGCATTATTTTGGTTAGTCATATAGGTTTTTCTTTACAATACCTTAAACTGAAGTACTTGCAACTTTTGTGCCAGTGTTATCTCACTTATTGTTTTAAAAAGTAACAAACCTTAAGATTTCTGTACATTACAATTTAGAACTTGCAGAAAAGATTTAGAACTTGCCTTTTTTCACATGTTATGGCTCATCTTACTCTGCATCCAACATTTTGGAGTAAAAAAATACATTTCAAATAAATTCTGTTCTTTTGAACTTTATATTCATCAAATAACTTTCTTGAGCAGCAAATTAGAGTGATTTTGAAGGATCGTGTGACACTGAGGACTGGAGTATTGGCTGCTGAAAATTCAGTTTTGTCATCAAAACAATAAATTCAATTTTAAAATATATTAAAATAGAAAAGTTATTTTAAATATTGATACTATTTTACAAGTTTACCATTTACATTTTGTTTTTGATCAAATAAACGCATTCTTGGTGAGCATATTAGACTTACTTAAAAAATGTTGGGACTTCTTACCGACCCCAAGCTTTTGAATGGTATTGTATAACAAAAACTATGTAACATTACACACAACCAGTCCTCGAACATGAATCGTGAAACAGTCTCTTTTGCTAACCAGTTGCTAAATAAAGACGACAACAAGGATGTGACTTTACATGACTCATATTTGAGTTATGATAGTGTGTAATTTGTTATGTAGGATAATAAATTAAAATCTCTTCAAATAATGTCCCTCAGACCTTATGTTACCCAAAACGCAACAGTACTATCCTTAATAAAAAAAATACAAAAAATCAGAAAAAACCCCACAAACCAGTTGGCTGCAAAGGGCCAAAAATATAGACTTATCGGGCTCATCAGAAAACTTCCGGTCTGTGTTTGTAAACCCGCAGTTAAAGTGATGAGTAAAACCAGGTTGTTGTGCTGTTGGCCTGACCCACCTCAATATCAAAACTTTCAAAAAAAAATCAAAACGAGGCGCAGGGTTTTTATATCACCAACTTTAGAAAATGTTTGATGTCATTTTCATTTCAACAGAGCTGATAAAGCAGTGTTTGTGTTGAAGTGTTAACATTTCACCCGTATCTTCTCCTGCTGCAAGTATTTGCATTTTCAAATAAGTCTCAAGTTATGCATCTCAAAAAGTCCGTCTGTACAAGCAAACTGCTTAATATAGCTGTTGTTTTGATTCTGCTATTGTAGGGCCACAAACAAATATTGATGTTGTTGCCGGTTTAACTTTGACTTGTTCTCAGTGTGACCACGAGGGTGCAGTGTGTAACTGAAACACTGCTTTAGTATTCTGATATTGCACGTTGTGGCATAAGACCGATACTTTCCACTGAACTTTGGGATTACAGTTAGTAGTTTACTTGGAGACAGACAAACACTGTGACTTGACACAGGACTAAGGAGTGCTAAAGACTGAATGAGATCCTTAACAGCAGGTCTGTGCCAGTGAAGACAGAGCATCTGTTACAGAAACCCTGAGCTCACATCACTCCTGCTCTCTCATGACCTGTGATCATTTTCAACAGCTGCTGTTTCTAGACCTCACTGGAATTACGATGGCTTTTCAACATGCAGGGGAAATTTGGAGTGTTTTTTGAACTAGTTTATATTCTGGTTTGAATGGTTGATAGGCTGTTGCTAGGCTGATTATCAGAAGTTTATCTTCCGTACGGTGAAAATCATAAGTCCAATTTCTTTGAAAAGTATAATTCCACCAAGAGACAGAAATCAATGAGTTAAAGGCCAAAGTTAAATGTTAAACCCATGATTTTGAAGTGTGACTAAAGCTTCACAGTATATCTGTACAATATCGGTTATCAGCTATTATTATTATTATTATTGGTAACATTTTAGTTTAGAGACCAATTCTCACTATTAACTAACTTTAACTATGGCGTTTCCCTCAGTAAACTCAAATTGTTGCTTAGTATTAATAGCTAGTAAGGTAGTTGTAAAATGTAGGTGTTGGGTTAGGATTAAGGGATCTAAAACACATAAGTACTAATAAAAGGCCAATATTCTGGTAATTTGCTTGCCAATAAGCAACTAGTTAATATGAGAATTGGTCCCTAAACAAACACATAATAAAAAATCTCAAATTGAATTTTTATTTTATTTTTGTACTGTACATCTCTACACTGAAAATTTTTTTTTATGTACTTTTTTAAGGTAAGTGGTTGCAATCTATTTATTTTAATTACTTTTAAATAAACAATTTTATTTGACTAACTTTCAGCATGTTTTTATTTTTTTAAATGTAAATTTCTAAAATAAATCGTTTGCAACCACTTACCTTAAAACAAATTTAGTATAATTTTTGTCAGTGTAATACAATTTGTTTTGTGTGTGTGTTTTATTTAACTTATTTTGACAAAATTGTATTGGATTTTATGATCAGCCATTGCATTAGTTATCTATTAAAATAATAGTTAATATCAATTGTCAGTATTAGATTCATAAGGGTAATTGTTTCATAACAACTTTAATTCACAATTTTTTCATAAAAGGTTGAATTATTTCACAAGTTTTCATTATTGTTAAGACCAAAAAAAAAGTCCTGTTCTAAACTCTAGACAAGAGTTCTGTTCTAAACAATTGGTTCAAGTTGACAAAAAGCTGCTTTTTGATTGGCTAGGACGTGCGTGCTGCAATCAGTTTCATTTTTTTCCCATTTAGAGAGCCTGAAGCTGTCACAGAGTGAAGTGTGATTTCTCAAGACACCCATTTAGTGATATCTGTCAAGCAGTAGGGATATTTTATGTGTGGTATTAAACTGCTTACAGCAGCTTTAGAGGTGGCTCTCACTCACAGAGGGATCTTTAGGCGTATTTAACGGAAATTGGAGAGATTTCTTTGTGCCCTCTCGCTCACATTCTCTCTGTTCTTCTCTCGCTCACTCCAATTTCCAAGCAATTTAAGTATATGGAAGTTCTGCTAAAACTAAATTACTGGCACTTCAGTCAAGTGTTTGTCTGTTTTATTACATAAAGCCTGATTAAAGGTTCTTTCTCTTTTCTTATTACAACAGCTTATCCCAGCCCTCTCCTTCAAATTGATTTTTAAAAACCAAGCCGTCAGAGTCCACACTAATATCTCCCGCTGAAATGTAATTTATTTTAGTGTGAAGAGGGATGATGCTTTTTACAATCAGCACGATTGCAGGTTGGATGTGTTTCTGCATCCACACACACACACCGAAAAAATTGCGTTGCCAATTATCTTGTAAAAAAAAAAAAAACATTAAAAATAAAAAAGTTAAGGCGGCACAAATTACCTTCTATATTGTGAAAAAACCTTTCCCATTGAATTGTTATATAACAATTTATCACAGTATATATTAATAAATTATAATGCCAAAGCTTCTTATAATTATATGTATAAATAAATGAACGTGTGTGTATGTACATATTAATGTAATCTTAATACATTTTACAGTAGTTATCAGGTTGTGTGTTTGTTTGACATTCTAATGGTATGTGTGTTTGTGTTGCAGAAGGTGTGCACTAAATGTGGAATCGAGACTGCTGGCAGTCAAAAAAGGGCTCAGTGGCTTTGCAAGATCTGCAGTGAACGGAGAGAGGTACAGTGCCGCACATGTTTTACCTTCAAGCTAAACAAACCCATTTGTGCTTTTGAATTAGTTTTTGTTCAGATGTGAGAGCTCAGGGAGGAATACTAATAATAGAATAAGAAATCTAGTTCCAGAGGATCTTATTTCTATACTGATAACCAACACAGTCTCTGACAGACTGCCTACAGTCTGCCCACATTCTGTTCACTGACCATCTGATGCATATTGCAAAGTCCAGTCAGACTTCCTGGCTGCACTTCAACTCGGGACTTCAGGTGCAAAGGTTTTTATCAGTCCGCCAGGAAACTAAATTGTTTAAAATCTACCGGCTTGATATAATGAGAGGGTATGAGGAAGAACTAATTATTGAAAATGGCAAAATTTGCCAGGTTTGTGGCTTCACATCCTTTGACATATTAATCAAATGGTTTACTTACTCTTCGAGCAAGCCGTTATTTTCCAGAATAACCTGAAGTTACACCTTTTGCATCAGTTCAGTTTCATTATTCATGCTTTTTGAAGCTTATTTTTACCAGCTTATGTTCCTACATCATGATGACTTTCAGCACAAGTGAAAATGATGGTTGACAAAGGGTGTGACACCAATAATGGGATAAGTAATGAGTAGTCACCGTAAGGTGAATCAGGCCGTATTGTTTGTGGTCAGACTGATGATGTACCATTGGACATTAATACGAAAATCTCATCTCTTTTCAGAAGGCTAGCGCTTCGCCTTTAAGCTTGTGGAGAAATTAAATTGCTGCCTCTCTGTTGATTGGAGTGTGTGAGGTGTTGTGTGTGTTGTGTGTGGTGTGTGTGAGTAGTAGTGGTGTGATGTGTTGAGTGTGTGTTGAGTGAGGTTGTGTGTGCGTGTGTGTAGTGTGTTGTGTGTGTGTGATGTGTGTGTGTGGTGTGTGAGAGTGTGTGTGTGTGTGTGTGTGTGTGTGTGTGTGTGTGTGTGTGTATGTAAGGTTCAGGGTCATCATGAAAGGAGGAGATGAAAGAGGAATCATTTAGCCTCCCAACCTCAGACAGTTCAAAACCGCAGACAGACTGTAATGCAGCCTGAAACATTTAGTATGATCATGTTAGATCATGTTGAATATATTAAAAATCAATAAATGCAAATAAGCTGATTCAAGCTTAAATTGTTCTCTAAATATAAAACCACTATTCAATTGTATGGTTGTCATCTCTGTCGGAGGCTTTGAAGGAAAGTAAAGCTTGACGCTATTCTGCAGTTTTCACAAATATTGAATATTCCATAAAGATTTTCCTTCATATGGAACTTTAAAAACATATTATGCCATTTATTTTCATTTCAACACAACCAGCGTTTTTGATGCACTGCTGTGAATAAAATGGGCCCCATTTCCAACCCAGAGCTGCAAAATGAATAGAGGCTTCGTGAGCAAGACAGCTGCTGGCAAACTGTCTTATCATGGGTTAGGTGGATAATAGAGGCTTGTTGTCAAAATGACTGTTTCTTACTGGATTGGAGACCGTTCTGACACTTCCGTCACTGCTCTTCCTGTTAGAGGAGTGCTCAAGGTTTGCAATTGAGACATTCTCTACTATTCTTTATTCGTTTTTTTTCTTTGGGAGATATGACTCCTTTATGTTCATGTCACCTCAGGCTTTGCTTACATTTTCAAATGTTGGTATTAGAAATTCTGACACTACTAGTATTAATAGCAGTGTTAGTACATGGTAGTTCACCCAAAAATGAAAATGATTAATTCAAGCACCCTCGTGTCTTTCCAAACCTATATCATAAGATATTTTGAAGAATGTTTCAGCGGTTTCTGTCCATACAATGAAAGTCAGTGGGGTCCTAAACAACTCTGGACTCCACTGACTTTACTGCACGGACAAAAAAACAAACATTAGTTATGTTTCCATCCAAAGTTGTGAATTTAACATGTACAAAATTAGAATATTGCATACAAAGTGTGAATTAAGCACTGTTTCTTCCAGTGAGTTGAAGAGAACAAAATTGTAACATCCTGATCGTCGTGTGCGATACATACTGTCTGCGATCGTAATTGTTGTTTAAACGATATGCGATTGATTTTGAGTATATCACAAAAACCAAACACCCAGAGAGTGCATGCATACACTACATGATGTAGGTTAGACTACTGCACCTAAACATTTAAGAGTTCATACTTTCACTGCATGATTTAATCTTTTAAAATAGATTTAGAACTCTCCCAAAATTCAAGATAAGGGGCAGATATACATAAAGTATGACCTTTATGGGCTTTTTATATTTATATAATCTAATATAGTTAATATCAGACGAAGAGAACAGTTTTTCACCAAATATCAGCACGAGAGCAAATGTGATACTGATTTTATAAAACAGTCCAATAAACAAGAAATGTATATTAATTGACTTACATTTTAGACACAACAGTGTTTCTTTTTGCTCTTTCATCAACAAAATTGTTTCAACCAAGGCCACAGCAGGACTGTTTTACTTCTCTAGCTGCACTTCCATTACCCTTCAAATTGCACAAATTGAAATTGCGAAGTGAAAATATGCCTAATGGAAACGCATCAATTTGGCAAAACCTCCCACGTATCATAACATTTTTACATTAGCATTATTTGGTTTTTCAGGCAATTCGAAAAAGGAATACATCATAAAACTACAATAGATCTAAATGAAAATGAATTTTTTTTCACATTTACTGGTCACCTGGTGTAAGTAAAAATCACATGATCATTCTTTAATGTATTATAACCTACAAGAAACACCTCATATGTAGCCACTCAAGTATAAGGGGTTTTCCTTGTCATTAATGTTGGATGAATATCTCTTTATTTACACTGTACATGTCTGTGGTGCTTTACGGGCCTGGTGTGACCACACCACTTGTACCGCCAAAAGGACGGCCCTGCTCTAGTCATACGTATCCTAAAAAATTGCACTCCATGCTGCTTTGCTAACAATACACTCATACGACTTTCTTTTTTAGCCGCATAACATCGGTCAATGGAAAAGCTGTTATTTTGCAATAGTTTTATAATTGACATTTATAAAATATCGCAAAAGTTTTGCGTAAATATGTAATGGAAATGCACCTTCTGCAACACACAACGGCGTTTCGTTTCTGAATCAGTCAGCCCTTTGAATGGATCTGTTGAATGAATGACTCGAAGTAATCACTCATGCAGTGATTTGCCACCACCTACTGGCGATTTTAGGTTTATATATAGTATATTTTCACTCTTTTGTTCAAAATCATTTCAAATATCAATATTCTGCTTTTTTTTACATCAAAACATTATTTATGCATTTATAACTGCAGGTGTCCTGCATTAAAGAATCTGTGTAATACATCTAAATGCATCTTCAGATGCAGATTCTCTGCCACCACTGCAAACACAAACTTTGATACTGATTTAATTTGATTAGTAACAGCCCTATAGTGTCTTACTATTTGAATATATTGATTACATTTAAGAATTTGACACAAAGATGATGCATACATTTAATTAGGTTAGAAAAACTGGTCTTATCAAGGTAAAAATGCCCATAAAAGGTACAATTTTTTTATAATTAAACTTATCAGAAAAGTAAATTTCCTGCAAACTAACCACTGCACAGAATAAAAAGAATATCTAAAGCTTGGGGATTTAGCCCTCCACGGCAGTCCTAAAATTATCAGCACAATAACACACTCCGCAAAATATTGTCTAATCATCATTATCGGCAAAATTCCAGAAAATGTCAACATATCATTTTTTTTGTCATTATCGCACACTCCTACAGTACTTCCTGATAAACTGGCACCAAATATCACTAGTAAAAATTGAGTTTCTGCAATAGGAGAAGCCACAGTGGGTCTTTTTCATATATAATAGACAATTTGATATCTCAGAATAGAGACTGGGGTAAGCAACCACATATCAATGACCCATAACACCCTGGCAACCAAATAGAAACATGAACAAATCACTCCCAATACCTTAGTGTGAAAAGTGTAGCAAAGTCCTTGAAACCAGGTTTGCGTGGCCACCACACACATAATCTTCATGTTATTTTCAACTGCAAATAGTATAGATTTAGAACGTTTTTTGTTTAATTTGCAAGAAAGCAAACGGATCCAGAGCTCCCCATGTATGCTTCCATTGGATTTTGAAAAGGTCAAGGAAAGATCCATTTAAAGAAGTAATTAAATGTGTGTTTGGGGTTTGGTAGGATTTGTGTCTCTTCCAACTGCACAGTCACATAGTCAATAGTTTCATCTAATATAAACCCTGTACTCTGTAAACACTAGCAAAACTCTGTAGAGTTTTGTTAAGAGCCTTTGTGCATGAAACCATATATGATAAAAAAAATACTGAAACAGTATTGTATAATATAAAGGAATTGAAGGAATAGGTCACATAATATTTTATTATTTGCTAACCCTCGTGTTGTTCCAAACATTTTTGCCTTGGGAAAAGTAATTTTTCAAAGCTTCATTCTTTCTTTTTCTTTTTTAAAATTTTTATATAATGAAAGTTCATATTGACTATGGAGAAATACAATTCTCTCATTTACTCACCTTTGTCATTCCTGTTAAATCTGTATGACTTGGTTTCTTCTGTGGAGCACAAATTATACACTGCTCAAAACAATTCAACACTTTTTTTTAAAGAAACACTTTTTAATCTGAGTATAACATCAAATCAATTAAACTCCTGGGATATTAATCTGGTCAGTTAAAGTGGAGGTACAATACTGTTTCATGCATTCAGAGTTGTTTACACTGTTAAAGAGTTGAATTCTCATGCTAAGCATGGGCAAAGTTTCAAAAAACAATTTGAACATAAAACAGAGTATTTCTTTGCCAAAAATCTCACTTTCGTGTTTGTACAAGTTTCTGAGTTTTTTTCGATCATGGCTCTTGCTGACGCAAATGACGGTGGAACTTCCTTATATGGGCATTTCTCCTGGAAGAACGCGCCCGTGCACGCATTGACCAGAACAAGAGCAAGTGCGCGGCCATTAACGCGCTTCATCCGGCTGCACGGCACTCGCTCGGGAAGAATGTCTCTAAAGAAGTGTGTTTTTGGTTGTGAGGGAAAGATAACCTTGTTCAGCTTTCCGAAGAACCAAGCATTACGTAAACAGTGGATGGAGTTTGTTTTTCCAGGGCAGCATGGGGTTTCTCAAGTATGCTTGTTGACGAACGTTTTATAAACGATGCCCAGTTCGACACTGGATTTGCGCATCGTTTAATACTGAAAGATGAAACAGTCCCAGCTATAAAAGATCCCGGTCATGATTCAGAACTGCAGACGGTAAGTGAAACGGCATCAAATGTATGCGTTTTGCTGGTGATCGCGCTCAAGTGCTCGTCACTCTTTAGCTCCGCCCATGGCGCACCGCCTCCAGGAGCTCTGCTTTTTTCAGAAAGAATCGTAAAGCTGTGTCTTTCTTTTATAAATATGATAAAACTAAAGACTTTTTGGAGATACGAAGGATGCAGTACTACTCTATAGGTACTCAAGATTAACATGATTTTGGGTGAAACTGTGTGTGTGTTATGCCCCCTTTAAGTAGTAGAGGGGGTTGTTAATCAGTTTCAGCTGCTTTGGTGTTTATGCAATTAACAACAGGTTACTAATGTTCACAATTAAACAAAAACAAAAAAAATTCACAAAAAAATTAACCAGGTGTTACAATATATAAAATCAAGTCAAGTCACCTTTATTTATCTAGCATGATGTGGTTTAATTCTAGGCTGCAACACAGGTCAGATTGAGCAGAGGACTTTACTGGTTTTCGTGGTCTTGTTCCAATGGCCAATGAGTTCTTCAGAGGGGCTCTGTCTCTGGAGCTCATCTAGCTGACGTGGTCTCCGCTGACATTCAGAGCTGTCGAGGTTGTCTCTAGGTGCTGATCCACCATCTAATCTGGATACAGACTGGATTTGGGTGGCTATGGTGACCTTGAAATAAGAAAGAAACAGACTGATATTAGCGTAGATTCCACTGAGAACAATAAAGCACATTATAATTGTAGTAAAAACTCTAAACATTTACACACATTACCTGGAATGAAAGCAATAAACTCCTAGTTTTGAAAGTACACAGTATGTACTTGCAGTGGAGCGGTCTGGTCACATAGGATTGTTTGGTGCCTTTGGAGAACTGACTGGGTTGCATCTAAAATCGTGCAATGAGGACAAAGCACCAATGAAACCTTTGGCCACACCCTGATGGAGAAAGAAAAGTAAATGTTAAGTTAAAAAAATGAAATTATTCCTTTTAAATCATTTACAATGTATCAATAACAGTTCATTACATTTCTGATGAAACCGAAGTTGCAACCTTTTTTTTGGCACAAATCCATTCCACAATCCATTTATCTTATACCAACCTACAGGCAGAAACTGAAATCTGCTAAACCTGTGGTAAAGACTGTAAACAGATGGACCAATGAGACAGAGCGGGTTTTACAAGCTTGTCTCTACCTTACTGATTGGAGTGTTTTTGAGGCTGCTACAAACGATCTGGACGAGCTCACAGAGACTGTCACTTCATATATCAGTTTCTGTGAGGACTTGTACATTCCTACCAGGGCCTATTTAACCTACAACAATGACAAACCATGGTTCACTGCAAAACTCAGACAGCTCCGTCAGGCAAAAGAAGATGCTTACAGGAAGGGAAATAAAGTCTTGTATAAACAGGCCAAATACACACTGGAAAAGGAGATCAGAGTAGCAAAGAGGAATTAATCCGATAAGGATCCAATTCTCTTCCAGTGATTCTGCTTCAGTGTGGAAAGGTATGAAATACAACACCAGTTACAAGACACCATCCCCCAGCACTGTGGAGAATCAACAACAGGCAGACAATCTGAATGAGTTCTATTGCAGATTTGAAAAAACACCCTACACCCGCCCTGAACACCTCTCCACACAACCATTAACACCTTCAGCACTCCCCCCCCCCTCTCCTCCACACCTGCAATTCAGATCAGCGAAGACGAGGTGTCTTTAAAATTACAGGACTAAATGACTACAGGCCGGTGGCTCTAACGTCTGTGGTCATGAAGTAATTTGAAAAACTGGTGCTGGCCCACCTGAAGGACATCACTGGAGCCTCGCTGGATCCTCTTCAGTTTGCCTACAGAGCAAACAAGTCTGTGGACGATGCAGTCAACATGGGACTGCATTATGTTCTGCAACATCTAGACAGACCAGGGGCCCAAACCTCCTCCTGCCCAAACTAACTCAACTCTCCATGCCCACCTCCATCTGTCAGTGGATCAACAGCTTACTGACAGACAGGCAGCAGCTAGTGAGGCTGAGAAAATACACATCCAGCAACCGTACGATCAGCACTGGAGCTCCTCAGGGCTGTGTTCTCTCCCCACTGCTCTTCTCCCTGTACATGAACAACTGCATATCATTAACCGTGCTTTAAAACATCACGGTTAATTAATCGCAAAAGTTCCGCTAAACCGAGTGTTTCTGTTACACGGAACGGAACCGTTGCAGCTTGCGCAAAACGAAAACAAAAGTTACACTAGCGGTGCACCAGCTTAAAATGCCATGCTGCTTATCAGAGACACTGAGGCTACTACACACACTAGATTAACTATGACAGAGGAACCAAACAGCGATCCTTTATTTCCACCAGATAATGTCTGAAGTCGATAGTGTGGAACCATTTTGGGTACGCCAAGAATGAGCAGGGCGTCATTTAAATATTGCCGAAAAAATAGCTGTTACATAGTAAATATAAGGGATAATGCACGGCTAGCCAACCTGTTCTCGTTGTAAAATAAATTATTTTAATGCACGACGTGAAGGCAAGGACAACCTGACGTGAAGTTCGTTAGCTCTAGCATTCTGCCCGCTTCAGACAGATGAGAGAGAGAGAGAAGTGACCGTTGCGTGTATGAATTAGCCCACCTGCATCTGCGCGTCACTACAAACAATGACGATTTGAGTTTAGTTATTTAAACAGTCATTTTACCCCCTCTTTGCTGATTAATATAATGTACCGATCCAGTATCTAAGCTATTTTATTAATGAAAGTCTGGGCAGCATTGACAACAAGTTTCTGTCATAAATGTTTGTGTGGCAGCTCGATCTCGATCTCACAAACCAAAATAATAGACATGATTTTCTCAGGTCATATGTAAAATCAGATGAATAAAGATTATTGAAAAGAATAAGTATGGATGACAGTTGATTACAATAATAGTTCAGTTTATTCCCCTCATTAGTAACGGTGTCCTATGTGGGATAAATAAAGTTAATATTATTATTATATTAATAATACCTAATTAACATAGTGATTTATCATCCCTGTTATAGTATTATTCATAAGTAATATTTTTTTCACCATCTTTCCAAATTATGTACCCCAGGTCCAAAAGAAATGTAGAAAGAATATACAAAAATGAAAACACCAAATACATTTGTGATCTATTTCCATTTGTTATTGTCAAAAGGAAAATACTTACTGATGTTTACAGAGCAGAGGTCACCTTTTTTAATTCTAATAGGAGAATTAATTTAGTATTATTATATTGAGCTGTATTATTAGTTACTGTTTTATTTCTGTTTAAAAAAACAGCAATAAATAACACTTTAATATCTAAAGAGTGTTTATGTGATTTTATGTTGTGAAATTAATAAATGCATAATAATCGTAATACTCGTGAAACCGTGATTATTCCTCAGACTGTAATCGTTCCAACAAAATCTATAATCGTTGCATCCCTACACCACACTGATCAGCCTCATCCAGGATGTTGACGAGTCTGCTTATAGACCGAAGGTTAAGGAGCTGGCTGTTTGGTGCAGTCTTAACAACCTGGAGCTGAACGCGCTCAAAACTGTGGAGATGATCGTGGACTTCAGGAGAGACCCCCTGCTCTCCCCCCACTCACCATCATGAACAGCACTGTGACTGCAGTGGAGTCATTCAGGTTCCTGGGCACCACCATCTCTGAAGTGGGACAATCACATAGATTCCATTGTGAAAAAGGCCCAGCAGAGATGGTACTTCCTTCGCCAGCTCAAGAAATTCAACCTGCCACAGGAACTGCTGATACAGTTCTACTCTGCCATCATTGAATCAGTCCTCTGCAAATCAATAACTGTCTGGTTCAGCTCAGCTACCAAATCTGACCTCAGAAGACTACGGAGGGTAGTCCGGACTGCTGAGCGAATCATTGGTACAACCCTCCCCACTCTCCAGGAACTGTACTTATTCAGAGTGAGCAAAAGGGCTGGCAAAATCACTCTGGACCCCTCACATCCAGCACACTCCCTCTTTGAACTGTTACCATCTGGTCGACGCTACAGAGCTCTGAGCACCAGAACGACCAGACACAGGAACAGTTTCTTCCCTCAGGCAATCCATCTCATGAACACTTGAAAATAATTATGGTACACACACGATTTATACACTTTATTGACTTATACTAGCTTCTGTCATGAAAACAAATTCCTTGTATGTGTAAACATAACAGGCAGTAAAGCTTATTCTGATTCTGATTCATTGATGCTGACCGGATTGTATTAATATAATGTTTACTTTAAATACCATAACAATATCATAAAAAATAATGGTCATGCCTGTTATTGTTAAATACCAATGGTGACGATTTACAAATGGATTGATCAATTGTCCCAATTTTTTACTGAGCCACGGCCTTTCCCAGACCCAGTGCACGAACTTTGTGTGCACAATCTACTGATTCACTACCTAGGGAACTTACTGAGATGCTTTGAACGGCCTTGTGAAACGATTCAGTTGTTCATTTTTGTTCGGAACGACAAACTTCTCTTCCGAAGCACCATTCACGAGACCATATACGCTGTGTAACATTAATCTGCCCTGTTTGAAAAGAGCGACATTATACTGTGGCTTGTTGTTAGTCACGTTGTGATTGCGAATATGTGCAGTGTCCCGCGAGAGTAACTTGTCACTGATGTGAATGTGTAGAGTTATATTGATACAACAGAGCCAGAACTGCAGCTGATCGAATTATGCTGTAGAACAATACTACGATATTTGTTCAAAAGCAGATCGTGGAGACATTTTTATCATCCACAATCAAAATTGTCATATCGCACACCCCTAGGCTAGGGTCAGTGTCACTACTGGGAGCATGAGGCGATACCTGGACCCTACAGAGGTTGTACAAGCAGTCCAACTCCTTCAGGATGGCACATCAATACCTGTCATTGCCAGAAGGTCTCAGGAGCATGGAGGCGATTCCTGGAGACAGGCAGTTACTCTAGGAGAGCTGGACAGGGCTGTAGAAGGTCCTTAGCCCATCAGCAGGACCGGTATCTGCTCCTTTGTGCAAAGAGGAACAGGATGAGCACTGCCAGAGCCCTACAAAATGACCTCCAGCAGGCCACTGATGTGAATGTCTCTGACCAAACAATCAGAAACAGATGTTATGAGGTTGGCCTGAGGGCCTGACGTCCTCTAGTGGGCCCTGTGCTCACTGCCCAGCACTGTGTAGCTCGATTGGAATTTGCCATTGAACACCAGAATTGGCAGGTCTGCCACTGACACCCTGTGCTTTTCCCAGATGAGAGCAGGTTCACCCTGAGCACGTGACAGACGTGAAAGCAGCCGTTATGCTGCCTGTAACATCTTTCAGCATGGATGGTTTGGTCGTAGGTCAGTGATGGTCTGAGGAGGCATATCCATGGAGGGACGCACAGACCTCTACAGGCTAGAAAATGTCACCCTGACTTCCATTATGTATCGGATGAAATCCTTGGACCCATTGCTGGTGCAGTGCGTCCTGGGTTCCTCCTGGTGCACGGCAATGCCTGGCCTCATGTGGTGAGAGTATGCAGGCAGTTCCTGGAGGATGAAGGAATGCTTGCCTGACCTAAATCCAATAGAACGGCGCCAGGTTATGCCCTGGTCCAGATCTGGGAGGAAATACCCCTGGACACCATCCGTCGTCTCATTAGGAGCATGCCCAGACGTTGTCAGGCATGCATACAAGCACGTGGGGACCATACAAATTACGGAGTACGATTTTGAGTTGCTGCAATGAAAATTCAGCAAAATGGACTAGCCTGCTGCTGCATTTTCTTTCACTTTGATTTTTGGGGTGTCTTTGAATTCAGCCTTCTGTAGGTTGATCATTTTAATTTCCATTAGACAATGTGGCATCCTTTCGTTCCTAAAAGTACTCCGTCCATATCAGTGTTTATATATCCAGCATGATATTTTTCCCCAATGAGATCTGAATTTTTTTTGAGTAATTTTTTAAATGTCAATGGGTCCTGTGGGGAAATGTCTTGATGTTTAATTTTGTTTTGTTTTGTCCATACAACGGAAGTTAGTGGCCACCAAAACATTATTCAAAATATATTTTGTGTTCCACAGAAGAAAGTCATGCAGGTTTTAAACATGATAGGGAGTGCATGATGACAATTTTATATTATATTTTTATATTTTAACTATACCTTTGAGTTTTAAATCCTGTAATCCTATAAATGACTTCGTACCCCTATTGAGCACTGCTATAACTTTGTTTTGAAAAGTCAGTTAGAAATTAGGCATCTCCCATTTACCTCGAACAGAACTCAGAATTGACATGCACCTCGTCCTCATTACCCATGTCACAGAAATAACATATTGCCCTCCAGCGCAGAGCTCAGCTTCAGTGGCGCCCTCACTGACCCCATCTCCTGTCACAGCTCGCTTAAACACACTAACCTTCAGCGCTAATCACAGCACATCACAGGGCAAGTAGCCACAGATGAGTGCTGTCAGATGCTCCTTCATCATCCCTCTGTATTTAAAGCCCAGCAGGTAATATTGAGCAGTGAGATCAGTGAACGGCAGATAATACTGAGGGATAAAGACAGTGTTGGACAGTGATGGGCTTTATGTGAGATCACTTATTAGCCTCAGGTTATCATTTGGTTCATGATGTCCCAAAACGCCTTCTGTTACACATCATGGATAAGGGAAAGTTTCTGAATTTGTGATGGGAGTGTAGTGGCATTGGCATTGGATCCTGATTCAAGTTGAACATGCACTACCGTTCAAAAGTTTGGGGTCGATAAGTTTTATTTATTTCTGATTTACATTTTTGAAGTCTCTTGTGCTTGCCAAGGCTACATAAATTTGATAAAAAAAAACAGTAACATTGTGAAATATTGTTACAATTTACAATCTATTTTGAATGAATGAATGAATGATGCATTTATATAGCACTTTATTGTGTATTGCTGTACACCCAAAGCGCTTTACAATCATGTGGTGGGTGGGGGGGGTCTCTCCTCAACCACCACCAGTGGTTTTAATACATTTTAAAATGTAATTTATTCCTGTGATGGCAAAGCTGAATTTTCAGCAGCCATTATTTCAGTCTTCAGTGTCACATGATCCTTCTAATAGGGTGATTTGAAACTGTTCTTATTTTTATCAATGTTATGATTTTAAGATTCTTTGCTTCACAGTTACTTCAAAAGGACTGAATTTATTTGAAATAATTTTAGTATTGATTTTTGTAACATTGTAAATGTTTTTGTAAATTGATTTGGATCAATTTAATGCCAAAGTCCTGAATAAATATATTAATTCTATAAAAACAGAACATTTTGAGTAAATACTGACATTTTGTTAGTGTGCCCAATATACTGGTACCATATGTTTTTATACTGTACACTTATGATATTGATAAATGATTGATGTTAGTTTTAGACCATAATATAAGAGTTTTCAATATAATAAAGTACATATCATAACTATGGACCAGTTTTTGGGCACTGCTCTAAAAAATGTCAGTAGTTACTCAAAATGTTTCAGTTTTTTTATAGATTTATATATTTATTCAGGACTTTGCATTAAATTTGAT
>CM049797.1:15038649-15415905 GCA_027422405.1 Ptychobarbus kaznakovi
TATTTCAGCTTTCAGAACGAAGTATAAAGCTAATATTTCGAAAAATTGACACTGAAGACTGGATTTGTGTCCAGGGCACATATATTATAGCTCAGTACTGTAATTAATGCTGTCAATTACCACTGTATCATTCATATTTATTACCTGGAGAAGATTCGAAAAACACATAAAGCATATCGTCTTCAGGTTTCATCAGTTAAGTTTTATACTTGTTATTCAGCTTAGCTACAGCGATTGCCTGTAAAAAGTTACTAGTACTTCTCTATGGGATCATATTCCCGCCAAAAGTATTGCAGTCACAGATCGAAAAATAAGCGTAAATCAAAAAATTATAAACACGTGTAAAATAATAACGCACAAAATCGAAAAACAAATGCAAAATTTTTCAGAATGCAAACAACGCGGTCACGGATCGAAAAATAATAAGCGTGAATCAAAAATGTAAACACGTTAAAAAATATATTGCACAAAACTGAAACGTGAATTCAAAGTTTTTCAAATCGCAAACAAAATCAGGTTTCCCGCTCATATTTTTATTTTTGTGTGCTTACGGTCTTTTCCCCTGCGCTCTTGTTTCCACGTTCTGCGCTTGCGTTTCCAAATGTTGCGCTTAGAGTTTCATGTAAATCAGGGCGGGCTTCAGCGTCACCATTGGTCCACTAGCTCAAGATTGACAGCTGCTCCTCTAGCCAATCAGTCGAAGGGGGAGTTGACGTCACTCCAATGCGACTCGTGGCTGCTGTGGCAGGTGTGTGAAGATGGATAACCACCAGCGTCAGCAGGCAAATGCCGGACAATCTCAGGTAATTAGACATAAATATTTTGTTAGTGGAAGACAGAAACATTCCCTTTGTGTGGTATGATATTTTCTGCAAGCTCTACGTAGTCTGAGTAGCCCGATATCTAGTCCGTTAACACATGTTTTGTTAATTTGGTTTAGTGAGCGATCTTTTAAATTCTAGGCAGTATTTAAGTTTTTGGCTGTATATCTAAAAATGCTGGGATAGAGAAAAGGAGACTTTTAGAGAATGAGATTTGTGCAGTCTTTTCGGTGTAACATAGCAAAGTATTGATATAAAACCAAAGTCTCTCAGTCCTTTGTTGCGGTGACACTTGTTTTCTTTTTCTTTACACCAAACCATAGAGAGTGCTGAAGATGCAGCAGAAGTGGAAACAGAGCCATCCTACCTCACTGCCCCTAGAGTCATGCAATGGATTACAGGCCAGGGGCATAAGCCACTACTGCTTTTAAGGCTTTTCAGATAGTTTTCAAATTTGATCATGACTGTAAAGTCAGAATGCCACAGCACACCATATGCTACCCAATAGTGAGCACTTGCACTAATACAGTTACCTTTCCAGTAGAACATATACAAAGACTTTAAATGCATCATTGTACAAGCCATACAATCAGGGGGAGCATTTAGCAGGGTTTAAATATCATGTAGTGCTGGATTTGAGTTAATCTCTTAAACCATAGCTTTTAGTTTTACAGTTAACATATTCCTTATCTCAACCTGTTGGGAGGTCTGCAGTACTTTTATATCTACATTAAGATATTGAAGTTGAATTTTCTATTCTGAAATGTTTTAAAAGTGAGCCTCTGTTAGAGAGATGTTTCTGTAGTTTATACCTGATTTAAGATATGTAACTTGCATTTGCAGTTCAAATTTCTCAAAATCATGCCGCTCTGTTGTAGAGCTCTCCTTAAATGATTTTATATCTGTTTTAAGGTACTGATGTTGCATTTCGTTTATAAGTTACATGTTTTCCAAGAGAACCTTGGTATAGAAGTTTGCCACTATAGTAGGTATTTGACAATGTTAATTACAATAATAAAAAACTTTCAAAAGTTATTGCTTTTGTTTTATTTTCATGCCAAAGATGTCTAGTCACACATTTACCACAGTTATATAAAAAATTAAGCTCACAAAAATAATTCAATTATTTGTTTAATATCTGTGTGGTAAGCACTGATCAACTTCACAATAGTTAAATGACACCATAAACTTTACAAGATTTATTTTTACACAACTTATAGTCTGATGTTCTGAGCTCCAAAGTATGTTATTCAAGAAGCTGCTGCACAAAATTTAACACTGACAAGTAAATATCTCTGCCAAAGTCTCTGGACTGTGAGACTGGATTAATGGTTGTCCTGAGTCGAGCCATTTCATACTCTGAGAGCAGACACTCCACCTGAGGGACCACTACTCCAGTGTTCTGCTCCTCCAGTGGGTGAGTGCCATCTTCCACCAAAATGTTGAGGTCCTGGATTAAAAAACGAAAATAATAATAATTGAACAGTATAGACAAAACATACATTATATTGTGCTTTTTTTTTATTCATTACAATCATACCTCCATGTCACATGAAACATTGACTGGATTCTGTGCAAGTCCTATTTCCCACAGCTGATTGGGGGAAAGATTTTGCTCTGTTTGGATGGAATGGTCATTCCAGGCATCAGTGAAAGTATCTAGGTCTCTTTGGAGGCGTGGAAGAAAAACATAATGTGCACAGAATAGGTGAATGGTGTTTGATGGATCAAGAGAGCCACTATCTTCCAAATTATGTAGAACATCATAATACAAGTTTGAAACAGACATCCACACATCTTTCCACAGCCGTTCAATCCTAAATGTGAGAGACAAAAACAACCTTATTTCTTAGTCATTTATAATTCCAAAACTTGAACAAATTGATTACCTACACTAAAGCAACAAGAAATTACCTTTGATTATGAACGCTCTTCCCCGAAATGAAACTTCCTCTGCCACAGCCCTGAACATTGAACATCCACCTTGCAATGTTCACATTTTCTACACCTTGGTCTGCTCTTACCCTACACATTAAGACAGTAAATGTAACATTAACACTACATAGTAAGGTTTGACAAAACATCCTAAGATGTTGGGTTGAGAAAGCCTGGCCAGAAAGTTAATTAAAAGTAATATCCTGAAGTTTGAAGCAGTTTTAAATGCTTGATGAGAATTTTAAGATCATGCATGCAGTCAGTCAGTCACTCTGTATATAGATAGATAGATAGATAGATAGATAGATAGATAGGATGTATTCAAATGTACATACATACCGTGAAGGAACTCCATGCTTTTCTACTGCCTCGAGGAAGAAACCTAGAGCAGTCTCTGCTTTGTTGTTGGTTGCAGCCCCCAGATACATGACCTGATAAAATAATTTAGTGAAGTTATTGGCATCTTACACAAATTATTCCATGATTGTATCACACACACATGAGTCACATCAATAAAGATCCACCACTAACCTTTCTTGAGTAGCCATCTATGCCCCCAAATATTACTAAGCCATATCTGAATATAAAAAGAAAACATCTTATGCACACAGGCACCTTTAATAACAGATAGGATCTCTTGCTGTACAACAAGTGACTTCTACAAAAATAATTTAACCTACCTGATCAGCTTGTGGTTGGTGTCCAAATGCATGAGGGACAGAGGGGCCTGAACTGAATATGATCTTCTCACAACATGTCCAAGTTGTGACATTCTAGCAAGGACTCCAGCTGAATCAACTCTATTCATAGAGTCGCAGACTCTGCTCCACTGGACCCGATGACCAAGAGCTTTCAAGTGTCCTCTCATCATTCTGTAGCCTGAGTGTGGTGATGTTGTTTTGATTGCAACCACAAGATTGTCTAACTCTTCATCAATTTTGTGCAGCAGCTTCTTGAATAACATACTTTCTTCATCAGTCAATTGACTGTATGTTCCTCTCACTGTTATACCAAACTGTTGCATTCTGCGTTCTATGGTTCGTGTTGACATGCCAAGCAGTTTTGAAATGCAAGGTACAGTCAGACCAATTTCAACCAATCGTCTGAGGTGCTGCTCAGATACAACGGTTTTGGGACATCCCGTTGGTCCAGCAATTTCATTCACAACAACTGAAGAGGTACGTCTTGTGTCCAGGTGATTAAAAAGAACATAACACAGGTTTGAAAGACACTGCATTACCTCTTGAGGTACATGTTCGCGACTTGTATATGAAGTGATCAAACCCAAATCATTTGTGCAAATAAAATATAAATAATCCAGGTCTAGAGGCAAGCACTGCATGGCCTCCTGTAGTCGTGACAACAGTCTCTCTAAGAGCAGCCTTGACACCGCCTGTGAATATACATGAAACATTAAGTAAAATTATCGACATAAATTAAAGCAATCAATTAATTATTTGCACCTAAACCAAAATCCTCAAAATTGGCATAATTCACAAAACAAACATATCACCTGTCACCCACTAACAAAATATTTATGTCTAATTACCTGAGATTGTCCGGCATTTGCCTGCTGACGCTGGTGGTTATCCATCTTCACACACCTGCCACAGCAGCCACGAGTCGCATTGGAGTGACGTCAACTCCCCCTTCGACTGATTGGCTAGAGGAGCAGCTGTCAATCTTGAGCTAGTGGACCAATGGTGACGCTGAAGCCCGCCCTGATTTACATGAAACTCTAAGCGCAACATTTGGAAACGCAAGCGCAGAACGTGGAAACAAGAGCGCAGGGGAAAAGACCGTAAGCACACAAAAAATAAAAATATGAGCGGGAAACCTGATTTTGTTTGCGATTTGAAAAACTTTGAATTCACGTTTCAGTTTTGTGCAATATATTTTTTAACGTGTTTACATTTTTGATTCACGCTTATTATTTTTCGATCCGTGACCGCGTTGTTTGGATTCTGAAAAAATTAGCATTTGTTTTTCGATTTTGTGCGTTATTATTTTACACGTGTTTATAATTTTTTGATTTACGCTTATTATTTTTCGATCCGTGACTGCAATACTTTTGGCGGGAATATGATCCCATACTTCTCTATGAGTCTGTTTTGAACTTTCTGCACGAGAGCGCCCTCTGGCTTCGAGAATGAACGAACATACAGCGCGTGAGAGTGTTCAGCGCTCCGTGATCGTCACATCGTTTTGCATACGAATAAAACGCATCCAAAACGACGTTACTATCTTTTCTCTTTTTAATTTAAATCTATATTTATTATTTACACACATTGGCCCTTGAAAACCTCTACTTTAACACACTTGACCGAGAAAAAGTGCAGGGGAAGAGTTTAGGTTGTGTTAAAAGTCGGGGGAACACCTCCCCCGCGTATTGTACACCCATGCTACAGGGAGCCACCGCAGAGGGACGAAAGAGCCACATGCGGCTCGCGAGTTGCCGCAGGTTGCCAACCCCTGGTTTAGGGGGAGGAAGCAAAGATGAAACCATAGCAGAAAGCCGGGAGGGTGGGACTGAGTGTAGGTTACATCGAAAAGTGACATGTGGAGGGGGAATGTGTTGTGTCAGGAATGGAGGAAGTGATCTGAGATGTGAATTTCTGAGGTGGGAAATTTCTTGTTAAAACAATGGCATGTAGACTTCACATATTTCTCATACATATAACTGAACATGCCTTTAAGTTCAAGGCAACAGTCAGTTAAAACAATAAAAAGACAAAGACATTTTATTTTAACCAAAAAAACTAAACAAAATACACTTACACACTCCAGAGTTTGAGAGCATGCTAAATAGCTGTACAGACAGCTGTAATGTTTTGGCAAAACGCCATGTCTTTAAGCACCTACTTTAAATTACTCTATACTGAGCTGTGCTTAATTTGTTTTCCTTTCCCTGCTCTTCAAAGGTGTGGAAACGTTCTGGAGCCTGGTTCTACAAAGCCTTGCCGAAGCATATTCGTCCCATTAAGGATTCAATTCTAGATAACAGGAAGCCAGTAATAGAAAGAGGAGAGCTGCTGCCAGTGGCCAGAACTGCACCAAAAAGCTACACATGGGCTCAAAGTAAAGGTTAGATGCTAATGATTCTATTCTATTCTTTTCTTGCTATATGGAATGCACAGAGCTTTAAAAACTGAATAGCTGAAATACTTGGACCATAAAAAAAGTATATCGTATCCCATTCCCCCTCTCTCTCCCATTACTTTTCTCTCTGGTCTTTCCTTAAAATTAAAGGCAATTTTTTTTACTACAATGCCCTTAAGTTAAGCTCATTTTGCAGCATTTGTCTCACAACACTGATTGCCACAAAATAAATTTCCATGTGTTCATCCTTTTCTTAAAGTGGTCATATAATGCCACATGCACTTTTACAAGTTGTATGAACTGAAATGTATGTTGGCAGTATAACCACCCTATAATGATAAAAATCACCCTATAATTATAAAAATCCACCCAGTGTTTTTTTTTCATCTACTAAAATCTTTACCCCTTTCTCAAATCGAGCCGTCTATCCGTGTGACGTCACACAGACGGAGGCCCCTCCCATGATTGTTGATTGACAGTAGCGTTTTAACACAGACTGCACTGGTGTCTTACCTCAGACCCGCCCTGAGTGAGCTGTCATCAGTTGTTTCACCGCCGGAGTAGATGTAGACAAGAATGACTCCTAAGCGATTGAGGTGTTTTGTTGTTGGATGTAATAATGAACATAGCAGTAGTTATTTTCACCCATCATCTGAGCCGCTGAAGAGGATTACGTTTTGTTTTGAAGGGAAAGCGCCCTCGATCTACCTAAATGCGTCTATGTTCGTGCGAATCATTCGTGATCCAGCTTCACCTACAGAAGAAGTGAGTATAAGGTTTTTTAAATGAATCTTTGCAAATCGCCTTTCCTAATAAGGTGCTAATTAACAAGTTTCACAATGAATGCGGCTAAAGTAAACAGTTCCTCAGTGAGTGCTCGGAAGAGAGGGGCGGGGTCAGCAGAGCTCTTTCTCATTTAAAGGAGAATGACACCATACGGCTTTCTCTGAAAAGAGCTGTTTTTGACAGGCTAAAAAATTGTTTTTACACTACTAATGAAAAACTTTAACCAAACAATGTTACAGACTTTTCATTAAGACCCTAAAGAATAATATAAACTTGTGGAAAATGGGCATTATATGACCCCTTTAATAAAAGCACAAATCTGGGTTACAGTGAGGCACTTTCAGTAGAAGAAAATGTGGCCAATCTGTAATTGTTAAAATACTGTTTCAGAAGTAAACAGTGACCACAGGATGCTGACAATGTATGTTAACATGATGTTAGTGTGAGGGGAAAACCCTTTACATACCATTTAAGTAGGTTACCTACATACTAAAATGTCCAAAACATTTTTATATTAAAATGTTATATTAAAAGTGTTAAACTAACTCAGCACACAGTTTAAAGCAATATATTAAAAGTGCAATGATAAAATTGAAGCACAATCATTTTGACAAAATTGTTGTGCTCAAATATTTTGCATTCAAAATGGAAGAACTTTAAATCTCTTCCCTATTTACAACTGCATCATAAACTATGGTTCGAAGAGGGTGTTGCTGCTAGTTGCAGCAATATTAACTTAAAGACTGATTTAAAGCCGGAGTTTGTTTAGTAAACTGCTGTTTGACAAAACTACAACAAACCTATACATTGTAAAAATAAATTCCCAGCTCTACCAAAAACCTTCCAAACCTTGACTTTTGAACTGCCATTTTTGTGTACCCCTAGTAATTATGCCTCAATTGACCGTTCGCAAAGAGCTTGATTGACAGGCGAACTCACCAATCAGAACGCAGAGATTATGCGCCGCCCCTGCTATCCGCCATCTTGCCCGACAGCTACGGCCTGTCTCCATAGAAATACATGTTAAAATGGGGTAAGAGATCGATTGAATTTAAACTTTTTAAATATAACTAAACATAAAAGCTATTTATACACATGTGCGCTCATCTGTTTTCAATGCAGCTCTCCTCGTGTCGCTTCATGTCATCTTCCCTCATTAAACTATGACAGGTCCTTTACTGCAAAAAGACGGTCACTGCGACACTCTAAAGTGATGAAACTATGGCGCTATGTACTTATTTAAAACCATTTTCATAGGTTTCACATTATATTGTTGGCTCAGAAAATATGTAAATGTGCATGCCTAGTTAGCCGCAGCTGTATCCCTTATAGCTTTAACAACATATCAGACAGGAGAGTATATTAACTTCGGTGGACTTAAACTTGAAAAATGGTGTGTAACGTGGTTGAAATAAAATACTTTCTGATGTTTATTCATGTTCATTTCGTGCTTTAAGTAAATGGGAAAAGACGATCGGTTCACGTGTTTGATCTGAGTCAATACAGTGATCTGTCATGACACATTGAAGAGCCACATAAAGGTTTTTTTAATGTTTGAATTTCTTTAAAAATGACTCTATCTAAAAGCTGAGAGTCCTGAGACCTTGTTTCATATCAGAAGTAACCTGCTCTGTCTTCTCTGTCTGTGTGTTGTCAGTTTCCTCTTTGCTCTGCGATGTATTTTTCACTGCGTGAGAACATGCGTGTAGTGTAAGAGCTGCATTGTTTGTCGGTCATGGCAACAGTAACTAAGGGTGGGTGGGTTTTGCGAACGATCAATTAGCTTAAAGGGATACTCCACCACAAAATTATTATTTTGTTATTTTTCACTTACCCCCATGTCGTTCCAAACCCGTAAAAGCTGCGTTCATCAACACAATTTAAGATATTTTGGATGAAAACAGGGAGACTTGTGACTGTCACATTGACTGCCAAGTAAATTACACTGTCAACGTCCAGAAAAGTATGAAAAACATCGCCAGGATACTCCATCTGCCATCAGTGTTTCAATCTGACTGTTATGAAGCGACGAGAAAACTTTTTGTAAGGAAATAAAACAAAAATAACAGCGTTATTCAACATTTAGGCTCTGTAACATTTCCTACTGTGTTGAGGCTGATATAGAAGACTGTACGCATTTTGCGTCCAGAGGATAATCCCCAAAATGGCGCTATGCTGAATCAGAGGAGACGTTATAGTGCCTAAATTTTGAATAATGTGTTTATTTTTTTCATACAAAAAGTATTTTCGTCGCCTCATAACGTTACAATTGAACCACTGATGGCAGATGAAGTATCCTGGCGATACTTTTCTGGACTTTAACAGTGTAATTTACTTGGCAGTCAATGGGACAGTTAAAAAGCCTCCCAGTTCTCATCCACAATATCTTAAATTGTGTTCCGAAGACGAACGAAGATTTAACGGGTTTGGAACGACATGGGGGAAAGTGAAAACATTTTTTTTTATCATTTTGGGGTGGAGTATCCCTTTAACTTGTATTGAACCTGGAATATTTGGACACATACAAATGGATAAACGCCATTGCATTAGATAAGAAAGATAGCAAAATCACACTTTTCAATCAAACAAATTCATGATTTGTTTTATATTAATACAAATAATTTGGGTTTCTTTTGTTAGGTTTAAAACATGAGATGTACTTTGCTAGCACGTACCCACACTTTATTGGGATTTTAAGCTAATGTTTTATACCTCTGTACTGTGTCTGTAATTAGGCCATTGTATCAGTTATCTATTATATTTATCTATATTCTGGTGAGGCTATATATCTAAAGGTCAGTTAGCTTATTAAAACACCCCTTAGTCATTTCTGTACTTTAGATGGGACATCCTATTCTCTGCCAGTGACTCTATTAATGAGCTCAACAATCTTAATGTGACCCCATTTAACCCTTCTCCAAATAAACTTTCACTCTTACATTAGTTTCAGGCTGAAACGCTCCTAGCTTCCAGGCACAGTTCTGCTTAACCTTGCAGAAATGCATTTAAGAGAGGATGAAAAGTGAAATATATGTAAAAATAAACTCGCCATGGCATGAATTAAATGGACCCATCTGCTGTGTGTGATAAGCTTACTTATCAGCGTTCTCTTTGAAGAATTAGGCATTTGTGCTCCGCAATTAACCCATCCCACATAGAAGAGTCCTATGCTGCGGTGCCCCAGCATGTGAAGCAGCAGTCACTCCCCCCACCTACCCTCAAGCGCTGACTCTCTAACCATTGCATCTTGCTGTAAGGACGCTCAGAGGATCTTTCTGTGCCATTGATGTTGAAGTTTTCTTTTCCTTTTTTGTTATAAGAGCACCAAATCATAATTTTATTATGCATTAGTGTGGTAGGGGTGGTTTAATAAAACTGAATAAATTTTGTGGCCCATAGTTTACAGTCACACAGTTTCTCATGCATTTGATTATCTCCGACATGCAAATAAGATGTTCAGAAACGTTCATCAGATTAAAAATGTTTTATTTTGATTTTAATTCCACATATTGGTACTGTTTTATGAATGAATGAATGATGGAAAAGAACAACCAGCACAGCATTTATATAGAGCTGTTTATTGAATGTTTTTATTGCAAAACAAAAACAGTGTACAAATTTAAAACCCAACCATATTGCTTAAAATATAATAGATTAATAGATAAATAAATGTACTTTATGAGGGTGAGTAAATAATAGTGAAAGTGACATACAAATATGATTTGATAATGGCCAAGTACTGTCGCCGTCTTGCATATGCATATTAACTAACACTAGCTTTTCTAATCTTTTTGTATTCTATATTTTCTTTTTATTTATATAGTTAAAAAAAAACCTCTTTGCATTAAGCTAACTGAGATTTGTTATAGTACTTGCATATCATTGCTCTTTTGTTGAATTGTATTGCTTCCATTGTCCTCATTTGTAAGTTGCTTTGAAAAAAACCTTCTGCTAAATGACGTAATGTAATGTAACAATAATAAAACATTCTTATTGGAATAATGGAAGACAAAAGCAAAACCTAAATTTGTGAAGCTATTTTGGGACTTTATATGTCACCTGTCTTGTAATAGTATTGACTCAAGCTACATAGAGTAAATGTATCTTTAAAAAATTCCCATGAAGAAGTGCAATAACATTGATAGAATAATATTAACTCTGGTATTGATTTTGTTGAAATGATTAATTCCAGTCTAATGTTTTTCTTCTGCATTTACAAATTGAATAGTTTTGTTTTAATCTAATCTACAATAATCCAGCAATAGAACTGAACTTTTTAAAAACCTGAAGCATTTCTTTAAATATATTTTTCTCTGTGTCTGCATTTTTTGTAATACTATCTTAAAACAAATTTAACTGCTGGCTTCAAAATACTAGAGCAAACATTCACTGTTTAAAGAAAGTGCTTTACTAAACTGCAAGCTTCACATTTCTTCAGTTAAATCCTCTGGAGATCCATCAGCTTGCTACAGATGCCGTCGATAGAGCTTAACTTGTATTGAATCTGGAACATCCTTTAAGGCTAACAGGTCAAAATCATCACGTCTAAACAAATGTAACAGAGTGATATAGATACGCTTTAGAATGAATATCTTTCTGTTCAGCTGATGGTTAGATTAGGTAAAGTTTCAGTCAGTCTAATGTGATTGGACATGCAGGTGAAGTTCTTCCCGTCTCAGATGCTCAGGGGGACAGAAAGGAGAATGAAGATTATCTAAACATTCGCTCAGCTGCTTTCAGATTTAAACAGTGATTTCATAAATTCAAACTTTTTCATTTTAAGTTCTGCTTGGTGAAGTTCATTTACAAGACTCCGTCATCTATTTTAATACAAAAAATCTACCAATAATTGTTCTGGATATGGAAGCACCTTACAGATAGTGTCTTATTTTAAGCTTTTAACATCAAACACGCTCAGTGCTACAGAAAATGCTGCTGAAAATGTAGATAACACATCTACATCTTCAGCTGTTTTTCTTCATCAACATTGATCTTCTCTCTCTGCCTGCCAGAATCATTTCTATATACTTAGGAATTAATTCTGGAGGGTTAATCAGGCTAAATGCATGTAGATTTGCAAAGTACAGCTCATTGGAATTTCATGAAAATCTGGCATCTAGCAGCCATAACAGATTTAGGATGATAATATGCCAGTCGGATGGGCAATGAGCTCTTATTTAGAAATTACAGATCACAGGAGAGTCTGAGATGGTGTTGATTCCCATTTTGTAAAACAAGACTAACTTTGCAGCCTGTCTTCTATTGACGGACTTTTCAGCTTTTAGAGTTCCCTATATTTTAAGTAATTGTATTTGGCTCATGTGATCATTTTATTTACATTTTTAGCAGGGATGCATGTTCTCTCAGATATTCAGATATAATATAATTTTAATAATGCAGATTTAACAGTCTATAAAATAAGGAACCCTCAAATTTAAGCTGCAGTCCGTAACTTTTTTTTGGTTAAAATGATCCAAAATCAATATTTGAGCAATTACATAGCCAGCCAGTGTTCAAAACTATCGCTTTACTTTAGCCCGATTCACAACGGTTAGCCTATAATAATGTTTTCTAATTTGAGTGGTACGGGTAGGTTTTCACAGGAAAAATTTGAGCATGGCACTGCGTCATTACGTCACGTCTGTAAACATAATGAAGTTGTCCTAGCTAGTAGGCTATATCGCATGTGAGGATCCTGCAGGTGGTGGATCGTTTATAGCCTTTTCTCACAGCAGCTGGAATAATTAAATGTATCATTTTGATGGCAGATCGTAATCCAGAAAGGATTGTGTTTATGAAACACATGTGAATGAAATTTAATTATATTCCAATTTCAAATGCTTCTGAATACAGATAGCCTGGGATTACACACTATGCTCATAGTCACACAATGCTGATGTTGTTAACATTAATAATTGGATAATTAAGTATAACAATAATAATAGTTTGCACGGTTTGATGTAATATGAGCTAACTGATCTTTAGATTGAATCACCATTGGTAGTGCGATTTATGGTAATGCTTTTTTCCTCAGTTGGGCAGAACAAACGTGGCAGACTTGTTCAGGTGGCAATATATGGTGAAAATTCTTATTTGGGTCATATTTCCAAGACACGGGCTAGAATCTGTGATTGCGAAGTACAGTAAACATCCACACCGGTGCGGTGACTGACAGCTACACATTCACCTCAAAACATTAGATTCATCCGCGCTGAAGCCGTGCCAACTCACAACCCCACGCAAGCAAGATAATTCCGCAAGCACCTGCTATTCCAGGTTTTCAAACAGAGATGGCGACAAAGAGGCAAAACTTACGGACTTCAGCTTTAAGTTCAGAGTTTTGAAATTTATTATAGAACTACTGTATATTCGCAACCCACAATGTAAAATGAACAGCATTTTCTAAATTCATTAAACCTGCCAGCAGTAACTAAAGAGCAGAATACCAGCATAACAACATAAATGACAGAAATGGAAATTCATCAATAGCTAGATAAAAAGCTGACAATGGACCTTTTTCACATTTTTTCAGCAGCGGAAGTCATGGTAGTTGGGTAAAATTGTATGGCATAGAATTGTAGATTACCTCAAATATATTTGTGGCATTCCCATTTGCTAAAATAGCAAGACTCCACAATAGTGTTTTCACAAATTTCAACAAAGGACAAAAACAAAAGAGAGACTGATAACAGCAGTCAGAAGAGACAACAATGTCAAATTTACCGTCACTTCCAAAGACGCTGTATAAGAAACACCCTCACATTAGCATTAACCACTTTTTTTGTAGTTTTCAATGGTAATAAAATTAGAGGTGTATTGCCTTAACCTTATTCATTTAGACCAAACAAGGTTTATTCATCAAAGACAAACACAAGATAGCATTATTTTGTTTTATAAATATTTAGGGGAAGACAACATATTTCTCAACCTGGAGAGAATTTTCTCACCCCTGAGAAGAAGAGATATCAAAGCAAAAATGCAATCTACTAGAGATAATGCAGCTCAAATGAAGGCAGTCATAGCCATATATTGTGGAAATGCTTTCGAGTTCAGACATATTGACAAAAAATCCCTAAGAGCCAACCCTACCAAAACAGAGAATTTAATTATTCCCCTAAATCAGTGCAGAAAACTCTTCTTGTTTCCTGCTTCCTCATGTATCAGCACTGTGACATTTATGTGTATTATATGAGTTATGCCTTTTAATTTCCTGTGCGGAGATGTACATATTAAAACTATGGACTGTACACTCTCAAAAATGTGTTACAAAAGCTGTTGCTGATGCAGTACCTTCCAAAAATAATTACACGAGTGCTCACATGTTTATGGTCCGTAAATAAATCATTCTAGCTTTGACTTTGTCTAGCAAATGAAATTCTCCCAGGGTTAGTGTTGTTCCATGGTTGACTCAAAAACAGCTATTTCATTTACGGCACTATGCAATCATTTCTCTTGTCTCCCCCAAAGATCAATAACTGGCTGTTGTAAATCTCTGCTGGCCTTTCAGTGTCATCAGGGCCTTATAAGATTTACAGTGCATATTAGGGCTGTAGCTATCGAATATTTTAATAATCAAGTATTCTACCGAAAATTCCATCGATTAATTAATCGGATAAGAACTACTTTTTCTTTTTAAGGAGCAATACTAAATATGCAAGAGAAAATAAGACAGGTCTCTTTAAATTAACAAGTAATCTGTTTCCTTTTTAGAAAAATTAAAATTTGTATTGCTGAAATTGCATATTAATAACTGAAAACTAAACCCATTTAGTGCATTTAATTGCCATATTACATTCAAAATGCAAATACAAATATACAAAAATCTATTTCAAATTACTTTGGTTTCAAATTACTAAAGGTATGTATCCTTGAATGGTGCACAGCAAAAAAATGCTTTCCTACTAGTTTTTGTCTTGTTTCTAGTCCAAATATTTAAAAAAATTACATAAAGAAGCGTTTTCTAGACAAGTAAAAATTATTGTCTTGTTTTCAGAAAAAGTCAAAATTGAGTTTTTCCTTAAAATAAGCAAAATATTCTTATTTCAAGCCCGAAAACAAGATTATTTTTGAGACTTGACTTTTTTTTCTGAAAAAAAAAGATTTGATCTAAGAATTACATTAAGAATAAAATGTTCTCCCTATAAATCAGTTTGATTTGCCATTGTGTGTGAAATGTGCTATGTGAATTAACTTGCCTTTACCTACGTTGGCATTTAACTAGTTCTGGTAGCCAAACTTTACCACTCGCCCTCTTAAAAAATGTTTTCTTCTAAACTGTGGCACATGGCTCAAAAGAGGAAGAAGGCAATGGAGTTGTTGGTGCAGGCCAAGAAGACCCCAAAAGCAGATTTAATGCTGCTTTTGTTGCTAAATAGAACATTTTGAATTTTGCACTTGTTAAATTGTTTGTAGTTTCGTTTACTAGATAAAAATATTGTGATGAAGGTATATTTTGGTATTTTGTGTTTATCTTGGGTGGGTGTCACAGGGCAAGAGAGGAGTCCTGTGGTAGCCTATGTATTGTGTGTAAGTTGTGTGCGCGGGGTGGTTGTCACCCTTTTCACCCCTGACGAGTATGCACCCCTGTTTAAAGAATTTGCCACTGACGATTCAAGCGTGAGTTTTGAGCTGTGTAGAGTAGTGCTTGTTGTTTGTCGTTTCAACAATCACAAATGCAGACATGGTAATGGTTACGCGTAAAAAGACCATGTAAGTCATTATAATCAGTAATTATGTCCCCACTGGATGCAACAAATGCCTCGTTTATAATGGGCTTTATTATTTTTGTGTTGTCTCGCCAGGACACGCATCACAAGGGGGGAAGTCGTGGAGGGAAGCCGTGGCCTAATGGTTAGAGAGTCGGACTCGTAACCCGAAGGTCGCAGGTTTGAGCCTCAAGCCCGGCAGGGATTGTATGTGGGGGGACTGAATGTCCAGCACTCTCTCCACCCTCAATACCATGACTGAGGTGTCCTTGAGCAAGGCACCGAACCCCCCACTGCTCCGGGTGTGTGTACACGGTGTGTGTGTGTGTTTGTGTGTGTTCACTGCTGTGTGTGTGCACCTTGTTTGATGGGTTAAATGCAGAGCATGAATTCCGAGTATGGGTCACCATACTTGGCCGTATGTCACATCACTTTCACTTTCACAATGCGGTAAGGAGCGTAACATTTCGGTCTCACGCTTGAGGTATTCGGCCAATCACAACGCACTGATAGGTGGCCAATCAGAGCACGCCTTGCTTCTCAGAATGATGAGCTTTGTAAAAATCAACGCGTTTTAGAAAGGTGGGGCATAGAGGAGCAACAATGTGCAGTATGTGGAAAATAATGTTTTTTTTAACCTTAGACCACATAAACACATTGCATTACACCAAATACACAAAATGTTCTTTTTAACAATGTGTTTAATGTTCTGAGTGGAAGTTTCTGAAATTTGGTTGATTCCAAGAAATTAATTTTGAAATATATTTTATCTTGAAAAATGTTGTACTCCATAATGTCATATCCCAAAAAAATTGTGATCCAATGGTGTTACAAGTACACACATTGTATTAACAGAAAAGTATCCCTAAATGGTGTCAGTAAACCATTATTTGATGTTACAGACAGACTGAGGTAAGGATGCATACTGTGCAGAGATTAATTCCACATTAATTTCCCTGTCTCCACATGTCTGCTTCAGGACTGAGGCCCTGTGGATTCCTGTCTCTGTTTGACAGAAAGTAAACAATCACTTCATATTTGTTGAGACCTTTAACTGTAAGTCTAGTGACATTTTAGTTGGTTGAAGCACTGTCAGCTGAAGTACTGTGGCCCCTAGCCCTAGCAGAGGACATTAAAAATAATTAGAATTAAATATATATATATATATTTTCTTCAAATAAGTATTTATTCTGCCAATTTTTGTTTTCCCACTTCTGGGTAATTTTCACTGTACACCTCAACTGTCATAATATAACAACAAATCCAGAAAATCACATTGTAGATTTTATTTTTTTTAATTAATTTCCATTTTATTGCATGAAATAAGTATTTGATACAATAGAAAAATAGAAGAATATTTGGGTACAGAAACCTTTCTTTACAATACAGCATGTTTTCTGTATTTGACCAGGTTTGCACACTGCCAGGGATTTTGGCCCACTCCTCCATACAGGTCTTCTCCAAATCTTTCAGGTTTTGGGGCTGTCGCTGGGCAACACAAAGCTTCCTCCATGCTATTGGTTTCAGACTGGAGATAACTCCAAGGCTTCTTACAAGCCACTCCTTAGTTGTCCTTGCTGTGTGTTAATATATAAGGGTGTGCATACACCAGAAGCAGACATTCAAACAGCAAAAATAATCCTTTAAGCGAAATAAAACAAGTATACATATAGACTCAGTTGGTTATGTCTTATAAACACAACATGAGGCAAACGGATGCATATATATAAAAGGACATATAAACATGCACACATTAAAGGGATACACACAATTTACATTATTTACACTCTCGTGTGTCCCAAACCTGTATTAATTTATTTCTTGGGCAAATAAGTATTTATTACACTGCCATTGAATTTGAATTTGGAAGTAACCGAGGTAACTGTTTGGGTTCCTTTTCCCACTTCAGCAGAACTTATGAAAAAGTTTAAAACAACTTTTGGTAAAGAGATCTGTAATTTTATTTTTGGGTGAACTATTCCTTTAATTTAAAACAACAAAACACAGAGAAAAATTCACATGACTTAAAAATTTAATACAGTTTATAGGCAGGGCTCTGGATGCAACCAATTTGGTCACACGTGCAACCTAATTTCTCAATTGCGAAGCCGTTCGAGAGAAAAAAAAGTCTCCAAAAAGTCTCCCTGTGCTTCAACAACAGACAAAAAATCGTGGTCTCATACAGAGATAGTGAAACCCCCCCTCTGTGATGGTTTTCCGGATTTTTTTTTAGATGAGAGAGAGGTATGTGCGCGCTGCCAACCAGCGACTTTTCAGACCCACAGACTTTTTTTTTTTTTAAAAAGAGGACAAATCTGACTTCTTACCTACGAGTCTCTGTGAATCTCATTGGTATGCCACAGTGGCACGAGACAGCGTGCACACAGCTCTTTCTCTGCATTCTGTTCAGCGAGCGTCTGAGAGGAGCCCGTTCAGTAAAAGAGATATTATCGCTTCTCTAAGTTTACATGCAAATATAGCCGAAGTCACAGCACAGTGTGTCTTGTGTGTATTATTTGATTTCATCAGACAACGGCAATAAAATTATAAATTAGGATATTTGTGCAGACTAGCTTCTTGGAAGGGAAGCTGGTTATGTACTTAAAGGGATGTGTTTCAGTCACTATTTCATATTTATCCGTTTACTGACAAAAGAAACAGAACAATATTTAGTTTTTTTTTCTGTATACTTTTTTTTCATATGTTTATGAAATTATATATGGGATATATTAGGGAACAACTGCACTAGAGCATCCCTTCATACAAAGTGTAAGACTGATAAAATCAGAAGGGGCACTGGAAGATTTTAATGCAGAGAGAGTGTGTCCAGCTGGTTTAGCCAAGGCCAAAGATCAAGAAGGCCAAACTACAGGCGTTGGCCAGCCGAGGGGCATGTGACTGCAATGGAGGATAGTCCATAAGACATTGAGCCATGAGATGTTCAGTTTGAAGCCCTTAAAACATTAATTTATATTTTATTTTTATTTCATTTTTCTTGAGATGTTTTCAGTCTAAATCTCAGGTAAGTGAAGCACTTTAAGCACCAACACTTTTTCAGTAAGTTACCTTTCTTGTAGAATTGTGCTTCAAATAAAGAACTTTTCTGTTGAACAGATTGTTAGTTAATCGTTTACTAGTCAATATTGCCTATATGAAAATGTGGGTGCACCTAACTTTTGTGCTGGTGTACCCAAGAAAAAAATAGGCGCACCAGTGCAAAAAGTTAGTAGAGCTGTTTAAGAATGTCTATATAATTTTTTATTTTTACGTTTGTTATTCAGTTTCTTGAATTGCCTTGCAGACTTTCACGGGATAAAATATCATCAATAACATTCTCAACTTTTGTTAAATGTCCAGGAGAAGTCAACACCAGAAATGCTTGGTGTTAAAGATATAGCCTTCAAAAAGCGCAAGTTAGCATCTCTTTCTGCAGAGCACTAGATTCAGTGGTACAGCGATCAATAACAAAGAATACAGATCATATAATGCTACATCCTTAATAACAATGGATGAAATGTTTAGACCTCTTCTTAGTAAATCTAGAGTGTGTCCAGATTGTGTGTGGGCATGCCTGTGATTAGGTCAAAAGTGTTTAAAACAGTTATGATTTATTTTGTAGTTTTGATTTCTGCGTTATCTATGTATATAAAATTTGCAATTAAAACAGTCAAACTCTGAGGAAATTTTAACAGTTCTGTGAATTCAACAAAGGCTGTATTTTGGAGGCCTGTAAATAATGATAAACAGAATCGTGGAGCACCTTTCAGCACTACCTGATTTTATGCGCCTACGGCTGAGAAGGCCTTTGACTTATATCATGTATAAAATGGAAATAGAGGAGGTACCACTGGGTTCCCGCTTGCTCTGTATATCCCGCTGCCAATAAAGACCCAACACATATCACTGAGGAGGGTTTGGGTCCTGTTTGTTTTAGCTGGTGTCTGAGTGAATATTAATATTGTGCTGTATTAACATTTTTGTGTTTACATATTCAAGAAGTGAATACTCACTTTAAGCATTTTCACAGATTTTAGTTTGTAAAAGTTTTGTTTTTGTTTTTTCTATTTTGATTCATTTTAGGAAATTTGGAGCTTTAATAATGTTGGCAGCTAGATTCCGGTGTAATATAATTGAATCACCACAGGGCTCCAGACTGAGACCAAATGGTTGCACTTTGCAACCATTTTTTCTGCCATTGTGACAAAATTTTTGAGTGCCCTGGTGGGACTTTGTTGCCCAACCTAAGCGCTGCCATTGGCGATAAAAATCTCTGAAACACAACCATCACTCGTTTGAGCCGGCCTCCTACCCTTTATCAGCTATAATTGAGTCCCAAGCAAATCGGGAACACTAATTTCCCGACAATGTTACAGCACAGCGCTGCGAGATCCAGTGAGAAGCGTTTGAATTCGCCACAGAGTGAATAAAGATTGCTGCGAGACGGAGAGCCTTCAAATTCTTCAGATCAAACAGCACTTTAGAAACCAGAAGCGAAATTACACTCGGTTACTATCAATGCTGTATGGGGGACTGCGTCGTGAAAACTCTTTTTTTCCTCTTCAACTGAAGCCTATTTCAATCACGCAGTTATAACTGCACGTTGATTGGTTCATCTAGAATTACAAAATGAACCAATCCATGGTGGTGGAGAGCGAGCCAATGGCTATTCAGCCCGCCATAGCCCGCCAAAATGGGAGGGGCGTCTGGCTATACAATCAGCTGCTCTAGCCACTATATCTCAGATTTCTTCGAAGGAAACGCCTCGTTTGCTATAACTGCCTGATTGAAATAGGCTTCAGTTGAAGAGGAAAAAAAGAGTTTTTCCCATACAGCGTCTTCTCGATGCAGTACGAGTGTAATTTCGAAAGGAGAACTGTAACCATAGAATGTTATTAGGTTTGTACGACCTTTTGAGAGAGAAATTCAAGCACTTTTCAATGACTTGAAAATTATTTCCAGCACTTTAAAGCTCTAAAAAGGATGCAATTTAAATTTAGTTTTTAATGGGATGACCAAAATATACGTTGTGGTAAACAAACACATTTAACATTTAAAAAGACATACAATTACCACTATAACCAATAGATGGCAGCAGAGAGGCATTTGTTGGCTTATTAATCATTCAAAATCCCTATTATAAAATATCAAATCAAGAAATCAAATTTTTAATACAATATTTCACTTTTCATGTGTATGAAGTAAGAAAAGTCACAAAGTGCGTTAAAAAACTAACTTTTGTTCAATTGTGAAATGAATAACTCAAAGTAAAGAGCATTCTTTTGAAAATCGCTGAAGCAGTTGGTCAGTTCAATATAATAGGCTACTATAAAAGAATAATGGTACAGTTAATAAGAGTAGAATGTATAATTTTTTCATAGAAAAAATATATATTTAGCTTGTTACTGTTTTGAATAAGTCAATTTTTTAAACATTTTGTAAAAAAAACTTCCCAACTCATGCTCAGTGCTTTACTTTCAAATGTGCATTACCAATAAATAAAGGTGTAATATTATTAATAAATTCATTTGTTAATTCAAAACAATAGTATTTTTATGACTAAATTGTAAATTATCTTTGTTTTTAATAAACCCGCATATTACCCTCAAGCGCTACCAAACTCCTTCTTGCGCCACCGCTCTGTAGAACTTACTAGCGCTTGTGCCACTGCTCACAAATGTTAGTCTGGAGCCCTGCACCAGTTTGTTTGTTTCTTTAGCTGGTTAACCTTGGAAATAAGCTAGTGGACCGTCTAATAATAGTCTTGAGTAGCCCGACTTTTGACTGGACCTTAAGGTTTGATAAATATTGCTATTTCAGATTTATTTTTTATTTTTTATTTTTTTGTGTATGTTTTTATAAATGTTTTAAATTGTGTTCTGGTAAGTTTTAACCTGGGAATCAGCTGAAGCTTTACACATCGTGTCATGTATACTTCATCACTTTTATGACTGAATTTTGCTGCTAAACATAAATTTGAATGCACAGACTCTATAAAACAAGAAAAGTTTTCTTATGGTTCATAGATCAAGGCAAACCAGCCCATGTGTCTTTTGTGTAACAGTGATTCAGCATGACGACAGAATTTGCTGCTCTATAGCTGTGTTTATCAAGCCAGATTGGAGAGACGGGTGGTATATAGAGAATGAGAGAAAGACTCTGTAACAGGAGACGGCTCTCTCTCTCTCTCTGACTTGCTCACACACACCACAGTACTGCACCTCCACCCTCCTTACTCTGATTGAAACCATGGCAGATGGGGTGCAGCAAATTGGAAGGCAGAACGGTGCTGATCCGAAGCTTGCCTTTTCTCTCTCTCTGATAAAAATATTAATTTTCAGCATGAGCTCAAGCCACTGATCGGGGCAAGCATGTGCTGCTGGGATGATGAAGGCTTTGGAAAGACAGCCAAAGGTTCATGTCCACTTGAAGTCTCTCAGAAGTTCCTCGCGCGATCTTTGCTTGCCTATGCTCAGAAAATTAAATAAGAAAGTGTGGAATGGAGAAGAGAATGCTATTATTGTAGAGGCTCACGCAGAGTCTTGTCTCTCTGTCCCCATGCTTCTGTTTTACTTTTTATTTAGCAATTTACCTTCTTGCTAGGTCCTGAGCCGTTTTACAGACTGGTTCAGAATGAATGCACTCATGCATTTGATGTCACTGTGCTGTAGATTTAGTCTTTCAGATGGACGATGTTCTGCTGGTGTTGCCGGATAGTATTTTTTTTAGCTTGAGGGTGGTCAGCTTGGTGCAGTAGTGCCAGACACTGGGTTTTGGGCTGTGCTTTGGTTTCTGCATTTGATTTGGGTTGAAATTAAGAAAATTATTATTATTTTATGCTCTACAACTTGTTTTGTACTGAAAAGGAAACAATCACTTCCAGGTCCGATCAGGAATCAAGAAAGAATCTCTCACTCAACCATGGAAATAATTACATTTATTTATTTACACTTTTTGTATTTCATAGAGTGCAAGTCAAATCAAGTCACTATTATTTGTAAAGCACTTTTAACAATACAAATTGTCAAAGTAGCATTAGATTAGCTTGATATAAAGCTGGGTGGCTTTACATCAGCTTTACAGTATTTAGATGGGGAAATAGTGTGTCGAAATAATATCATTCTGACATTGAAAATTCTGACATTTTCAAGAATGTTCATAGAATATATGTGATCAGTGAAAATATGCCCTTCTGCCAAAGCTTTCGGTCTCATTCATTGTAATTCCGAGTTGCTGTTGGTTATTGGTGTTTGACGCACTGACATCAAACCTGGTGTGATGCATCTTCACGCCCAGAGTTGGGTATAACGCGTTACACCATACCCAGCGTTACTGTAATCTAATTATTTTTCTGATAACGCAGTAAACTAATGAGTTACATTTTACATTTATGTAATTTGATTACAGTTACTTATGTCAATAAAATTACTTTACTTAAGTTACAGATGCTGTTTAAAAAAATTCAATAAAAAAATCATGTTTTTTGCGTCAGTATGCCCTTTAATAAATCATTGGAGAATGCAAGCTAAAAAGCAGATGAGTCCTACAACATTTGATGCAATGAAAGGAAATCATATTTCAAAATGTTGCACTCGACATATTTTAGTCTGGCATTATAGTTTGGGAAAAGTTCAACAATGTGTCACAGTAAAAAAAATACATGACTCCTCAGAATGAGATCAACTGCTTGATTAAACCGCGTCGGCATCACAATTCAAGACCTATTCCTCAAAGCGTGTCTTCTTCCAAAAACGAAAAGTAGCCAAGATTAACTTGAATTTTTCTACAGAGGTGACGTGAGTGTTTACATGTTTGCGCATCTCAAGCTTCGTGTGGATGATTATCTTATAGCGCGCGATGTGCGTGGCCACGGGTTCATTTTATAGGTGAGCTCAGACAGGAAAGACTGTACCTCGTGTTGGTTTCATATGGATTATTTTATCAGAGAATATTTGTCATTTTGCTACTTCATTTAATAATAGACACTTCAAGCTTTCTTTAGATATACTGTATTTCTCATGTCATTTTCGTTCATTTTAGTGACTCCTTTCAGGAAGATATTCACGGAGACTGAGAATGCAGAAAGCACACCCTATTTGTTTTTATTTTACAAAACCAAAAATAAAAATTTTATTGATATTGGGAGTGAATCAGGGTATACAAATAATAGGCCTACTTATGTATTTTTTTCAGTCAATATTAAATTAATGAAAGGACTGGGTTTCGCTTTGTAGTGTATTTTTTTAGGTTTGAAAACTTAAAAAGTAAAGTAATTAGTAATATGATTACTTTTTAAATGCTGTAATCAGTAATGTAATCAAATTACAATTTTAAAGAAGTAATTAGTAATTTGTAGTGGATTACATTTTTTATTAACTTACCCAACACTGTTCATGACACATCTTCATGGTGGGCTATTTTTTGAGCCTTTTTCACCTGTTGGAGAGGGCAGTGAAGCAGTAAAAAGGAAGAGGACCAAAATATGGGAACCGAACCCCATGTCGGGGTGCTGCCTACAAGGCTTCCGCTCTGAATGTTTTTTGAGAATTATATCATAGGGGAAGATTATCAAAGAATAATATTATACCTTCAATTTTCTCCTGTTCCTTAAGGGGTGGTCACATATACCATTGTTTGGCAAATTTTTGTGGCCGAAATAGTCATTTCAATTGGAATCCACATGATCAAAAATTTTGCAAGCAGATTGGTGGCCATGTGCATTTCAGCTTCACAGCAGCAGCTAACTGCTGCTTGGTTTTGATATTCATGCAGACCTCTTTGTATCCAAGTGAATTTACAACACAATGCTTTTTATTCTGAATCACCCTCAGTTGTTTTTTTTTCTCTTGTATTTTATAACTCTCTCATGTATCTCTTCTCTTAATCACTTTGTCACCTTTTGTCTTTGTCTTTCTTTCTGTCTCTAAAGTTAACTTAAGTGAAAGCGATGGCAGTGATGCCGAGCTCAGTGAATGCAGCAGTGACAGGAAGACCTTCATGTCTGAGACTGATCAAAGAAGAGATTCCGGTAATACACAACTCCTGGAAATTCACTGCCAAATATACACAAACGCTCCCCACCACCCACACAAACTCGTACAAACTAATACAACTCCATCTGTCAGATCTACCATGTTTCACAGAAAACACAAATCCCCCGAAAGCTTAGTTATGTTTGTTTGTTTGTTTTACAGCTTGATGCACAAATATTTTTATCCGTCTTTATCTTTATTTATTTATATTTGGAATAAAAGCCCACTTTGAACAAAAGATTGCCTTTATAATAGCTTTTCTTTTAATAGTGTTCCTCGAGAGGATTGTAAAAAGGAAAAATAAATATTGAATTTTGAATTTAATGTTATTATGTATTTATTTTTTTAATTGTGAATGTCTTTGTGTACTCAGAATCGAGTGGAGGCCACGTGCAAAACCCCCTGCAGTCCAGCATCACCAGTCCAACTCGAACCAGCTTTCACATGGAAAGCCCTTCCAGCTTGGCCAGCGAGCGAAGCAGCAGCAGTTTCAATCCAGGTCTGGAGGAAGCGATCATGGACCATAGTCGACCTTTACTAAGTGAGTGCCCACATACATGTTTACTTGGCTATCTGAATGGGGACCTTCCATAGACTTTTGTTGTTATTATATACAGCTTGTTATAAATACCGGAACCTAACCATAACTCTTAGCATAACACTTTCTGGATTTTTACAAGTAACATTTTTTTAAACCATCTTTTACAATTGGAGAAACCAGAATTTTTTTGTCATATTTGGCCTACTCCAGGGCACAGATTTGTTTCCAAAATATGGTTATGTACACACATGCGCACACAAACACACACACACACACACACACACACACACACACACACTCGCCCACACTCATAATTTTCCCTCAGAGCCGAGTAACACTGACAACTGTACACTAAATATGGTGGTCTGTTCTCTGTCCTTTTTTGAAATACTCGTACTAAAAGAGGGATTCGCCCCTTGTCAGTGTATCGCTATTACTATTGCTCATACCTTTTTCCAAAACCTTAATATCTGCATTGAAGAGGAAACTGAGACCTATCTAGAGACATTGGTGTTGGTTCTTTTGACTTGTGCTTGTAAGCAACTACACAGAACAGCTAAACAACCACAACCTGAAAACCACTTCAGTAACCATACAGCAACTCTCACAACACACTGGTATTGTGGCATTGAGTTTCACAAAAGCAAGCAGTTTACTTTTTAGATAGTGTAACAATCTACTTGTTTATGTTGTTCATGATCCTAAATTTACCATAGAACAGACATGCTGCAGACACGTGTCAGAGTTATACAGCTGCCCGTGACTGGTGACTGAAATAATAATAAAAAAAATATCCCTCATTATTCTAATGATATTGTGTGTCTTGCTTGAGCACTCTCCAATTTATACCACTCACTTTCAGAGATAAGAACTCTCCGCTACATCGGCTCTTCACAGGCTTCTGCAAGCTTAGCATGAGGTGTGATATATTTCTGCCCTCTGTGTTAATTATAAAACTTTCAAATGTCAATGCACAACATAAAGGAAACAAAATTAAAGCCTTTTACTGTCATAGTTATGGGCAGAGCAGTGAAGTTGTGTGTCCCTGCTGTTTTGGTTGCCATTCGTTTCATTCTTCTTGCTGGGAGTCTATGACAGCCCTCAAAACCGCTTGCAGAAAAGTTGTCACATTTGGCACACTGATTGTAGTGGGCCTGAATAGTCCTCTGACTCAAGTTGTGGGTCTCTCAGTCAGAGCCTTTAGCAAAACTAAACATTTTCTTTTGCTTCAAACTTTTAAACCATTTGCTATTATTACAACATTCTTTCTTTGCTTTCTTTCTTCACCTTGAGTCAACTGAATCATGTGTTTTAAGTTCTCCTTCAAAACACGATCTTCGCATGATGTTCAAACTAAGCCTCATTTTTTTAAAGCATGCTGAGCCCATACATTCAGTTCAAATGTCATTTACTTCCCCTCATGACATTCCAAGCCTGTATGACTCTAAAGAACATAGAAGATATTTTGAGAAATGTCTGTTATTTGTCAATACAATGTTCACTTTGTTCAATGTTCACTTTATTTATAAAGCACATAATACAACAAATGTTGACCACAGTGCTGTACATGAAACCGTGCATAATAACAACAAAATCACTTTCAAATTCTATATCATAACAGCACACAAACACAAATAAAACCTCAGATTCAGTGATGCAATTGGTAAAAACAGGTTTCACCACTAACACCGCACTATATATGATGGAGCTGGACCATATAAGGCTTTAAAAACAATGGAATTCAACTCACTCACTCAACTCAACCTTTATTTATAAAGCACTTTCAACACCACGACTGGAACCAAAGTGCTGTACAGAGAAGGATAAAATAAAATAATAGTAAGAATAATAATAATAAAAAAATAATGAAATAAAAACCAACAAGTAACATACACAGCAAAAAAAACATTATCAAAGGCTAAAGAAAACAAATGAGTTTTAAGCGCACTCTGAGAAACACCTAAAGTTGGAGAAGATCTAATAGACAGAGGAAGGGTATTCCAGATCCTAGGAGCTGTCACAGAGAAAGCCTCATTCTATATGAATAGCTGTCCAGGTAACAAAGCAGAATGAAAATGAATGAGAGTGCATGTGTCTGCACGCCTGTACATTACACGAGATGATTAACAACAAACAGAGGCCTGGCTGTTATAAATGCTGCTTGGCTCTGAGAGGAACATTTGCATACCCTTATTTCGCCTTCACTGTATATAAACAAGACATTTCGAAATGCATGACATTTATAAATGATATTAAAATCCCTAAGGGAGTTAGTGAAGAGCCCCGCATAGCATACATACATGAAAAAAAAAAAGAAATAAATTAAGAATGAAGTTCTTGAATTAAGATTTCATCCCAACGATGTATTAACTCTGCCCCTCATTTTAGTGAAATACTGGCCACAATTTTCACAAAATTAAACCATTTCCTAAATTAAAAAGGGAATGAAGTAATACAAATATTTTTTCTAGTATTTAAATTGTTCCAAAATATTTGTTAAGAGTCTTGAAAAAAAGGTCCACAAAAATATTAAGCAGCACAACTGTACACACAACTATATATACATATATACACAACATATACACACACACACAGTTCATCAAATTCTTCAGGAAGAACTATATACTCTTGATTGGTGACAAATGAACTCCCACAATAAATGTGTTTTCAATATTGTTGCTGCTTTCTTCAAACAGCCTCCAGTATTTTAAGATCTAACAGCTTTTATCACACCGTATGATACATTTTGAAATGTCAAATGATTTACACTGGCTCATAATTGGATGGCCAATTCCTCTGTTCTCCTCTGACATGTAAAAGCTCTCTGTAAACAAGCACCAGCAACACATTGTAATAGATGCAGTGAGATGACAGAAATTACCCGTGTCCCCTTCTCTCTCCATTTTCTCCAGCTTTCTGCTGCTAATGTGCCATGTGTCCAGTCTATTTAACTCTAGGCTGATTTATTTTGTTTTGCTTATCTTCATAAACATCATTGTGTCTTTTAAAATGGTTGTAAATTTAAGAACCATGATATTTAAAAGTTCACTGACAATATAGTTGTTTTTTTTCCTTGCGAGTGTGCAAATTAGATCTCTTCGAATAGCTATGTATGGTGTTTGCTTATGTAATTATCAAAACATAATACATGCATATGTACTGCTGCGGGTGTGTGTTCACTGCTGTCTGTGCACTTTGGATGGGATGAATGCAGAGCACTAATTCTGAGTATGGGTTACCATACTTTGCCACATGTCACTTTCACTTTCATATTTTTATAGACACTGTGGTAAGATGGTCCACTGAACAATAGATCTAAATATAATTTCTCACCTATAGTGACTCCAACATTGTGTTTTAAATGCCAGTTAAATACACCATTCTTGCACACCATTTTTAAAGTTGAGATATTAAATAAAAGCATGTTCCATCTTGTTTTAAGGATTATGAAACTAGTTTTGAGATGTTCACAAAATGTAAATTATTTAAAACAATGATTCCACACGTTATTTTAAATATTAAGAGTAAAGTGGTTAATTTTCAGTTTAAATCTTGCCTTAAAAATCTAAAGCAGCATCACAGAATGTGATGTAGCATAAAATATAGATTGAACAAAAAGATTGGACAAACCCTGTTAAAATGATAATAGGAATTTAATTTTTTCAGGTTCAAAGCTGCTCTCTCATAATTGTAGATATATAAATAGTGAAAAGGGAGACCATATGAACCTGAATTATCACATGCACGAAATGTTCAACTTTATTGCCCCAAAAGTTCTTACAGTATCACATTGTGAAAGTTTCACAGAATTGTATTATTCTGTGTTTGGTGATTCTTTGAAGAACTCTTCTGTGCATTAGGATAATTTTGTAGAAGTTCAAGCATAAAAATAAATAGCAATTGCATTGTGATTTATTTTGTCCATTTAATAGTTTTTCCTCATTTTTCAAAGTGATTTAATGCGTTGAGTATTTAAATGTGAAATTTGGCCAATTAAAATTTTGAATAAATGATTATGATTAAAGAATCACCACTTGTGGAAAAAGGATATAGAGAAAACTAGAAAATACAATCCTTAGATTTATTATACCCTTACATTTTCAGGAGTTGTAATTTAATTTACAGTTACGTCATACAGTGCACTTATGCATGTCACCTGCACCTACTTGTCACTGTCACTATAGTTAAAGAAGTGATATTCTGCATCGCAAGGATAGAAAAGGGGCTTGACTTCAGTCAGTCACTTTTACAGACCACATTTGAGCTGCTCCTATAGGAACGAGAAAGTTCAGGGGTTACATTTGATAGTAAATGCACTTCTCAGTCCCAAACACTGATTGTGTTAATGTAGCCATTCAAAAAAGCACATATAGCTGTGGCTAGTTGATTTTAGTTTTGAGACTAACTCAATAACTCTTTATCTGCTCTGACACCCAAAGACATTCTTTACCGCCCACTCGTCACGTCACTTCATTGAATCTACCTTGACATTTTTGCATTTGATTCTTTTCATTTTTCCTCCCACTTAGCTGCTTGCGTTCATCATCCTTGACTGAATTGAGGGTCATCACTCTCTATCATTTCTATGTAGATACACAAAAAAACTAACTATATGCATTGGCAATGGCTCTAAAAATGATGAATGATCAGTGGAATTCACTGTAAATGGGAAACATTCACTTCTGCATGGCTGAACATTTCACTCAGTTTTTTGAAAATGATAGTGTTTTGCTCCATGTTGTCAAACCTTGATTGATTTTCTCTTCAGTTTCTTACTTGACTCTCATGCGTTCTTTATTTGGCTGGTGGTTCTGTTTTAGCTCAGCTTGCCTGTAAGAAGTGGGCCCTGTTTTCCTGTTGGACCCTGTTGTCTCCCTAAATGCTGTAATCCAAACTGAAATGGTTTGTTCATTGAAAACCACTAATTCATTTTGTGGAAGAAATATGTATCTGATTACATTCTAAGTTATATTATTGAATAGTTCTGAATTTTAATAGATATGGTCCCGTAGCTTAAATATATACTGCAGTTGATTGATTTTGATAAAACATTTTTTTTTAATTATTAATGTTTTTTTTTTTACTGAAACACAGAAACTGAAATTAAAATGTATTTAGCCAAGAAACATTCAACAATCATTCATCATTCAACAATCAAATAAAAACTTTATAAGTTGTATAAACATTTTAATTGCACACAAGGCAGTTTTATATCAACATCTTAATGATATAATTGTTTCTGCTCCAACTTGTAAAAAAACAACAAAAAAACATTTAAACTATCTTTATAACCTGTTTTCATGAGATTTATGTAAACATTGTAAATAATGAAGACACCTGATTAATTATAGTGCTAATATTTTTAGACCAATGAGCTATAGACTTTGAATGGCTTTCCTGAGGTAAAGCATTATGAAACATTGTTTGCAAGCAAACATCTTAACGCATGGCTGAAACACTGAGTGATTTTGAGACATGATACATTTCAGTCAGTTGTTCGGTTTCTTTCAACATTACTTGAATATGTGTATTTCATGCAATGACTAGTATTAAAGTGGAAGTGATTGTTCACATGCTGCTTGAATAGAATTGTATAAATTTACTGAATTTGAAAGCTCAGACATTTTCATATCAAAATTAACAAAGCGCAACGCTTTTCAAGATTATTGGATGGGTTAATTTGCTACAAATAATGCTTAGTGAAGTTTAGGTCATGAAATGGTTGATCAAAATGAAAATATTTAATAACATGAAATCAATATTGTCAACCCAGCCCTAGCGTCCACTAGGGGTTGAACGACTTCTGATTTTTTTAAAGTCGACTTTTATGTGATAAAAGTCAAGTCGAAGTCGACTAGTCGCTGATGACGTCATTAATGAACAAATAAGTCTGGAGCTGTGACAAACACCTTGTGCACAGATATGAAATATGACACAGCGCTGCCCACATGACTATTGCACCTATAACAGCTTATTTTATCAGTTCTTTAGTCTTTGGGTCGTTATATTTCTCACAGATTCCCGCTTGTTCTAAATCAGATACAGATAAGTAGTACAGTAAAGATTACATTCATATGAATGCATGCATTAGTGAGAGCGGTTGTGTGTGTGAATTAATTCTACCTGGCAGCGTCTCTCTACTAGCAGTGAAGCTGTGGGATTTAGTTATTAAGAAATATATGCTTGAACTTTTCATTTTCTAAGCTATTTTACAGAGAAATCACAGAACAGTGTTAACAATAACATTTTCGCGCTGAATGATTCTGTGCGCGCGATCTGCGCGTGATGTATTGTACGCGCTACTGTCTGTAGCTATGTGTGTGCGTTACAGTGCAGCAGCGCATTAGATTAGAACGTGATTAACTTACCTGTACAATAAGCTGTTTAAAACGTGCATTCTGCTGTTCAATTTCCAGCATCCAGTAATATAATCACACATGTCTTGTGGAGCGCATTCAGAGTATGAATTAGTTTGTAATTTTAACTGTTTGGAAACGGAGCGTAAATGTGGATTTATTATCCTATTGCGCCCTCTATAGGACCAGCGACTAGTTGACTTCAAGCTTAAAGCGTCATGGCAGAGCACTGAAGTTGACTAGTCTGTGCAACCCCTAGCGTCCACACAGCTGACATGTTTACCTGTTGTACTTTATCGTCAGTAGTTTGTACTTTAGTTATCAACTGGTATTTTTGATAAAGTCTGTGATTGTGCTTTAGCAGCAATCCACTAGCCATTCTGTGGATGGTTCTCCTCTTCTCTCCTGTAATGCCGAATTCCACCAAAGCTCTACAAAGGGATTGACTTGCAAAGCTTCTACATCTCACCTCCACTGCCAAGAACCTCCCTCTCCTGCCTTGTCTGTGGTGGTCGCTAACCAGGCCATCCGCTAGTAGGGTTTCTCAGTGTGATATTTAGACTAACATGCTGTTATGAGGATATAGCTTTTTATGTAAAAGTTCAATAAACAAGAGGTTAAAATATAAAAAAACGTATGTTTCAGACAAACATTGGGCAGTTAGTTTGTATATTTCTTCTCCAGCAATGAAAATGGATCCAAAAGAAGCCAACGCATCAAACTTTGGGTGTAGCCAAGCATCAGACTGACAGCATGTCTGGAACAGAGAATGTGAGTGAAGCGTTCACCAATCATTCCCTCCAGCTGGAACTAACTGTGGAAGGTTTTTTCTTCACCATTTCAGATATTAGCACTGAGGTTTCTTAGGTGATCTTGGCATCGTTTTGGTCCCCAGAGGCTTGTGATTGCACATGTTGCTACCACTGATACTTGGCTTTTTCCAGAGTATTCAGACAGCTGCTGGAGGTGTTGCCTTGTCTTCCTTATAGAGAGACATGAACACTTTTATAGCATTGTAGCCCTCACTAAAGCACACACATTTTTCATTATTATTATAATGCTAACATATACACATTGTTTACGCATGATGGAAGAATATTTAACCCTCATGTTGTGCTACAGTCATTTTGACCCAGAGAGGATTTTATTATTCCTTATTTATTTCTTTTCTATTCTTATTTCTGTCTCATTGGACTAATACGTACTGACTTTGCTCACACAGGGTATCAACATCCCCCAAAATGTTTTTATTTTTTAATCTTTTTTTATCATTTTTTTCCTCCCACCTACACTTGTTCTGTTTCTGATCATAAATGACCAGGCTACAAAAAATGACCAAATACTGGACAGGTTTTGTTCTTTTTATGCATCTCAGTTTGTGAATGAACGTTGCCAAGATTATCTTCTTTCACTGCAAAACAGAGGTGCATCAAAGGCCTCAGATAATTGAGGCCTATGTCCAGCCAGTTACAAAAAAGAAATACAAAACACATGCTAATTAAAAGAAAACAAGTTGACAAAAATATTTAATTAAAAGTGTTTTTTTTTTGTATTTCCATAAATAAAAATGTATAAAAAGCTGGTAATATTTAACTGGGCATGCCAACTTAGGTAACGGATTTTCAGCACAGCACAAGGGTTAAAATTATATTGTTGGCTTGTTTTATCTTCTGCATTTGAAATCAACATTGATGTGATGTTTAGACCAAGATGTTTTCATGCTAGTCTACGTCAGCTATGTTTTATAATCATTCATAATGCTGTCTTATAATTGTTCATGACACACGTGACCTTTTCCAAAGGCACATGGTTCAAATGAGTTGATTCAATTAGTTTTTTCTCAATTCTGAAAAAATACAAAGATGTTGCATTGGATCCCTGATGCTGATCAATGACCAAAACTTTCAAAATATTTGTGTGCAACTAGGGATGCAACGATTATAGATTTTGTTGGTACGATTATGGAAAGTCCGGACCAAGGTTAATTTAATCACGATTTGGTATGACACTGATTGTTTTGCACGATAACTCCCATGTATGCATGCTGTGTATTCATTTTACAACATAAAATCACGATAAACACTCTTTAGATATTAATGCAGTGGTGTAGTGTAGTTTTTTGCTGCCTTCCATGAAACAGAAATAGGCAGCAGAGTAACCAATAATACAGCTCCTTAAAGTGATAATAATACAAAAAAGTATCTCTAACTTTATTGGAATTAAAAAAGGTGTTACCTCTGCTCATGTAAACATTCAAAAGTGTCATTATTTCTCAAAATTTTGAATATAACAATGCAATAAGAAGAATAGATTACCGATCAAATAAACTTGATGTTTTCATTTTGTATATTATTTTTACATTTCTTTTGGACCTGAGGTACAGAACTTGGAAAGATGCTGAAAAAAAAGACTTGTAGGTATGAATAATACTATAACAGGCATGATGAATAACCTTCATAAATTCACAATGTTGAGATTAAATGTTATTAAATATCTAAAATGTACTTCATTGAATATCCCACAGAGAACACTGTTACTAATAAGGGGAATTTAAACTAACTGAAATCATCCATACTTATTCATTTTAATAATCTTAAGACTGCCATTAGGTGGCGGCAAGTTACTGATTTTATCATATGGCCTGAGAAAATCATGTCTTATTTTGATTCATTGTGAGATCGAGCTGCCACACAAATTCATTTATGGAACAGAAACAAGTCCCTGTTGTCCCAATGCTGCCCAGCGTACTTTCCACCCTATCTACTCCAAATCGTATTGAAAATTATTAAAAGCTCACATATTAGGATCGCTACATAGTATGCACATTGGAATCAGCAAAGAGGGGGTAAAATGACTGTTTAAATCACTAAACTCAAATCTTCATTGTTTGGTGACGCGCAGATGCAGGTAGACTAATTCACACATGCAACAGTTACCTCTCTATCTATCTCTCTCTCTCTCCGCACTATTTCATCTCTGTCTGAAGCGGGCAGAATGCTAGACTTAACGAACTTCTCGTCATGTGGTTCTTGCCTTCACGTCGTCCATTAAAATAGTTTATTTCACAACGAGAACAGGTTGGCTAGCCGTGCATTATCCCTTATGTATACTCTTTAACAACAATTTACGGCACCATTTAAATGACACCCTGGTCATTCTTATTGTACCCAAAATGGTCCCACACTATCGGCTTCAGACATTCTCTGGTGGAAATAAAGGATCGCTGTTTGGTTCCTCTGTCACAGTTAATCTAGTGTGTGTGGTAGGCTCCATGTCTCTGATAAGCATGGCATTTTAAGCTGGTGCACCGCCGCTAGTGTAACTGTTTTCATTTTACACTCGGCCTTTACGATTATTTAACCGTGACGTTGTAAAGCGCGGTTAATAGTAAAACCGATTAATCGCTACATCCCTATGTGCAACCAATAGTCTTTCTAGATAAATGGAAAGCCGGACCAAGGTTCATTTGAGATTTGGTATGACACTGATTGTTTTGCATATTAACTCCAATTTATGCATGCTGTGTATCACCAGCAAAGTCACGATACGATACATATCACGCAGTGGTGTAGTTTTTTGTAGTGAGTATACTGTGATTTTTTCCTTCCCAGCCTCATACTCATCCATACCAGAGCAGCCTCTCATAAGCAGTATACTTGCGTATCACGTAGACTACACCACTGGTATCACGATACAGAGGCCACAATACGTATCCCGATACAGGACTGCACTGAATTTCACCTCAGAAGAATTTAGTATAACTGCTGTTTATTAAACACTGCATGATCTAGGGCCGGTGCTAGCTATAGGCAGAGCAGGCAGTTGACCTCTGCATTATGAAGGGCCTCCATAACTTTACCACAATACAATATAGGTAATGACATATGTTTCATGTTTACATTGGGCACTCCCCACCAGGTGAAATATTCTGATTGCTTGCAACTTGTTTTTAAGCCCATAATTAATAATGTACTTGTTCTAATATATTTATATAATGTACTCATATTAATATATTTTAAAAAATCATCTTAACATTGCTGGTAGGTTATCATTGCACTAGGGCTGCAACAATTAATCGATAAAATCGATTATTATCGATAATGAAAATAATCGACAACGATTCTCATGATCGATTAGTCGGGTTTGCCCACAGTGCGCGTCCAACTTCAGCTGGTTTGGGTCAAATTACAGCACTGAATAACGCATTTATATGGGCAAAATGCATCCAAAATAGTGGAGGAAACAGAATGAGATGCCGCAGGAGAAGTACGTGATCCAAGCTGCCCAAAACATGAGAATTCTTTATTTTGAGCTTTAAGTTAATGCATTAGCGTAATGGCTTGCCCTGTCAGGCGCTTTGACAGATGCGTGTGCATCCTGAGCGCAAACACTTTCAGTTTACGGTCATATCCTTATCTATAAATGTCGCAAATTCACGCGAGCATTTCGATTTTTGCATACATTAGGTCCTCCTGTGTTAAGTACCAAATGAGCGCCGGCGCATGAACACAGAGAGGGAGACAATCAATAGGATTCAGCGTAAAAATATCCATTGTGCTGAAATATCAGTTGTTGAAAGTTAAATTAAGGTTTAAAAGTCAACATGCAGTGCGAGTATTTTATGAGAATAGGAACTTTAAAGGGATAACAGCGTGCAATTCTGAATATAGATATGAGACGCTCCTAACCGCCTTTTACAGGATAAAGAAATGACATTAAGAGGTGATTGTGATCAAAGTGAACGTGTGTTCCTGCAGAACATTCCTCACCTGTTGGTTAACACGGAATTTGTGTTTGTATTCGTCTTTATTATCTTTATTATTATTTACATTTTTAATAGAGATTTAAACTATATTCACTATATACAAAGCTTAACAAATTTATTAAAACAAATTAATGTAAGGTTTTTAACAAATTATGTAAGGCAGGGGTCGGCAAGTAAGTTTGGCATCGGGCCAAAAAACATTTCGCCACTAGATGGCGGGCCAGAATATAGCCAAAGGATAATTTAAGAAATTATGAAAAATGCAACTAGAGTTGCTTGTGACAGACTGTTACAGTGTCTTTTGTAACTGGTAGTGAGCTGTTACACTGTGGTAAATCCTGTAGGAGGACAGTCATTAACAAAAAAACACATTTGTGTGGCGCTGTCCGGCAGAGTATGTGAGCGAAGTGGAGTGTCAACAATTTGCCCTCCACGCTTCACGCATTTAATAATAACTCTGCTCCAGCTCCGCTCCGGGTTCATCATTTGCCGCTCTGCTCCGCGGCTAAAGCATTTCAGTAGGTTTGAAATATCACAGTTCTGTTCGTAGATTAAAATAAATAAAATAACAGGAGAGTTTCAACGTGGCTTATTGGAACACTAGTGTTCAAACTTTTTCCCTACCACATGACAAGCTATGGTTGTCAGCATTAAAGTGTATAATTGCTGCTTTTTGCAGTGCAAATTTTGTTTGTGATGAAAATAAATACGTTTTCAGTTATTTTACCTACGGATCGATGCATTTCTCACAGATTTCTGCTCAATCGAAATCGGATACAGATGAAGTAGCCTACTGTAAGATTACATTTGTTTGAATACATTATTGAGAGAGCGATTGCGTGTGAATAAGTGTTGTAGTACTTGTTTAAATCATGCTTTCAGTTGATTCACTAGCCTATCTAGAAGGAACAAACAAAATAATTGACAACTAAAAACTTTTGTCCATTGCCGTCATCATCATGCAATATATATCTCAATGCAGTACAATATAAAACAAAAAACAATACAGTGTGATAAATACTAAAATTTGCAAACAGCTTGGCATGTATTTGTGGATTCAATTACAAATTAAAAACTGTGTATTTGAAGTATATTGTGATCTTGCCAGATTCATTACATTTATTATTAAAGTATATTATATAAATGTACACACTGTAATATAATGTAATACATGTTTATAAACAGCCCAGCATGTATTTGTGCAAAAGATAAAAAAAACTGATATTCAAGATTTATTACAGATACAATTCAATGTAATAAATAGACTTGCAAATGGATCAGCATGTGATTGTACATTAAATTGCGTGAGTACATGGTATAATTATTATAACGATACGCGATATGAAACCGAAAGACACTCAGATCCACGATCCTGTGTCGCTAAGGGAGAATCCTGTGACTACCTTTCCAATCATGTGACGCCTGCCTGCAAAAGTTGAGCTAGTTGAAGAAGAACGTGAGGAAACATGGCAACCAACCCAGAGATTGCGGCTCATTTAAGTCAGCAGTATGGCAACATTTCGGCTACCCGGTGGAGATAAAGGATGGCAATCGTGTAGTCGACAAGACCTACACAATTTGCCGTAAGTGCTTTAAGAAGCTTCCCCAAGTTTTCCTTCCAGAAATCAATTTAGCTGCAGCACAGAAAACAACCCAGCAGCAGCAGCCTACACTACCTAGTTTATTCCAAGCAAAGTTTCCAGCGAATTCAGATCGAGCACAGAAAATTACAAATGCAATTGCAATTTTTATGGCACTGGATATATTTTCGGTTGTAGGGGTTCAAGTATTTACTCAGTGTGCTCGAGCCCCGAAATTTCTCGCAAAATGTGCTACCAAAACTTCAAGAGAAAACGAACTAAAGTGGAGGAAGGGTTGAGTACTGCTGAATCCATCGCAATCACGTTGCCACAGACAGCTACATGACCATAACCGTGCAATTGGCAAATAGCAAACCACGTCCTATATGAGAGCCATACAAGCAACCATTTATCATACTTAAAGAGGCAGATCAGCAGATCAAATGACAACAGACAACGCCAGAAACATTGCCAATGCTGTTGAAATTTTCACATATACGATGCTTTGCTCACACTGTTAATCTGGCTGCGCAGAGAGGGATGGGCGTTCACCAGATGTCCCGACTCCTCGGCAGAGTGAGGAAAGTTGTCACGTTTTTTCACTGCAGCACAACAGCTGCATGAAGGAGAAACAGGTGATGCTACAGCTGCCCTTACACAAGCTGGTCCAGGATGTGGCTACTAGGTGGAACTCTAGCCACGACATGCTTACCTTGAGCAGCAATTAAGAGACAAGAGTGTCAAGAAGAACATTAAAGACATCGTCACTCTGTCTGATGATGATGTGAAACTAGCTGAGGACGTGGTCCAGGTTCTTAAACCTTTGAAAACTGTGACAACCCTCATGAGCACTGATTCCAACTATTTCAATGATCTTGCCATTGAAACACAGAATCCATGAAGCACAGACTCAACAGTAGTAAAAGACATCAAAGCTGCTATTGCACATGACTTATATGATACGGATACTAATTCAGTTTCTTCATATGAGCACTGCACTTGATTTATCTCTAATGAGACCACCCATGACACAATCTTCAAGAGTCTGACTGAGAGAAACGATTGTTCACAGACTGTTCAGGTATTTGATTGTATAAAAACTTTATTAAATAAATGTATCAGTTAGGCCTATTTATTTAAAGTCAGTATTTAAATATAGTCAGATGCTTAACTTTATTAAATTAACATCCTGGATTTCATCCATTGTATCTAACATTATGCTGCAATTGTGTTATGGATTTGGTCTTACAGGCCCAAACTTCCAGGGATGAGACAGAGGAGCAATGATATTCCAGCAGCAGTGACTGTCCTCCTCCAGCCAAAAGAGCACCAATGGCTACTGTTTGGAGTGAACAGGATCCAAGTCTTTGTCTGAAGTGGTGGATGAGGAGGTGCAGCATTACAGAGCATGCAGAGCCTCTCAGTGGACTCAAATCCATAGTTCCCCCATTTAGCCAAGTTGGCTAAAAGTTACCTTGGAATATCTGTCCCCAGTGAGAGAGTGTTTTCTACTGCAGGTGACATTGTAGCCTCTACAATGTTGACATGATGGTGTTTCTGGAGTTTGGTTTTCTTAATAAGTTCATGTTTACTTGATTTGTGGTTTGCAGCACAGGCAGTAAGCCTCAGTTACCTCATTAGCCATTTAATTTACTTTGTAAATGTAAGAGAACTTGATTGAAGAAGAAAACATGCTCGAATCATCTCCACAATGGAGTTTAGTTCTGTTTGTTTTTCAACAGTATTTTGTTACAAAGAAAACAGAAGTGTTATAGCTTTGGCTATTTATTTATTTTATATATGGCTATTTATATTGTTAATAATTTGCATAGTTAATCTTGTTCTTTGGTGTTCAGTTTATAAAGATTTTTCAAATGTATTGTTTTAAAAATATGAAAAAAATCGTGATACGAACCGAATCGTGGGTTTGGTGTATCGTTACAGCCCTAATAATTATGTATAACACAATGCAATATAATACAAATAAGTGTAATATTTTTGTGTTTTGCAGTTGTAAATTGCATTACGCTAGATCATTTGATATTTAGATTTGTAAATCTAAAAATAAATAAATAAAAAATGAGTAAAAAGGTAAATAAAACCTGTTGACAACCGTGCAAACATTACGGCTCTTTACCCAACCTGTCTTTCCCCTCCTCCCTCGACTCTGAATCATTCTACACCTACTTGTTTCGTATTTTTCAAAACTCTGATAAGAACTGACCTATGCTGAAATCAGGGGCTTCATGCCACTCTAAGCAAGATGAATGATCCTCCTGTGGAACCAGGCTGCTACCCCTGTGTGAGGCTCATCCACATGATTCATGCATAAAAAATCAGATCAATTAAATAATTCCCTCCTTTCAAAGCCGTGACAGGCCGGCACTGCCACACTGCCTCATCAGGACCCCACTAACAATCCCACAACAATGCCCACAATCCAGTCAGAGTACAAGAACACAACGGCGAGATAACTAGACAGGCATCAGTGGGAAACCACTGTCATTTTGGTAAGGGAGAAGGGAAAGGGAGAAGTTTCATTATGCGCCCATAATTAATGACTCTAGTCTTCTCTGATTAGCTGCAGACAGGCCGTGCATGCTGGATGAGAAGGTGACTGGGGTGGATCCGGTGTCGTCTTCCCCCTCAGTGGGGGAGAGGAAGTTTAGCTCTAACCTGCCATAAGAACCATGGCTGTGATGGCTGCAAACAGGCTGAACCTAAACACTCATTAAATCAGATGAGGAAGAGAGAGAGGGACTCAGGCTGAGCTCTGACAGAGGTATCACTTGAAAAACCTTCAGATACGCCCCATCAGGCACTGTTTTAGACTAATGGTAGGACTCTGTGAGGCATTAGCGTGTATGCTGTATTGCAATTAAAATATTTGCTATAAATTAGGTTGTACCATAGCTGAATATGCATGATAATGTAACAAATCCATTAACATGCTTTCTGACTTTAAAGTGGTCATTTTATTGATTTATCCTTCCATATTTTAGTTTTTCATGAGCATTTTCCATCCTTAGTATTTAACAGTCCGTTTCTGCTGTTGACCCTACTTCACACGTGAGATGAGCAGCTATCTCTACTAGTTTGCTGTTGTACCTGAAATAGTTTTGAACCGCCTCATTCTTCAATAACAGCCTCTTTACGGGGGAAGGGTCACATTTTGATGGATTCATAAAACATTCGATAATGTGCTGAAATGTGCGGCTTGAACTGTTAATATAGGACTGAAGTGATCAAGGACCTTCACGGGTGAAAGGTGAGCTAACTGACAGGGTATGGGTTCGTTCACACAGAATGTGGTTTTGTGTTCCCGTGTGAAACTTTTCCATTGTTTTTCTATGTAAAAGTGCAACACTTAAAAATAAAGGTGCTTAAAAGGCTTTTCAAAGCGATGCCATATAAGAACCATTTTTGGTTCCACAAAAAAACATTCAGTCAAAGGTTATTTAAAGAACCATCTTTTTCTTACCTTTTTATAATCTTTGTGAAACAGAAAGGTTTTTCAGATGTTACAGTGACCCTATTATGGGCAATGAAAGGTTCATAATAGGGCTGCAACTAACGACTATTTTTTTATTTTGATTAATCTATCGACTAATTTATCGATTCATTTAAATGATTAATTTAGCACAAAAAAATCCACAATTTTACTTAAGAATATTTTAGTAAGCCAAATAAAATCCAAATTTTTATGAAATCATTTTTTTAAACAAAAGTAAAGTGCAACATAGAGAGCAAGAAGCAAGTGTCCATCTCGCAGTGCAAATCACTGAAATCAAAGTTCAGTGTTATAGTGTCAGAATGACAACATATCCACGTGTTCTAGTCTAATAATACAATTATAATAAAAAACACTTTTTAAAGAGCATTTACCAGAATGTATTTAGGTGAAAAATGTAAATGTGCAGTATAAAAAAAAATACAAATAAAATTGAAATATAAAATCAATTGCAAGACATACTTTTGATTATTAAAATTTAATTGAACCATTAAAATGGAATCCAGAAAATAATGGCAAACAGAATTTGGTACGGATAAAACCGTAAAACTCAACTAATTAGACATGTTTTTTATTAAAACAATTTAATTTAACCATTAAAACAGAGTATAGAAAAATGAACATGGACAAAACTGATTTTGGAAATAAAACGTATTTCATAGGGCCCTGTAATTATAAAATTTTTTTGTGGTAATAAAAATAGATGTAAGTGAACAATAGCTTTTAAAATGACTTAAAATACATATATAATAACAATGATGCAATAATAACTAGTTCAAATAATTTATCAAAAGCAAGAAATCAATGTATTATAATATAAAATGTATTATAAACAATAGAGCTACTGTAGATTACGCATTACAACAAAGGCCTGCAGGGGGCGCCGACGGCCTGATGATTCTTTTTACACATTACTGCGAGATCGAATCCTTGTTTAATATTGACCAAGCACCATTTAATTCAAACCACTTCAGCTTTAATATTTGGCCACTTCTTTAGGACAGAAATGCTATAGCCGCTGTAATTAAATGAATATGTGGACATCAAAACGTGTAAACTCAGAGTGAGGGTTTGAGCTTTTATTTTGAAATTGCGATGTATTCTCCTGTGTTTGTGTAGATTTATAAATTATTTTCTTTACACATCTAATGAAATGGCACATGTTGTGTTTCCAGATAAACGTTATAATAAAACCAAACTCACAACAACGTGCAGAGATGAAGTTTGAGATGCTCCACATGTAAATGAGAAGTTTCTGTGGAACTACTGTGAAAGGAGATGCTGTGTGAAGCACACACTTAATCGGACCAATCCAAACATATTTATATTTATGCATATAAATAATTTAAGCACATATACGGTGTTAGAACTCCATCACATAGCTAAATCATAGCTTTGTGAATTCACAATTATGCTTAATTATGATTTTTAAATGGGTTTAATATATCATGCAGCCTTGGAAGATATTCTAATAATGTGTTTTATGGATTCTCATTTGTGAAATGCGCCACTTCCGGTATTTTGCCGGTTAGTTGATGCGAGCAAAATGAAGTCAATGATTTTTTTTTATCAACTAGTCAACTAAAATCGAAGAAGCAACAGCCCTAGTTCATATTTTGGTTTTGGGAGTCTCCAACATCAGGTTGACATGCATGCAAGGTCAACAAACACTTTCATTGTCTTATAATATGAAATGTATTTTTACTTTACTTGCTCAAATGATTAGTTTAACGATTTGTTTAATCTGCGGTGATTGGTCTCATTTTCATTTCATCTTGCCTGTAATGCCTGATAAAGCAGCATTTGTGAGCGCAGTGCTGCTTTGTGTACAGCCGTTACCGGGGAAACAGCTATTTTACTGCTCCAAACGTGGTCTCTAGTGGCAAAGAATGAATTTCCATTTTCATTCAGACCAAAGTGAAAAGACCAACTAGTGGGTGGGCGACATGTAATGTTTCATGTTGACGTCAACATGAAATGGCTTAAGATTTGTTTTAAAAACGACTCGTTTCAATGATTCAGTGTCGACTCTTTCTTTTGAGAGGCAATAACTTTATACACGGTGCACTTTCAGATTCAACACTTTGCAGGATGTTTTCATTCACTTAGAGTGGTGTTACACACTGCATGAAAGGTCATTTAAAAAAAATCCATAATAGGGGCACTTTTAAGGTTCTTTATAGAACAATTTAGACAAAAAAAGGTTTTCTATGGCATCATGAAGCACCTTTATTTTTAAGAGTGAAGGCAGATCTGTGTGTTTGACGATTGTGCTCATATTTCATGTCTTCTGTTCTTTTTTATTCTTCTTTTTGTCCTCCTCCACCTCTTCCTGCTTCTCATTCTTCTTCCTCCTCTTGTTCATCTTCTTTCTGCTCATTCTTCTCATTTTTCTTATTCTCCTTCCTTTTCATTCTTTCTCCTCATTCTTCTACTCTTTCTTATTCTTCATCGTGATAATTTCTCCTCATTCTTCTCATTCTCCCTCAACTTATTCCTCTTCTTCCTTTTCATTTTTCTCCTCATTCCTCTTTTCCTCCTAATTGTCATCATCTCCTCTTCCTCCTCATTCTACTTCATCTTCCATGTCTTCTCCTTTTCATTCTTCCTCCTTCCTCTTCTTCGTTTATTTTCTTCTCCCCATTCCTCTTCCTCCTCCAGATCAGAATGTCATAGACATTTAAGAATGAGCTCACATGAGTTGAACTGGAAAACAGACATTTATTTAAGTAACAAGCCAGTTCTTTTGTAATGCCCTTGCAACTACCTAGGGTACTCTAGCAACCAACCCCTTACACTTACATTGAAAAGGCATCAGAGTGAAATCTCTGGATCAGAACATCCTGGAGACAAGGTACTGGGCCCTGATTATTCAGACAACAAGCAGCTGACATCCTGCCAACTGCCTAGTCACACCCAATGAATCATTCGGAGCATTCAGCCATTTCTCGGGCCCTTGGAGCCCCAGCCATATCTTAGCACTGGTTTGCCTTGGGGGAGCATTTTGAGGCCCATTTGCCATACATAGTAAATAGGAAAAACATTGATGTTGTGGTGGTGAATTCTTCCATGGTAAGCACCTGTCACAGTTTCATCAGAATCTAGTTATTTGTTATTATTGGTAATTTGCATGGCCACAATCACATGCTATTACTCATGTCATTTTGATAGTTATGTCAGCTACTCAAGAATATATGAATTCATGTGCATGATTTGTTTTTCCATTAGCATGGCAACCAACATGAATAATAAAAAATAACCACTGCCTCACCTAATGCTGCACAATCTTCTGCTCAGACAGACCTGGCATTATATGCATCAGTGATGTGCTTCTTCCTCAGTGTTGTTTAGTATATTATCAGACCCAAATAAGTTTGCTTTGACAATTCATTTTAATGTCTTGTAGAAAATGTATGTTGACAAAAATGATAACGAACCCTTTCTAAATATGTTTATGTGGGGGTGACCCATCTTACCCTACTCTCCCCACCCTAAAACTGCAATTCAGGTGAAATGTGAGCAACAGCTTGAGCATTATGTACAGTACATTATATACAAAACGTTACAAGTTACAGTATGTTTTCACAGTTCATAAGTTCATTATCATAATGAAGTTCACATACATGTTCACTTATGAACATTATCATAAGTTCACAGTACTCAGTACATTTATCTCAAAAGATCAATGAGCATTTGATTCCTCGTGGTATCACTGCATTAATATACCACATCTGCGGATGATTACTATTATCTCCCAAGGTTCTGACACTTCAATATATCGACTTCAATTTACATAGTACTCAGTGAATGCAATTTTATCATGGCGGTTTTTAAATGGAAAAACATTCACAGCCAATATTTTCAACCACCATCTGTACTTCTATAAAATATAATCTGGGGAAGTGGCTTGTCAACGATCAGGCTGGATAAAATGCTAACGAGAGACGGGATGCTTAATCCCTGACCCCCAGCTATTTATGTGTCGCTCTCTCTGGTGATGAGGGGCTGCTTGAGGATCCTTTGATGCCACTGCATTATTGTGATGAGGAGACCCAGGTCGTTTAGCTGGAATGGTGTGCAGAGGGAAATGGAGTGGCACTGCTTCATATTTATGCTGTTCTCATGGGGGAGGTGTTGGGGCTTTTAGGGGCTTAGAGAAGGAGAACAGTGAGAGCCAAATCAAGCTTTATGTCTGTGTAGGGTGCAACATTATGGATAATATACAGGTGCTGGTCATATAATTAGAATATCATCAAAAAGTTGATTTATTTCACAAATTCCATTCAAAAAGTGAAACTGAAATATATCAGTCTGTGTGGAATGAATGTATACATTATACAAGTTTCACTTTTTGAATGGAATTTGTGAAATAAATCAACTTTTTGATGATATTCTAATTATATGACCAGCACCTGTATATATTTTATTTTTTAATTATTTTAGAACACATTCTCCATCTGGCTGCATGGTTGATCCTGCAATTAAGATAGATGTATCAACTTCCACAACTGCTTTTGTATTGAGAAGACTGATCCTCACAAACTTTGATTCAAAGTAACACTAGCAAGAAAATAAATGCATAAAATATCTTTTAAGTGAAACTTTTACTCAAACAGAGAGAGCAGAGACTGATAAAATAAATGCATTTCTTTGTTACTGAATCAAATAGGATGAGATGTTGCTCAGGTCCAGTGTAAAAAGTTTCCACAGCAGTGATGGTTTGGGGTGCCAATCTGAATCTACAAGTATATGCTTTTATTAAATTAATAATACAAATGTACCAGGAATGAGAATGACCAACTTTATGACATAAAACTGAAAAGGACCGGGTATGCCTCTATAACAGTGAAAATAAACAGAAAATCTTTATTATTGTGGGAACTAATGGGACATGTTTGCTGACTGAACTCCTCCTCAGTCTTTCAAGTTTGCAAAAGTATGGGAGTACATGACCATGTTTTATTTTTGCAAGATTTCTAGATACAAGAACTTAAGATTCAGATAAACACTTCTGTCATTTTCATCAAAATTTAAACAGTATTCTTGCTGGTTATTACATTGTACAATTCACTTTTTGAATGGAATGTTAAAAAGAGTTTTATTTGTAAAATTCTCCATTCTCAAGCCAATTACAGGTACATGTATAAACTTTGCCATTTGATATTGGACTGTTTAAAAAGTGCAAGAAATAAATGATAAAATACAGAGGTTGCTTACTCCACAGGGGGATATTAACTAGAAATTTGCTTTGTGAGTTCACTCAGAGAGAGACACACCATGATGTTAAAATGAGTTTTGCCATCATTTAGTCAAAATGCGGCTTTTATTAAATTAATAATACACTTAATATTGCAATAAAATAACATGACAACAATGTGTAAAGTCGTGTGATAAAAGTAAGTGACTTATTCAGAATGCACAGTGAATGTTTTCTTAGGATGACAGTCGGAAAGTAAGTTTGGTATGCTACATACAGGACTTATAATACAGTGACTATAGTTAAATTGACTGCTGATAAAAAAATTGCAAACTTTTCTTTCCTACCAACATTTTTATCTGTCAATGAAAGTATTTCTGGAAACTTAGTTTTTTAAAGCATGTGTAAGGCCACTGAGACAGCATGCTGTTGTTGCACATGCAATATTAATGTTTCCAAAACAGTGCAAAACAAATTAGAAATTCTTAGTTCACTATCACACACCATGATATGGGTTGAATGAGAGCCCATTTCTCTCAAAACGGTGCCAGTTTTAGCGTTTTGCTTTTATTAAAATAAAGAATAAGATAACTAAATGTGTATAATTTGTTACAATTTTAACATAAATGCACAGTGTTTTATAAGGATGACATCATGCCATACCTTTTACACATTTACTCATTGTTATGCTGATAAAACAATTAGTAAGGAACAATGCATTAAATAGTATTTCTGGGGAAACTTTTTCAAAAGAAAGCAAACGCACGTCTCTTTGCTGAGCCGCGACCGTCTCTTTGAATCTTGCAGCATCCACAACTGAATGGAACAAAAAGTGACTTGACTGCAAACTTGCTATAAACAGTTCAAACAAAAGGCCTAAATTTATGTATTAACGAGCATTACATATGCAACCCGCAAACACAAATGGAGTAGCCAGAAAGAATCGCGCTTCTTAGTTATACACAACTGTATGCAAATAGAGCAACTTCACACCAAAGCAGATAACTTGTGATTAACATAGTAGCAGAAACGAAATTGACCTTAAAAATGCATGCTGACTTCCTGAATTGATGCAGCCATGATATAAAAATTGGCGGTTAAAGTTTTCTATGCAAATGATTTGATTGATAAGTCACGAGACCTGATTACTCTTTCTTAAAGATCTATTCAATCACTTTATCTTTATTTAAAATAAGCATATAACGACACAAACGGAGGAAAATAGTGGAGTAAAAGTACCGATACATCACTTAAAATGTACTCAAGTAAAAGTACACAAACAAAACTACTTAATTACTGTAACGTGAGTATTACCCCCTGGTCGCGGGTGGATAAGGTAAATCATTAATGATGCAAATATTAACTACATTTTCTAAATAGGCTACAGAAATCGAATTAAGTGTAAATTAACATATTAAAGTTATTCAACAAAACATTAGGCTATTTAGTCAAGAGCAGTGAGGGACTTTCTCTGTCTTTTGTTGTTTGATTAACATTAATGACAAACGGCACAGTTTTATTATAGGCTGCTGTCACAAGACCTATTTCACGAATCCAATACTGATAGGCCTACACAAGTGCTTTTCTTTTGTAACTGTTTACATTAACTTAAGACAAAACTGACTTACGAGGATACTCGCCAGGACGACCATTTTGACATCATTTTGTATGTATTTGGCCACTTAAGCGCAACAAGCTTTGCTTGTTTGATTTGGTACTCGCAGAGTGCGCCTGGGATGTGACTTTGAGCGCAAAGAAAAGGAGAGCACGAGTACCGAATGGCTTAAAATTATGTGAAAATAATACATTTGTGTGACGATGCAACAATGACCAATTAGGAAATTGACAATTCTGTTAACTTTACCAAAATGTGAGATAAAGTCTTGTATCACAGCGTGCAGCTTGAGATGCGCCGATGTGAAGAGAAGGTCAAAGAGAGAGGACTCGGTGCTGAATCACTCACGCTGTTTTCAAATTTACTCATCTGACCTATTTACGCTATATTGAATAAATGTTTTGCAGTAATTTTCCTCATTTTAAAGTTAAAAGCTGCGGGAATGAGTAATGCGATATATGTGCAATACCGCACTGAAATTCAGGACATAATTAAACATAATTCTATTATACAGAGGATTGTGAAATAGATTTCCATGAGTTTTCCAAAACTTTCTGGGTTTATTTATTTTTCCAAATCGATCCAGGCTTGGAAATTGCTGTTTTAAAATTCCATGAATTTTCCGGGTTTTTTCTATGTCCGTACGAACCCTGAATGTGACGATAGGGTGCGGGTCGGCTGCAGTTATCTAAATCAGACAAAAATATAGGTGCGGGCGATTGGCGGGTGGATAATTTATTTGAAGCTGTGGATTCGGGTGATGTTTTAGCTCATCCGCGCATCACTACTCTCCAGTCAAAATCACACCGCTCCACTCCGCTCATACTCTGATTGTGAGTAACTGTTGCTGTCATGACAGATTTATTTCAGAACCATCCGCTTTCAAAATAATCTGTCTGCGGGCGCGGGCCAGATATTATTGCTGGCAGGCTAGTTTTGGCCCACGGGCCGACCACTGCCCTAGGGGATACGCCACTGTAAAACGTTTGAGAACCACTGGCTTAATGGATTACTGCGTTGATTGCCTGTAGTAAATTTTTTTAACAAAATATTACATTTTTATATTATTAAGCCACGTTAAGCAAGGTTTTCTATGGGGGGAAAAAAACGCTTAACATGCAATTCAGTCATATGGGCTCATCTGCTTATATGTACACAGAATATATTTTTTATAATTTCTATAGTGTATTTGGTCTTTTTGTTATCACCGTCTTCATTAAAGCCACATTGTCTTTATGGGAGGAAAATGCTTCTGTTCATATTCTGGACTTACCTGCTTTCATGTATAATTTATTAATAAACTTTATACCGAATTTGGCCTTTTTATACCAATCTTAGTCCATTAATTAAGCATTTTCTTTCTGTGGGGGATACACTTAACGTGCAATTTACCGGGTTACGTTCATATTCTGGGCTATTCTGCTTGCCTCTATGCTTTATTAATATGATGTGTACTGAATTTAGTCCTCCAGTGTTTTACATTAAGCATTTTAGAATGTCCCAAAACCGTGCCTTGATAAGCATGCACTGACTAGTTCGTCCAAGTTCAAAATAAAACTGTCAACCGCTCCATTGTGAACATATGGAGCTGTATGAACCACTACAATCTGTAAAGTAAACAGGAAGTGTTTGTCCGAACTCAACTGGTTTTGCAAGAGAACGCAAAAGTTTTGCCAGAGAATGCAAATATCTTTGCGAGGGCATGCAAAAGTTTTGTGAGGGAACGCAAATATCTTTGTGAGGGAATGCAAAAAATATCCACCCCAAATTTTTTCACTCACCCTAATTTTTTTTCCACCACCATGGTTCCTTTAGGGGCTCCATAGATAATAAATGATAAAGACTAACAATAGTCTGATCATTTTCTAGGCACATTACATTTTAAAGAAATAAAAAAACTATTTAAATATGAATTAATGATAATTATAATAAATATAAGTAAATAAATATGCTTTAAAATTATTTAATTAAATATTTAAAATAAATGATTACTACTTTGGAAAGGGGTCTTCTTGCCTTTATTCGGACAGTAGATCATAAAACCGTCAGAAAGCAATGGGGAGATTCAACCAATGACCTGGATTCAGACTCAGGTCACCCTCTGGAAGTGGTGGTGTGCAAGATATTGGAAAACATGAGCTACCCTCCAGGCCTCTTTTCAGCACATTAATCAAGTTCTAGAGAAATCCATTGTGCATCTGGTAAAGTTGCTGAAGGGTTTATTTACAATAGGGCTCTGTTTATGATACTCAAAGAAAGGATAACTCACAAAGAATAAGTATTAGTTAAAACATCCAAACAATAAACCTAAACACACAGTCCATCAATTCTGTCAATAAATTTGCTATGCCCAGCTTCACAGGTGTTTATAATTGTTCTGTTATTTGCATCAAATGCAAGGGATCCAAAAATGGCGCTGCTCTGTTCAGTCGACGTTCGGATAGCTCCGCTCAAATAGTGCTTTTATTTACTTTTTTATGTATTTTTACTTTCTCTTTTTACATGCATAACGTCTGCACTATTTATTTACGACAAAAGAACACTTTTGGACATTGGACACCGCTACACTAACCTGCTTCAGGAAACTTTATCCACGGATCCAACGTGTCCATTGGAGTTACTTCGGAACACCGAGGTGAACAAAGGCCACCTGAATAATCCCAGGAGGCGAAAGAAACACTGCGGGAAACGCGCTGGAATCCGCAACAGACTGAGGGAAAGGGCTCACAGTCCTCCTCTACCGAGTATTCTGCTCGCTAATGTCCAATCCTTGGAGAATAAGATGAACGATCTTAGAGCCAGGATAGGTTTCCAACGGGACATAAGGGACTGTAACATCCTTTGTTTGTCTGAAACATGGCTCTCGACTTCGGTCCCGGACACGGCTGTAATGCCGTCTGATAACTTTTCTGTTTTACGGATGGACAGAACAGCCGAGGCCGGTAAAACCAAAGGAGGTGGAGTGTGTTTCATGATTAACAAGAAAAGGTGTGACCCCAGGAATATCTCCATTCTGTCGCGTTCCTGCTCGCCTCATCTGGAACATCTCTCCATTATCTGCCGCCCATTCTATCTGCCCCGGGAGTTTTCATCGATTATTGCTACTGCTGTTTACATTCCACCACAGGAAGACACTAGCTTGGCTTTGTCCAAACTCCACGATGTGCTCAGTGGATACATCAACAAACACCCTGACGCTGCCTCCATCATCGCGGGGGACTTTAACAAAGCCAACCTCAGGAAGGTCATGCCGAACGTTCATCAACATGTATCCTGTCCGACTAGAGGACCGAACACACTGGATCATTGCTACACTCCGTTAACATAACCGTTACTTATCGGACTACTGCTTTAATTGAGACATTTATTCAATAATTTCATTATAAACAGGGGGGAAAAATTAGGAATGCAACGATACCATTTTTTCAGAACTGATCCGATACCGCGAATTCTGAGGATCGGCCGATACCAATCCGATACCAGCGCAGGTTTATTTTTTTTTATGTAACTTAGAATTTCTATACTTCTCTGTGTTGACCCGATCGTCACTCTTCTGTGTGTTAAACACAGTAACAATCTATTACAGTGTTTCTCAACTGGTCGGCCAAAAGTGCTGGGTATGCAGCCCTAAAGTGGGTTGCGAGACCATTCTGAGAGGGTCGTAATGTAAAATGTAGCTTTTCTGATGCAAGACTTTTATTTTAAAAGACATGCATGAAAGCGGTTGACACTGTCAGATCATCTGACTCAGATGCATTTTAAGTAAATAAAGAGTGCCTGAGAAAAAGGCTCTGTCCCGATTCAGTATCTGCGGTCAGATGAGATGTTGACAGGTTTAATGTCAGTGTCATTATTCCACGTTAATTTCGTAACATGTTATGAAATAAAAAGTCTCTCACCTCAGAAAAAAACAAACTATCCTGTCCTGTCAGATGTTATACTGTGCTGGTAGCGCACACTCTTCTATAGCATGCGCGAACGCGGCGCCGCGCTGTACATCACTTCAAAACACAGAAACTATAAGCATGCTACAGGACAATAAAAGTACAGTACCAATAAATAACATAACTGGTACTGCGTGTGTTAGCTGGGAAGGATTTGCATGACGGTATGATATTCATTCTATTCAGGAGCAGTTTTCACTTTTCATTAACAGTCACCATGGTTATTTTCATAACCCAAAAATATAATTTTATTTTCACTTTGTGTCATTTTGTAGGCTATATGTTTAAATGAATGTGGTGGCTCCTACCAACTTAATTGTATTAACAAAAATTAGTTTGGGACTGCTATTTAATAGCCTTGCCTTATATTTTATTCACAGTCATAGTCTTAACTTATTTTTTTGTGCATAACATTCGATACGATATTTGCCGATACCTCAAAAAATTCTACGATACGATTCGATTCGATACAGGAGTATATCGATCAATATATTGATATTATCATATTATATACCTATTTTAAACAACCATCTACATTTTATTAACTCAAAAATGCAACCCAAAATATATAACTTGAACATAAATCAAAAAATGATGCAATGGGCTCAGTGCTAAAAAATCGCTTCTACAGATAACCAAATTACAAGCAATAGCAGAAAATAAATACAATAGAAGAAAGACACAAGTTCAATAAACAGTGCTTTTCAGGTTTTTCAGCTCAGTCTAAAATACATTTTCAGGTACGCTAAAGAAATGTAATAATCAAATGTAAAATTATAGTCTTCGCTGTATAAATTAAATAGCCTGTAAATGAATACTTTTTGATGTTACAAAGGTTATTTAGTCAGGAGCAGTAAGCACTTGTATTTTTCTTTGACAGCATTAGATTTATGATTAGTTTGCTTTCACTTTAAGAATGAAAGCACAGATTTAATATACTGATACACATGCCTTTTCTTTCTCCACTGCACAGACATATGCTATGCTTAACCGACTGCTTACAAGGATATTAGCCAAAACATGCATTTCGATGTAGTTTTGTCAGTATTTATTCATCCATGCTCAAAAAAGCAGAGGAGAGCTCAATTCAGTATTCGCGCAGAGTTGACGCGTCTATCTGTGTGCGTGCGTGCGCGCGCTTTAGATGTGTGCGCGGGAAACTTCTCACACAGCGCGCGACTGTTACTCCAACAATCCCGAGCATATTTTATGCTCACCTCGTGCCTTCGAGCAGTCCTTATATTGAGTCCTGCCTGAGACGTGAGATTGAATGAGAATGCACGCGTTGGTGGTAATGCATAGACGGACATTATGTGAAAATGTGGACCGTGCCAAAAAAAGGTGCCTTTTTATACTACAGATATCGATATTTTACGCGTGGCATCGATGCATCGTATCGTCATACATTGTATCGATGTATCGATCCATATCGATGAATCGTTACACCCCTAATATATATATATATATATATATATATATATATATAATAACACATAAAGTATATATAATCATAATCTTTGACAAAAACACTATTATAAACTAGTGTAGTGGATAATTCAGCAGCAAAAGATACTCTAGAAAAATCATGGGTGCACACAGAGCCGATCCTAGACTTCTGGGGGCCCTACGCAGAACGGGGGGGGGGGGGGGGGCGTGTGTGGTGTAGTGGATAGTTGTCTGGGTTTCATTCATCTTGAATCATCTTGAAAGCATTCGAATTCAGTTTTCATAACCTCTGGCCAAACTCCAAAACGAACCCAAAATTAAAACATTTTGGATTGAGGGGGCCCCCTGGTGTTTCGGGGGCCCTACGCAGCTTGCGTATTCTGCGTATAGGGAGGATCGGCTCTGGGTGCACAATAGTTTTATAAAACCTAGTGAAAGATTTTTATTTACAAATAAAAGTGAATAAGTGTACGGCTACATCTGGTAAAATGTCACACATTGCTCTGTATTGTAAAATACATTCACGAAAAAGCAAGCAAATACATTTACATATAAATATATACTATAAAATTAAAAGCACAGTAATAATATTAATAGCACAGTAATAAGGCAGCAACATATGATAGATAGGACATAACAAGAAAGGCTATTATTATATTTCATTGTGCTAAAGTATTGTAAAACGAAAGGCTCAATACAGCGCAGTGCAATGCACATCCCGTGCGCAGAATGATGCTCTTGAAACAACACGGAGTCACAGCACACAGGCTGCACAGCCCTCTGAGTCCTCAGAGAAAAGAAAAGTACAGGGGGAAGATATATTGATAAGTACTGTATTAAATCTGTGCGTTAGTTTATTGAGCCTTTTCTTTTAACAGTTTTAAACCTCAGTGACTGTGCGCTCTTGAAGAGAGTTTGACTGTAGTGTTGTTTTTGGCGGCCTGTTTTAATTTTAGTTTTAGTCTAGTCTTTGTGTGAAGCTGTCATTTTAGTTTTTATTAGTTTTAGTCACGTTCATACTCTTTTTAGTCTAGTCAAGTTTTAGTCAACGAAAAGTCTGAGCATTTTAGTCTTATTTTAGTCAGAATTATCCATGACTATTTTCGTCTAGTTTTAGTCGACGAAAACTGATGACTATTTTCGTCTAGTTTTAGTCAATGAAAACTGATGACATTTAGTCTAGTTTTAGTCAATGAAAATTGTATTTTAGTCTCTTTTTAGTAATGCAAATCTATTTAACCCAGTCAATATAGTATAAGTACCTAGCAGTACAGACGAAACCAACATTTTCTTTTAGCCAAACCCATTTCAAACAAGGTTATCTTATATTATTGTTACGTTATAGACTTAAGAATACATCCAAAGACACTCTGATTTGAATTTACAACATTTATTTTACCAACCAAACATATTAGAAGTACACACACATACATTTAAATAAATAAAAACAATAAATAAAATAAAATAGCATCACATGACAATGCCAAAAAAATATAAAACGTTACATTCAAGTTTAACAAAGAGAAACAAGGTGCTTGAATGCTCGAGCTACAATAACATACTAAAAAGTGCAAATAAAATGTGTGTGTCTGTTACTTGTATTGATTGTAAACTGAAGTCAGATGAAGCCGGCCATCGGCCCCTTTCTCTGTGTCAGACTTAACTTTGTTTGTTGTCGCCTTCTAAATAATGCCGCGAGTGGAGCTTGAGGAAGTGACGTCGCCTGCGTCTGCGCAGTGTTGCCAAGTCCCCAAATATTTAGACCCTGGAACTTTACCGGGGAACCCCCCTCGAAATGCGATTGGGCTAGTTTTGTTGCGAAAACCTGGCAACCCTGACAGCCCCTGAAGTAACGTTAAGTCACATGAAACAGAAATACTGCAAAATAATAACGCGACTAAACGAGACGAAATAACGTTATAACATTTCGTTTCGTCTCGTTTTGGTCAACGAAAATGAAGAGACATTTTAGCATAGTTTTTATTTTGTAAACCACATTTAGTCTCGTTTTTATTCGTCAACGATATTGCATTATACATTTAATTATCGTCATCGTCACATGACCAGCATTTACGTTGCGTCTCGTCTCGTTTTCGTCACGTGATAAAGGTTCGTTGACGACGATATTTCGTCATAATTTTCGTTGACGAAAGCAACACTATTTGACTGTAGTAACCAAACGCAACGCGCAGTTTGAATGCTGATGGATACAGATGACAGACAGACAGATGCAGCGGAGAGAAGAGTTTATGAACTTGAATTTAACTTAAATATTCATATTTATACTTAAATAGACTTAAATATTGATATGTACCTCAGATTAAACGACGGAACAGCTTCAGAACACTTGAAATATAATGCACAAACACGTTATGGTGCTTTATGATGTTTATGTGGTTTTCGTGGGGCTTAACAACAGCACAGAATAGTATACGCACAACATTGGATTTGGATCGGTCTCGTCTGACCGATACCCGATCCGCAGAAAATGACCGGATCGGAGCCGATACCGATCCACAGTATCGGATCGATGCATCCCTAGAAAAAATAGGCCTACTGGAGACATTTAATGTCAGAGCGTGACCTGAGCTAGAATAAGATCTGCTTTGTTGACTGCAGACTGACAGTTCCAGAGGCCCATAGAGAAAGAGAAGGGTAAAGAAGAAGAGGGGCAGATAGAACGCAGGTGAACAAGATTGCGTTGCCGTCTGCATTTGATGTAAGAGCGTTTTTGTGAGACAACCGGAATGTATTGGAAACACATGATAGAGGTGGGGAAAAGGAGGATAGGAAAAAATAAATCAGTAGAAAAAAATAGGTAAGTGGGTTGCCGGTGTCGTTGCTCTGTCGAATCGCGCAGGAAAAAGTCGCAGGTCTTTACACTAGTAGGTTTACACTAGTCGCGCAGCAAAAAGTTTCAGGTCTTTACACTAGTAGGTCTTCACACGAGGGGGCTGAACACGAGGGCTGAACGCTTCCGCGCCAGCTAACTAAGCTCAACCTAAATACACAGCTAATCTACTGGAGTGGAAACAGCTGTTCACGCCTTTTTAATTATCACAACAACGCCTATAGCATGCAAATAGCTCGAATGAACACTAAGTGCGGATCAGTTTGACACCCTTTAAACGCAGATTAACAGGTAGCGAACAGGTAGCGATTATTTAACAGGTAGCAAACATTTGGAATTTCTAATAACAGCCAATGGCAAACAACAAGGACAATTAGCACAAACGTTTTCAATAAAACAAGCAGTAAACAAATCACTTCTCGCATCTAGCAGATATTTACTCTAAAAGACAGAAAAAATTGTATTAGGCAAAACACTTACTCACGATCTTGCCGCCTCTGCAGTCAGTATGCTTATCCTGAGACTGAAAACTGTTCAGCCAGTTTTAAATATTTTTACAGTCGCTGTCCACTCTTTTTAATTATCACAACAAAGCCTATAGCACGCAAATGGCTCAAATGGGACAAAGTGCGGATCAGTTTGCCACCCTTTAATCGCAGATTAACAGGTAGCGAACAGTCTATTTGGTTTTTCTAATAACAGCCAATGGCAAACAACAAGGACAATTAGCCCGAACGTTTTCAATAAAACAAGCAGTAAACGAATCACTTCTCACATCTAGCAGATATTTACTCTAAAAGACAGAAAAAATTGTATTTGGCAAAACACTTACTCACGATCTTGTCGCCTCTGCAGTCAGTATGCTTATGCTATCCTGAGACTGAATTTAGGGACTGTTTCACACAGTTTTAACATATTTTTCCATTCCAGTGCACTTCCTTTCCATTGATTGTCTATTTAGGAATAGGCATTTTTGGCAATTCTTTATTTCGATCATCGATAGGTTTCAAAAACGATTATCGAGTACTCTGGGGGCAGGGCGTGTGCGGGGGGCGGGCATGGCAGTAATGGATATAATACAAATATCTGAAAACTGTTTTGATAATGAATGTTAAACATAAAAATATGGACAAAGTGCGGATCAGTTTGCCACCCTTAATCGCAGATTAACAGGTAGCGAACAGTCTATTTGGTTTTTCTAATAACAGCCAATGGCAAACAACAAGGACAATTAGCCCGAACGTTTTCAATAAAACAAGCAGTAAACGAATCACTTCTCACATCTAGCAGATATTTACTCTAAAAGACAGAAAAAATTGTATTTGGCAAAACACTTACTCACGATCTTGTCGCCTCTGCAGTCAGTATGCTTATGCTATCCACATTTAGGGACTGTTTACACAGAACATATTTTTCCATTCCAGTGCACTTCCTTTCCATTGATTGTCTATTAGGAATAGGCATTTTTGGCAATTTCTTATTTCGATCATCGATAGGTTTCAAAAACGATTAATCGAGTACTCTGGGGGCAGGGCGTGTGCGGGGGGCGGGCATGGCCGTAATGGATATAATACAAATATCTGAAGACTGTTATGATAATGAATGTTAAACATAAAAATATGACATGTAAACATGATTAGATGTTAGGTTATGATTATGATGCAGCAATGTTTTTAAAAAAGAAGCATCTAAAAAAGAATAGCTGCCTGAGGTGACGCTGGCTTTATGCCAATAAACTGAAACCCGTTCTATGACACTTCCTATGATATTAATCAGATAACTTGGATACATAATATAAACGTAACATTAAAACTTGTGTCTGCACAAAAGGATGCATATGCCAGTGAACTTTAAGTTATGTGCGCGCGAGAGAGAGAGAGAGAGAGAGTGCGAGAGAGAGAGCTCCCGCCGTGATGTGCTTAACAATACGCTGAAACACGGGTAAGGACGGAATTTACTATAGATTTCACATCCTATAAAGTTCCCATTATAATGCTATGTTTATGAAATTCCAGTGAACTTTGTTACGCGCTATAGCGAGAGAGTGAGAGAGAGAAAGCGAGAGAGAGAGAGCTCCCAACGCTTTCAACAGCGCGCTAAAACACGGGTAAGGACAGGATTCTATAAAGTTCTCATTATAATGCTTGTCATTAATGTTTATGGCAGATTTGTGCTATATTTTCATGTACATTATCGAGTGATTCCTAAAATCGCCTGTGTTTTTGAAGCCATATGAAGTACGAAAACTATTTTAATTGAAGTATGCCTACTGTTAAACAAATATGACAAAAAACATCACTGCTGCATTATTATAGGATCTGTATTTTTGAAAAAAGAAACATCTAAACGCAATAAGGTCATCTCAATTAACTCAGTCCAGGCGCGGACTGGCCATCGGGAGCACCGGGACGTTTCCCGGTGGCCTGGCGGCTGATTTGGCCCGCTGCTCTGTGTTTTTTATATTTATATATATATTTTTTGCCTTCCCAATGTGATCATTTCCGATTGTGGCATTCCCTAATAAATCATAAATCGGTTAGTCTTGACTGACGCTTCACGTCTGTTCCTTGCCTCCGTCAAACGGTTTTGAACCGAGTCGATGCACAGGACTCGAGGAAGGAGAGGAAACTGAGCGAAATTACTAACCTGTTCAGGGCTTCAAGTGCAGGTCAGTTTCATCTGTAATACGCTACTGTAGTTTTGTCTTTATTAACCTAGTTGAGTATTAAACTGCTAGCACCTGTTAGGCTGTTAGTAGCACCCCATTATTATCATCAGTCAGAATACTGTGCTAAAGGACATCATTATCGTTTGGAAAGTTACATTAATAAATTTAGCAGGCAGATATTCACAGGATTTATTGTATAGAAAAGGAGGGAGCTAGAGCAAACAGCAACAAAAAATATCAGTCAGCCAAAAATACAATAGTGTTCAGTATTAGGATTTTCAATGTACTCATTTTGCATTTAGGCACTTATAAATTTTGTTTTAATATATTTGTAAGAATTATAGGTTATAGTTAAATCTTGGGTATTTAAGTCATTTTAAGAGAAATAACAAAATTATTAGCAAACAAATTGCAATGAGGTGGTTGTTTTGCAACAAGGTGAACACAGTTCTGTTAATAACAGTAGACCTGCTGGTGAAGAAGAGACAGGTACAAGAAAAAAGGGAGTGACAGAGAAATTGGAGAAAATAAATAAAAGGAAAAGGGAAGTAAAGGTGCAGGTCAAAAGAGAACCTTTAATTATTTTCCACGGCCCCGACTAAAGACTTAAACCTTTTTATGGGATTGTCATACAAATAGGCTAATAGGGTTGTACATATTTCAGAATTTGTTGTGGGTGCATGGGATGGCCTGGATGAGTGGGAGATTTCCCGGCCTGAAATTTTGTCCCAGTCCGCCCCTGACTCAGTCAATATTGGGCATTGCATTTGAGCATGAAACTTAACACTGGTAATATGCAGCGCATTCAGCTGCATGTAAATAAATGTTATTATCCCAATGCATCCTATATTAGATGAATCAGATATGTACCGAGACATCACTACGCGACTTCAAAGCCAAGCTTCTCTCTCTTCTCACGTCTATACTCTGAACCGCATGCTGTTGCAAGCTAAACAATCAGAGCTCAGGGTGCCGCCCAAAGTGCTTCTATAACCAATCAGAATTTAAAAAAAATCCACGATCATCGTTTTCATGATCGATCATCGCTGTCGCGGCCGAGTACTCAAGTACTCGATCGCTGTTGCCCTATTGTCTATGTAAATGCAATAGATGGACATGTAAGACCATTTCGCTTGCATCTCACATATATCAAAGAATTTAAAATTGTATACAGTGTTGCTCATCAATGTTATTTCCAAAACAGTGGACCAATCAGACGACCCCGTAGGTGGGGCACACGTTGCGAGCTTTTGTTTACAGTAGAAAGTTGGCATGGCAACTCTTTTATTTGACTGCAACATGGCGGAGTAGTCATTCTGCTATTCTTGAGCGCTGTCTCTCCTTTTTAGATGGAAAAACATGTTTTGTGTAAATGGCCCCTTATTCCCAAATGCACATAATGTGCAGTGAAAATAGTGCACATAATGGGCATCCAGAAAATAACCTCCTAAATTTCTGTGCATGTTAACAGTTCCATTTACCATCAGACATTACCACAACAGCAAGACACTTTATAGTTCTCTCAGTGGTCCTGTCACATAAAGTGACTAAAGCCGCCTGAAGAAGATCTCAGTGTGACACCCCAGTGTGTAATTGCCATGTTTGCTATTGTAACATGTCTAGAAAGATTTATTTTCCTTTTGCTACTGTACCTTGATTTTAAGGGCAAATTTTTTTGAAGAAACATAAAAATATTTACTTCTTAATTGAGAAATTAGTTGGATTATTCATTATTGTAAATGTAAAAAGGATTATTATGATAATGAATTTTAATAATGTACAGTTGGTGTGGTCATGGGCTCTTTACCATTTCTGTATTCCAGCCCACATATATTTTATTCAACTCATTAACCTAATCAGTGTTGGATTTTCATAATCAATGTAAGATTCATTCATTAATCGTGTTTAAGTACTCATTGTTTCTAAATTAAGGTCAATTTTCCCGTTAAGTCTTTATTCACCTAAGAAGTCCATGTGCTTCATAGAGAGCACAGCTATTTGAATATTCCTGTATACATGGTAATCATATTCTGAATAAACAAAGTCATGCACTTTCTATTCCTGTTAGTGAATTCTCTATCATGACCTCTCTGACTATTATGTCCTCAACAGCAGCAGATGAGAGGCTGAAGAATTAATTGAAAAATGTAGACCAGGAACCATTTTAATTATGACACTGTTGCTTTGCTTTCGTCTGTCTGTATAGTGATTTATGTTCATTTCTTTTATGGGTTGTAAATAATTTCCTGTCATCCTCGTTCCAACAAATGTGTGTTTGACATATTACAACTTGTTGTTTTCTTGTAGGCTTGAGGCTTTCTTATGATAACATGCAGATAAAATAAATGTTACAGTGTATTTTTAAAGCAAGGCAATTACATATTCAAATGATAAGCAAATTTGGAATATATGCACTACCATTCAAAAGTTTGGGATCGTAAAATTTGTAAGAATGTTTTTAAAATCTTATGCTCATCAAAACTCTTTTTATTTGATAAAAAATACAATATTACCAGTACTATTGTGAAAGAGTAATTTAAAATATCTGTTCTCTTATTGAATGTATTTTAAGTCTTACGCGTCTCACAATCCTTCAGAAATTAGTCATGCATTTTTATCTGATTTTTTTATGAATAGACGTTAAAAACATCATTGAAAATGACTTGAAATCTATTGTAGCATTTTACATTTATTCACTGTTACTTTATTCACTGTTCTTTCAAAAACATTTTCAGTGATAGTGTAAAAATGTTCACTTATTTGTTCAATTATTCAACTTGCATCATTAAACGTCACCAGAAAATCATTCAGCACACTAGTGAATTAGCATAAAAAATACATATGCAATAAATGTATGCTTTTATAATCCTGATTTATTTGTATATTTTTACCTTCAAGGTAGAATCAAGAAATATAATTATTCAGCCAGTATGTATTCTATCCATAGTGAGTGACCGTCTTCAGCAGGACATTTTTGGTTTGCACAGAGTCCTCAGATTCACATGCACAACTGAGTAAACAGAGTCAAGTTGATATTGTTTTTGTCCTTGTTTTCATGTCTTGAATAGCTTTAGATGTGCTTGACAGCAGGAGTGGATAAATGCTCACTATGACGGATGGTTGCTGTTGTCAGTAGCTGGGATATTGACATCTTGAGGAAATCTGTCATCCTGGACGGTGGATGACTGATGAACGCTCCCAGTACTCCTTTCATCAGTACAGCTGTCAACACAAAAGAGATCTAGGATTGTGCATGTGCGTCTACGTACTGTGTGTTGCTGTTTTCACCTTGTGAGGGTTTTGTAATAGCAGCATAGTGTTTGTTTGATCTCTAACTGTCTCAAGGATGTTGCTTTGTGTGAGGAAAGAAATTAACGTCAATGAAAAAGCAGCATGTCATCTGCGGCACACATACATTTTCCCATCAAACGTTAAAGGACACAGAAAATGAAAATTCTGTCATCATTTACTTATCCGCATGTTATTCTGATCCTGTCCTGTTCCGATCTGTTTTCTTCTGTGAAAGACCAACCTTCTATTTTCCATACAAAGTGGATGGTGATTTACTGTATACTGTCAAACTCCAAAAAGAACAAAAAAATCTGTAAAAGTGTCCATATGACTTAGGCACGAAATCCCAAGTTTTCTTTAACATAAAACCTGTTTGTGAGGAACACACTGAAAGGTGTCGTTTCATATTTCCAAATTATGACTATGAACCACAAATAAATGTGACCCTAGACCATAAAACCAGTCATAAGGCTCAATTCTTTTGAAAACTTCTAAAAAATACTAATAATCTGAAAGCTGAATAAATACGCTTTCTATTTATGCATGGTTTGTTAGGACAAGAGGACAACATTTAGCCTAGATACAACTATTTGAACATCTGAATCTGAGGGTGCAAAAAAATCTAAATATTGAGAAAATTGCCTTTGCAATGCATTACTAATCAAAAATTAAGTTTTGAAATATATACTGTAGGAAATTTACAAAATATCTTAATAGAACATGATCTATACTTAATATACTAATGATTTTGGAATAAAAGAAAAAAATTATAATTTTGACTCATTGTATTGTTGGCTAGTGCTTCAAATATACCCGTGTGACGTATGACTGGTTTTGTGGTCCAGGGTCACAAATGTAAAGACAATAATGCATTCACCAGTTAATAGAAATAAATATTTCACAAAAAAATTACATTCACACATAAATTAAATTGTATAAATTATTTTATTACAAATGTTTTATTTTATTACAAACCAGGTTTTTTATTCTCTTTTCTTTTAAACTATTTGGAAATATGAGATTATAGCACCAAGTGTAATTGCAAAAATAATGAATTATGATGAATAACATTTAAATTGGCATGGAAAGATCCTGAAATCTGTAACACTCAAGTCTTACTTATGGTCATGTACAGTATTTCAAGCTTACCATGTTGCGCTCAGTCATGACCAGTACAAGTTGTTTGTTAAATAACTAAAATATTTCTAACTGAACACAAGGTTAAATGAGGGTGAGCAAATTTTGACAATAAGGTGAGCTGTTTCTTAAATTTTAATAAAGAATGGTCTGAGTGATGGGTTTTTTAGGGGATGAATACGTTTTGATTTACAGTATGTTGCTCAGTGGTTTTATTTTGATTTTATTCCCTCGTCAGCTCCTTCTCCCAAGTTCACCCAAAAATGTTGAATGATTTACTCTCTTATATAATTAAAATTCTGCATGACTGACTATCTTCTGCAAAACTCAAAGTAAATTTTGATGTTTCAATTCCCATTGACTTTTTTAAATTCCTTTTTGTCCATACAATGCAAGTGAGTGAGAATCAAAACATTCTAACATAAAACACACTTTAAAACAAGTTTTAAAACATTCTTGAAAATATCTTCCTTTGTGGTTTTCGGAAGAAATGGAACAATGCAAGGGTGAGGGTCAAGGGTGATGACAGAATTTTAGATTATGCCTTTCAGCATTTGAATTGTAAAAACATAGGCATATATTTTATATATTATATTAAAGTGCCCCTATTATGGGTTATGAAAGGTTCTTATTTTGGTTTTGGGAGTATCCAACAACAGGTTGACATGCATGCAAGGTCAAAAAACACTTTCATTGTCTTATAATATGCATTTATTTTTACCTTATTTGCTCAACGATTCGCGTTTGTGAGCGCAGTGCTGCGTTGTGTATAGCGTTATCTGAGAAAACTGCAATTTTACCGCTCCAAAATGTGGCATCTAGTGGCAAAGAATGAATTTGGATTTTCATTCAGACCAACGCGAAAATTGACTGATGATTTTACGCAGCAAACACCCAGAGCTGTAAATGTGAACTGACCGGTATATATCTCACGGGGGAGCCCCGTCACACATAGAGTGTAAGTCTGTGAGAAACAATGCTGCTGTAGCAGTCTTGAGTAAAATGAGGGGACACAACACAGGGTTGGGGCTGTAATGCTGTGGTATTGCTGTAAAAATGAACTTTAACCATTGATATTCTTCACAGCCTCGTCCTTTGACGGTAAAAAAAACGGAATTACTCTCACAGTGCAGAGCACAGCATCAGTGTTTGATGGGGGGTTCAAGGTTTCCCAGGTCTGCGCACGCAACAAGTGAGCGGGCTATGCTAATGTTTCGTGTTGATGTCAACATGAAACGGATTGGGATTTGATTCGTAAAAAATACTCTTTCTTTTGTGAGAAAATAATGTTATGCATGGTGAACTCACTTTGCTGGATGTTTTCATTGACTTAGAGGCAGAAAGGCAGCACCAGTTAAAGCAATAAACATCAGTCAATGTTTCCCATGGTTGCGCCAGAGCATACAAGTGATGCTTTGGGGCAACTAGTGGCAATTTTGTTGATGAAAAGTCAATCAAGTGATGTGTGATGAAACGAATTCTGGGACTTTCCTGATGAGCTGCAAAAATTGGAAGGCCCTTTGCATTTCTCCTGGAAAGAATTCATATTTTGCTGACTGACTCTTTGAAATTTGCATTTGCTGGAGTTTTGTGTGGTGATCATTTGAGATAAGGCATGCTGGGTGATTTCAACTCCACTGTCATGGACGGGGTCTTCAAATTTTATCCTTGTATTTTGCACAATATTTTGTACTATTCAAAACTTAATAGGGCACAATATTTTGTTACTATATTGTAGGTAGGTGAAGATTTTAAGTAGATGTTAAATGTCAAATTAACATAGAATCTGCTTATTCAGATGGCTTGTGTCAAGTTATTTAACATGCATCTAATCAAAGTTTATCCCGTGTGAAATTCAGTTTGTAATGATATATAATTAATACATAGTGAGTAAATAGTGGGTGTATATTGTCCTACTGGCAATTTTCTTTGCCTTTTTGAAAAAGGCAATCAAGTAGAGAGAGCAAATGATAGAAATGGAATGGAGGTCAATTCAGATTGGGAAAGGATCTTTATTTTGGAGTTGAACTCGGATCGCCTGAAGTGGCTGTGTCTCAGACTGTACCTGATTTCTACTTTTAGCGGTTAAACTGAAATTTTTACAATTCACCCTATGTAACAAACAACCCAAAAAACTTTCTATGTAAAATATTTCCTCAGAAAGAACTGATCCAAAATGACAGAATTTGAATTATTTGTGTAGCATGGTCTCAGATACCAAATTAATATCGTCTCTCTTGAAATTAAGTGGGTCATCCATAATTTATTCCTAGATTGACTACAATGATTTGAACGTCTGTGATTTCTGTGTCTTGGATTGAATTGTGCCTAACCTCAACCTAAAGAAAACTCATTATATTTGAACAGTGATGATGTCGCCCCATCTTTTTTTATTATTTTTATGTGATATTTCTGACCATGTTTGGTGAGACTCAGTTGCTTGGAGACCTGTAATGGAGGCTTCCCTTAGGTTCGGTGTGTGATTAACTGCATTTAATGAATGGGGCATTATGACACAAACAGCAGAATTAATCTCATTAGGTTGTGGACCTGTCCAGCCACACCAGAGAACAATCAGATTTGTTGTCGCTTATGACCCACTGAGACAGACTACCTTTGATTTGACCAGTGGGTTTGAATACGAACGAAAGCTTTTATGACAGTGCCATTGTCATATGTCATTTATAAAGATGTGTCTGAATCAAAGCAATATTATGGATTAAATACAAACCAGCAGTTTATGTGACATTGCCACAAAAAATCATTTAGATTCATCCCTCAGCTCATAAAAAACATTGGAAAACATGCACAGAATGATGTTTGTCTAATTTTATAATTTAATAAAATACAAATATTTTAAGAATAGTAGTAGTGGTACTAATAATAATAACTGTTATCATTATTATAGTCATATTGAATGGGTTCCACAAAAACAACAGTTGGCCTAAAACAACTGTAGTGGAGAGATTTTTTTAACTGATTAATATTATTGATTGATTGATATATGAATATTTTCCCTTTATCCTCATGCTAAAAATAACTGTAAATCTGCATATCAAAACTGATATGTATAGGGGTCATGAACTAAGAAACCAAAATTCCCTTGATATTTTGGCATATAAGAGGTCACTGTACTATAAGAACATCCTGTAAATTTCAGAACTCAAAACTTTCTCGTTAGTCTAAAACGGATTAAATTGAAGGCAGTCTGCCAAAATGGCAGCTTGTGGAATGTACCATTCTATGATGTAATAATCTGGGTAAACACCACCTCCGCAGAAGATCAACATCTGCTTCTACATCACTGCCTGTTTAGCCCCACCCACTGATTTGCATATGTAGTGTCTATGAGAGTGACGAACACCCAGGTCTACACAGAAACCAAATGATAAAGATGACTCTGAAGACAAGACAACGCTGTGCAGTGCCAAATTGTGGAAAAACAGTGTTTGTGTTGCCTTCCTTCTGATCCCAGTGTGAGGAAAGAGTGGATTAACTGGAAGTTCCAGACCGCATCAGTAAGAACTCGGTCCTTTGTTCACTTTATTTTAACGCAGATTCGTTTACAAACATGGCACAATTCGACGTGGGATTTTCAGAAAGATTGAAACTAAAAGACAATGCTGTGCCGGCAATATTGGCTCCAATGTCGCACCACACAAGTGTGAATAACTATTTTCATTACATGGTCACTATTGTTTTGTCTGTAAAATAGATCGTTTGATGTGTACGGAGTACTGCGTTTTTGATCTAAATTACAGCAGCGTCCATCTGCAAAGGATGTAGACTGTCAAACATACACAATTATTAGCCAATCATAGCAGTGGACGTTTACTTCCGAGTCTACAATCCACCACGCCTTTTCAAACAGAGCGTTCTAATGAGGGTGGTTAAGAACAGGACATAAAATAGCCTATTACTTTTAAATGATGATGTTTTTTTGTAAAAAATATAAATATTGATAACACTATAAGTGGACCTCAGAGAACAGTACAAAACTAAGGCTGTTCATGAACTCTTTAAAACACTTTCTTCACCAAGGTTGCTTAGTTGCTTGTAAACACTACATTTCACTACACTAAAACTAGTTTATTTTAATTAAAGGGGTCCTTTTATGCTTTTCACTTTTTATGATGATAGTGTGTATGTTTGGGCATGTCAAAGTAAATAAAATTGATAACACTACAAATAATTGGATCCTCAACAGTACCAAATCTGGCAAAGTTCATCTTGCATACTTCTTTCTTCACTTTCTTCAGTGCAGTGCAGCTATGGGATAAATAAATTCAAATATATAACAGTCTCAGTGCAATTCATGTTATAATGTTAGAATTAAAGAACAATAAACATAAAACATATTACCATTGCACTTATCTGTACATAGTCAATGCAGTTATTTTTAAGCTGTTGTTGACATCCTATCTAAAAAGTTAGCCAAAAAAAAACAACAACAACAATTATGTTACCACTTTAATATTTCTTGCAATATCCGTGCTTGCAAAGGTTCTGCATGATCCTCTTGTTCAATATTCTCGAGGTCTGACTTGATATGGCAATATTGAGGAACTTGCTGTTTTTTTTGGCAAGGGGCGGGGCAGTAGATGGTACTGAGTTAGCCGTCTAAGCTGTTCGCCAATCACAGTGCACTGGGACAGCTAACCAATCACAACACATTTTGTTTTTCGGAAGGCGGGCCTTCATCAAACCCCGAACTAATCGAGTCGTTTGTCAGGCTGGGGAGAGAAGTATTGTAATTATGTAAATTATGTGAAAAATAATGCGATTTTCGAACCACCAAGCATGAGAACATGTTCTAGTACACCCCCAAAACAAAATCAAGACTTTGTAAAAGAGCATAATAGGACCCCTTTAATATAAACACATTTAAAACTTTTTCTGTAATTCTGCTGGTTTTAAAAACAAAAAGGCCATTTTAGGCTGTGTATTACAGACGTTTTAGTTGTTTAATTTTTGTTTTCTAAGAAAGTGTTATTAGAGTTCACAGCAATTTACATTTAGTTAGTCAAAACATCATATTCCTGGAGTTAAATAAATTTCTCCGTACTCCATTGTACAATTACCATATTGTCTAGCAAATTATAAACAAGGGTCACAGGGCTGAGATTAAAATGAACTCCATTTACTCTAGATTCAGGGGTGCAAATTTTATCTTTGCTGTGTTTGTAAAACAGGCTGTTTTTCTAGCTCAGTTTGATGAGTCATTTGTTAATTGCATACTGGTGGGGGAACCAGCAGGATGGAGTCTGTGAGAGGATCTCTCAGCAGTACTTGTAGCCCATGTGCAGGCGTGTACCCGAGGACCTGTGCTTCACTGATCAAAAGTGATAACTGGCGGCAGGCCTCCAGGACAGACGGAACCTACTGTGACCCACACAGTAAGAACCAGAGTCACCACAGATGAGTCAGAGTGACCTGTGACCACTGCAGGAGGTGTTTTGAGCAAAGTTCAGCTGCTGCTGCAAGCCACAGGCCTGAGTTTTAGGAGGCGGAGTTGAGTTGAGTCAGCACTCCCAGACTGAGTGTGCAGTGGACGTGTTTGTGTTAGCTGTATGAGAAAGAAAGTGGGGCTCATGATGGCTATTGATCTTTTAATTTTCTTGTACAACTAGAATTCCAGAAATGTTGTGACGTTTTTTTAAATTTGAATACAATTAAAACTAAAGAATTTCAAATCACATGAGCCAATATTTTATTAACAGTAGAACATAGATAACATAACAAATGTTTAAACTGAGAAATTTTACACTTTTATGCTCAAAATGAGCTCATTTCAAATTTGATGCTTGCTACAGGTCTCAAAATAGTTGGAACGGGGGCAAGTTTACCATGGTGTAGCATCTCCTCTTCTTTTCAAAGCAGTTTGAAGACGTCTGGGCATCGAGGTTATACATTTCTGGAGTTTTGGTTTTGGAATTTGGTCCCATTCTTGCCTAATATAGCTTTCCAGCTGCTGAAGAGTTCGTGGTCATCTTTGACGTATTTTTTGTTTAATGATGCGCCAAATGTTCTCTATAGGTGAAAGATCTGGACTGCAGGCAGGCCAATTCAGCACCCGGACTCTTCTACTACGAAGCCATGCTCAGGGCTCTAGAGTGCAACCTAATTTCTCAATGGTGCGACGAAAAAAAATCTGAGGTCGCACCTGTGCAACCAGCCGTTCGAGAAAAAAAAAAGTTTCCATGACTCTGAAAATCTCCCTGTGGTTCAACAACAGACACACATTAGGCCCATATCGTGGTCTAAACCAATAAGAGATGGTGAAGGGCAGACCCCCCCTCTGATTGGCCGTGGTCCAGATATTCCTGTACGTGTGTGTACGTTTGAAAATGCGTGTGCTGCTGCAGTCAGACAGAGAGAGAGGTGAGTAGTAGAGATGCGCGCAGTGTTGCCAACTTAGCGACTTTGTCTTTTCAGACATCCCTAGCGACTTTTTTCTAAAAAAAGTGACTAGTGAGAAATCTAGCGACTTCTTGGACAAACTTTAGCGAGTCTCTGTGATCGTTTTTACTGCTGCAACGGCGCGAGATCAGCGCACACGCAGCTCTTTCTCTGCATCTGCTCTGTTCAGTGAGCGTCTGAGAGGAGCAGCCCATTCAGTTAAAAGAGATATTATTGCTTCTCTAAGTTTACATGCAAATATAGCTGAAATGACAGCACAAGAATTGTCTTTGTCTTGTCTTATATTGTGTATTATTTGATTTCATCAGACAACGGCTCAATAAAATTATAAATTAGGATTTTTGTGCAGACTAGCTTCTTGGAAGGGAGAGCTGGTTATGTATTCTTAAAGGGATGTGTTTCAGTCACTATTTCATATCTATCCCGTTGACTGACAAGAGAAACAGTAAAATATATAAAGTAAAACCGTTTTATTGAGAATTTGGCTGCATTAAAATACAGTATGAGCACAGAGAGACAAATAGACAGAACAGTTTTTTTTTCTGTAAATATTTTTTTTTTTCATAATGTTTAGTGAAATTATTTGGTAGTCTGAGGTGGGATGGAGCGCCGGATTTTCTTATAGGTTTAAGGGGGGGGGTGACCAAAGAAGTTTGAGAACCACTGCCCTAGAGCATCCCTTCATTCAGACACAGTGGAAGATCTGATAAGAATCAGTGTAGAAGGACCAAGTCTGGAAGATTTTGATGCTAGAGAGAGTGTGGCCAGCTGGTTTAGCCAAGGCCAAAGATCAAGAAGGTCAAACTACAGGAGTTGTCCATCCGAGGGGACGTGACTGCAATGGAGGATAGTCCATAAGACATTGAGCCATGAGATGTTCATTTGACGCCCTTAAAACACTTAATTTAGATTTTATTTTTATTTCATTTATCTTGAGATGTTTTAGGTTTAAATCTCAGCTCAGTGAAGCACTTTAAGCACCAACACTTTTTCAGTAAGTTACCTTTCTTGTAGAATTGTGCTTCAAATAAAGAACTTTATGTTGACCAGATTGTTAGTTAATCGTTTACTAGTCAATATTGCCTATATGAAAATTTGGGTGCAACTAACTTTTGTTACTAACTAAGAAAAAAAGGCGCACCAGTGTAACCAGTGCAAAAAGTTAGTCTAGAGCCCTGATGCTGTATTAATAGCTGCAGTATGTGGTTTTGCATTGCCCTGCTGAAATATTCAAGGCCTTCCCTGAAATAGACATCATCTGGAGGGGAGCATATGTTGCTCTAAAACCTTTATACCTTTCAGCTTTCATTGTGCCTTCCAAAACATGCAAGCTGCCCACACCATATGCACTTATGCACCCCCATACCATCAGAGATGCTGGCTTTTGAACTGAATGCTGATAACATGCTGGAAGGTCTCCCTCCCCTTTAGCCCGGAAGACACGGCATCTGTGGTTTCCAACAAGAATGACAAATTTTGACTCGTCTGACCATAGAACACTTTTCCAATTTGAAACAGTCCATTTTAAATGAGCCTTAGCCCACAGGACATGACGGCGCTTCTGGATCATGTTCACATATGGCTTCCTTTTTGCATGATAGAGCTTTAGTTGGCATCTCCTCAGATGGCACGGCAGATTGTGTTTACCGACAGTTGTTTCTGGAAGCATTCCTGGGCCCATTTAGTAATGTCAATGACAGAATCATGGCGATGAGTGATGCAGTGTCATCTGACGACCCGAAGACCACGGGCATCCAACAATTGTCTTCGGCCTTTTCCCTTATGCTTAGAGATTTCGCCAGTTTCTCTGAAACTTTTGATGATGTTATGCACTGTAGATGATGAGATTTGCAAAGCCTTTGTAATTTGACTTTGAGGAACGTTGTTTTTTAAGTATTCCACAATATTTGTATTGCAGAGCCTCTTCCCATTTTTATTTATGAGAGACTTTGCCTCTCTAAGACATCCCTTTTATTGCTAATCATGTTACAGACCTGATGTCAATTAACTTAATTAGTTGCTAGATGTTCTCCCAGCTGAATCTTTTCAAAATGTCTTGCTTTTTCAGCCCTTTGTTGCCCCTGTGCCAACTTTTTTGAGACCTGTAGCAGGCATCAAATTTTAAATGAGCTAATTTATTAGATAAAAGTGTAAAATGTCTCCGTTTAAACATTTATGTTCTCTATGTTCTACTGTGAATAAAATATTGGCTCATGTGATTTGAAAGTTTTTTTTAGTTTTCATTTTATTAACATGTAAAAAAGCGTCCCAACATTTCCGTAATTTGGGTTGTATTTTGTATCTTGTTTTCAGTACTTTTGATCATAGAGGACAAGACATTTTTAAAAGGGAGGAGGAATGAGATTAGACTCGTGGTCAGTAATGGTTTTTCAATGGCCGATACTGATATGTGATATCTAAAGAGCAGGGTGAACGATAGCCAATATAAGGACAGCATACTATAATGCAGACCACACAATGCAATGGCAAAATGTAGCTCTTATTAAATTAGAAAGGAATATATTATAATAAAATGCAACACATCATTACTTAAAATTAAAAAAAAATATTGAAATCAGATGTTTATTGTCCAAAGACAATATTATCAATAGATTTGGACTAACATAAGAGGGAGCTAACAAATAGGTCAATCATAATAATCTCAAAATGGCCAAATATCGCATATAAAATTAACTTAGTAGTAGTAGTCCCAAAAAAGTATAGTTATATAGGAGGGGTTTAAATTTAGATATACTACTGCTCAAAGGTTTGTGGTCAGTTATTATTATTATTTAGTATTTTCAAGAAAGTTTCTTATACTCACCAAGTCTTCATTTATTTGATCAAAAATACAATAAAAAACTTGTTTGGAGTGTTATTACAATTTAAAATACCTGTTTTCTCTTTGAATATATTTTAAAATGTAATTTATTTCTGTGATGGAAAAGCTGAATTTTCAGCAGCCATTATGCCCGTCTTCAGTGTCATTTGATCCTTCAGAAGAACATAATTTAGTTGAAATTTTGATCTATTTAAAGTGTCCCTGATAAATAACAGTATTAATTTATTTTAAAAATAAGTTTAGATGTAGCTAGAACTGTCATGTCTATATTGTTGTAATTCAGTCTTTCGTGTTAAATGTCTTCCTGTTATTTTTTTATAACATTGCCTGTGAAGATCCTCAGATCTTCCTCAGATGCCCAACTATGTTTGCCATGTTCCCTGAGTGGGTGCGGCTTTAGTGCTCCTGCACGGGCCGTTGAACCAAAGGATCAACCAACATCACAGGCCCAGGTGGGGTTCTTCCAGGAGCCAATAAATCCTGCCTGAGACCTTGTTGTGGAAGATTAAAGCTTTCCAACCTTCTTCTGAACATCAGTTTTGATTTAATGGGGACTTTAAAGTGAACGTGAAATAAATATTTAAGCCCACAAAGCTTTCACAATGCATGTTCTTGATTGTATTGTTAAAGTCCCCCTGCAGTCATTTTAATCCTTTAAAACTCATCTTTGATAATCATCAAAATTTGCTTCAAAATGGCTTGAATATAACTGTACACTCTTACTTAATTTATTATATGCAAAACTATGAAGATACAAATTAGTGTCTGCTTCCTCAATCACACCGGCTCACATTTACTTGGTTATCTCAGAAAGCTACCATCTAAAAATCAACATAATTAAGTAGAAATATTTCACTAATGATATAAAAGCATGTTCCCCGGATGTAAAACTGGATTGGTTACATGTTTGTGATGGCAGAAAACATGAGATGTTTCAAACCTTATTTTTAAGACAGTTTTTGCCCATAGCAATTTTAAGGAGAAAATGATCAGCAGTGGTAATGACTGATGAATTTGCACATGATTTGTCATTAAGCATATTAATCAGCCCCAGATAGACATGTAAACGATGTTAAAAACTTGTTTTTGCACTTCAGGGGGTCTTTAGCAATTCATCAATGCACATTATTGTAAACTAAATTATAACATTGATATTTTTTGTATTACTGAAAGGTTATTTTCAAATGTTCTGCAGTGGGAGGGAAAAAAGTAGTTTTATTTGAAAGAGTTGTTTGTTTGTCTGAATTCCTGATGTTGGTCTCCACCATAAGTGTAGAGGAATCGGTCTGTGTCGAATGTCGGTCCTGCTGACTGTGCTGACCTTTAGTCAATAGCTGTTCTGTATTCCTGTCGCCTGTTCTTCTACTTTTGATAATGCTCCCCAGGAATTATTGACTTATAGGCTTCTGTTCACATATCCGGGGAAAATGTAGCTCCACCATGATGGATTCTGAACTTCAAAAACCAGCATTTCAAAAATAACCAAGATATTTTTTTCTAAATCCATCTTCAATAAAAGTAACACATGGCTTCTTTCAAAGCTTAAAGACCTGAGAAAGTTTGTGACAAAATATTTTAGATATGTTTAAAAGCTGTTTTCTTTTTCTCACTTAAATTTAGATTTTTCATCAATGTTACTGAAGAAATCAGTGAGGAAAATGTAAGATGAAGTTCTGTTTTAACAGTACATGCAGTGACAAATTACCAGTCAAACATAATTGGCTGACCCAATTGTTAGAGTAATTAGGTCAAGTAATTATTTTCCTCCTTGCAGGTAAACGGAATCTGATTGTAGTGGATGGAGGGTCACACAGATGGTCCTCAGAGCAGCCACTGAACGCATGACTGAGGAAAACTAGCTGATAAAGTAAATAACAGTAATATTTAATTAAATTAAAAGACAAGGCCTGTTCGTAATCACCTCTCCACTTTCTCTCTCCCTCCTGTTTGTACTCAGTGGTACAATTCTTATGAGAAAGCCACTCCAAATTGGGCCCATTGCTAAGGTAACCGGCCACTCCTGCTGTCCCCTCTCAGCCCTGCCAGCAGCGCTCCAATCAGAATCAGCCGAGGTGTTTAGGCCATCAGGTTTTTGGACTGAGAGCTCAGTCACACTGATTTACCTGTGATGGAGGGTTGTGAAACAGAGCACTCGGGCTAATCAGTTCACCCGATCTCTCTCATCAGGCCACCCTACTTCAGTCTCGCCTCTCACTTTGACCCCGAAATGCGACTGAAATCAAAACATTGATTCACTGTGATAAATTACAGAGCTTCTGTGTTTACACGATCATTTGGAGAATTTTTTTTTTTTTTGTCACAGTGAATATGAGTTTGCTGTGTTTTAACCATTTAAAATGCACCACTGCCAGTAATAGTTTCATAACTTGGTTAGTTTGCGGTCAAAGTTTGGTTCTGGTATATCAGTAGGGCTGTCAACTTCAGTTTTTCAGTTTTATTCATTTTATTTTATTTCAGCTCAGAAAAATGATTCTAACAACACATAGGTCGAGGAAAATAATGGACAAAATCAGTTTTCTTTATATCTTTTGTCATTTGATATTCAAGCAATCAGTGGCAAGTAGACCACATTGTTCCAAAAAAAGAAAATTCACCTTCACAGTGTGTATGTCTCAGTATGCAAGCTTGCAGTTTTTTATAAATCATAATTTTTTGATGGAACTACAGTAAGTTTTGAAATGCTTTGTGTTCATGCAGTGTAGCGCAGCAAATGACTCCACATCCATCTTTATATTTGTATTCTTTTCTAAGCTGTAGATTTTAAATGGCACGTAAATATGTGAAATTGATTCACATATTGTAAAAACGGAGTTGTTCTCAGCTGCTTGGATTTTTTAAGGAGTTAATCTCACTTAGGGTGACACTACTAAGCTACAGTGACTATTGCCGAAGCAATGAAGGGGGTGTTCAGTGACACAAATATTTAACTTGATGTAAATGAGCACTGACTGGGACTGGAGACTTTGGAGCACACGTGATCCTGATTGATTCTGTAGTGCAGTGTAGATTTCCCTTTGTACAAAAACCTAGTCAGAAATTGTAATCTGAAAATTGAAAACTGTAAGACTTGCAAGACTGAATAACTTTTTAAGTGAAAAAAAAGAACATTTCCCTTTTGAACTTCTGAGCTGTAGTTTATGTTCTACCATAGCAAATTAAACTGAAGACAAACATTAGTTAACCAAATCAGTTAGTGCTTTAGCTGATTTTTGTTAATGCATAAACAATAAAAAATGTAAACATTCAAGTGCTAAGAGTGTCCTGTGTGATCTGTCATGACTGTCACACATCTCTGTAATGCTTGCATGAAATCGTATGTTTACATTGTCTATTCTCTTCATCGTATAATGGCCACAGATTAGAAAAAAGACAATGTGTTGTAGTATTGTTGTCACGTTACCAATACCAGTGAAAATCCACGGTTCTCTGTACCAATTTCGGTACCAAAGCAAAACACAAAACCATGCTAATTAAAAAGCACACTATTTTTATTAATAAAGTCAAACAAAAATAAAATGTACAAAAAGCAATGCCATTATTTGTGCTTATTTAAAATTGTGTTTCAAGTTTTTCCACAAGTAATACAAGTATGTAAAACAGTAACAAGTTTCACACAAAATGTATTTGTCTTTTAATTAATGAAATTTAAACACTTTTTTGTAAATAAAGGGGATTTACTATTAAAATTAAAACATGGAAGAAATATTGTGTAATTATTTATTTGAAAATAAAGTTTTTATAATTTTTTTTAAACAGTAGTAGTATCAAATAGTATTCTACTAAATACTAGTAGCCTAATATATTTCTGGCACAATGTCTAAACCAAACGTTTATTTTGACGGGTTGCCGTTAATACCTTTAAAGTTCTGTGTGTATATGATACGCAGGGCCGGTTCTAGACATTAGGAGGCCCCAGGCAAAATTCATGTTGGAGGCCCCCCATCCCCAACAAAAAGCACTTGAAATAAATATAATTCATAACCTTTTTATTTATACAACATTTGCAGTACACAAATTTGGAAACATTGCTATTTTAAATGTTTTTGAAAGAAGTCTCTTATGCTCATCAAGCGTGGATTTAGCCTATTTGATCAAAACTACAGAAAACAAAAATAATATTGTGAAATATTATTACAACTTAAAATAATGGTTTTCTATTTTACTATACTTTAAAATATAGGCCTATTTTTGTGATGCAATATTCTTCAACCATTACTCCAGTGTCACGTGATCCTACATAAATCATTCTAATATGCTGATTTATTATCAATGTTAGAAACAGTGCTTAATGTTTATTTTATAACCTGTGATACTTTTTTCAGGATTTTTTTATTATTAAAAAGATGTAAATATAATATATATATATATATCTTTTATGACAATATGTGACCCTCTCTGTGAAATCCAGGCTAAAGTCTCAAAATCTAATTATGAGAAAACAAGCATTAAAATTTGATTTCTACCATTAATTTCACTATAATTTCAATCTTTGACATGACCTTACTCAGTCAATATTAAAGATATAAAGGTTACATTTGCCCAGAATATTCTTTACCATATGACAGACGATTTTCTGTAGAAAACAGCAAATCACAAAAAAATGACTTTAGCTGGGTTTTCACAGAGAGGGTCACATATAAGTCTTTACAATAATTTTTTATCTATTCAACACATCCTTGCTGAATATTACTGAATCTCTCTCTCTCTCTCTCTCTCTCTCTCTCTCTCTCTCTCTCTCTCTCTCTCTCTCTCTCTCTCTCTCTCTGTATTTCTGATCAAATAAATGCAGGCTTGATGAGCATAAGACATTTTGATGAAGATTTTATTGTTATTATTATTTTGCTGTTTAATTTAATTTAATCGCAGTTCCAGTATGCCACTTCAGTAAATGCTTTTATCTTTTTTTTCCTATATACATATACATATATATTTATACACACACAAATCAAGTGAAACAGAAAGACACGGTCGCTACTAAGCAGAAAAAAGTTATTTAGTTTGTTAAAACTGAAATTATAAATGTTTGAGCAATAATCCTAATCATCAGCTGAATTTAGAAGATATCAATGTTTTTGAACCATTAAAAAAAAATTCTAGTGTGTCTGCTTTTTAACTTTGGATATAAACTTGACTGCTAGTCAGCTCCCGACGCGCTGTCATTCATTATACGCACAAATTCAAAGCGTCGCATCTGCGCACATCAACGGCACTCAAGCTCTTTTAAACTCGTAATAAAGCAGTGAATTATCTTTCCAGAAATCACGTTGATCGACGGAACAGGTTTATATTTAGAATACATTGCAATCACTCCAAAATAATTGACAACAACTCACACACCTACATTAGGAGCTACTTCTTTGCATGCCTATTTAGCCTTTTGCATCGCATATAGTTCGCAGCACCTGAAGGATGCGTTGGTTACGCAAACATCCAGAAGGCGGGACCCACATTGAAACTGCAACATTAATTGGTTTAATTGCAGATGAGTGACAATTCAGCTATAGCCAATGAATAAAGAAGCTATTATTTCTGCCCAACTTGACTGGTGGACTGGCGTATAGGGGATGCTACGGTTATGGAGGCCCCTCCTCAAAGCCCGAGGCCCTAGGCAATCGCCTGCTCTGCCTATAGCTAGTGCCGGCCCTGATGACATGACGCTGGTTTTACTCAAATGAAAGGGTAAAATGCTCGTGAAGTGACTCTCAGAGCAGTTCTGGTGATGTTGTTTATGTATTGTTTGGATGAATTAATCAAAAGTAGGTAATTTCACTTAAATCAAATCGTGATATGGACCAGTGTCTGTTAATATTAAGCCACAAAAGTATGTCATGACATTATTTCCTCATTTAGATGGCAGTCGTTGAAATCACTGCAAGCATCACATGCGCTTTCAATGAATGTAAAGTTAGTTAACAAAACCGCGTGTCTCTGCCGTTCATTCATTCACACAGAAACTTGCAGAACATGCGAGATTCATATTTGAATCAACTTTTGCGGCTTAATATTTACGGATACTAGTCCATCTCGCGATTTGATTGAAGTGTAATGATCTATTTTTTATTAATTCATCGAAACCTTGACACATTTAATGACATTCCGTGTTAAAACTGTAAATACCGTTTTTAAACTAGGTTCCACGATTCTGTCCGCGTTATCTGCATCGCAGAAATCATACGGCCCTGCACATCAAGAACCGGATTGACAGGTTCCTCGGTATCACCGGTGCTTTAAAAGACCTGGTACCATGACGTTTTCATTTTTTTAGTACCGACCTGGTACCAAAGTACCGGGTCTTTTGACAACACAAGTTTTGAGAAAACTTGGGGAAGTGGGGAACAAACGTGTACTTATTAAATTAGGCTTCAAGTGCAACTGAGTGTAACTCGATGTTACACAACTTTCTTACTTTAACGTCGCATCCAGACTTTACCAGAAGTTTGTTGCTCCGAAGGCTGTTTTTCACTCAACAAACAATTCCCAAGGTTGCCGGTGCGGCACTGAGAAATAATGAAGAGATGTTGTCCATTGTGGCAGGTGAATGGTTTTTCAATTAATTGCAGAAAAACAGCCCCCACACCGAAAGCCAATCATGTAATGAATCTATGAAATCAGCATCTTTTGAAAAGAGAGCATTTCTTTCAGTGTTCATTCAGTCTGAAGCAGAGATTGTTTAGAGACGGCACGGCTCTGCGTGGGTTGCCTGGCTTTATTTGTTCTGATGCGGTGAAAGGTGTCCAAAGACAAAGGTCTGTGATGTTTTCATTGCTCAGCCTTGTCCTTTGACTCCCAGATGCTGAGGTATGTTCTGTCTTGTTTCTGTGCAGAAATTCACCTCGGTCATTTTATACAAGTGACATTACACTCTTCGTTTCATCTGCCTCGTCACTTCTTCAGAAACATCAAGGGCACAAGGACTTCATGCAAAAATAAAGAGCAGTAGTTTCAATCACATCGGGACCAATAAAACTTGTGATGACACCATGAACTTTGCTCTTTGCTTTTCAGAGGAAAGTTGTATGACTTGCAAAGACTTGGTCTCATTTTTATAGCTATGCATGTAGGCAGTAACCCCAGTGGCCATGCTGCGGTAGTTTTCAGCATGGATAAGTCCATTCATGCTGAAGTTAAATGGTTTTGTACTGTTTATGATTTTTCTTTCCTTCACCAATGTTCTTCAAAATTTGAACTTGGTGCTAAAGTCATTGGTTCATTCATTAAATCAATCAAACTGTCTATCTTTTGGCCCTAACTTCAAGGTTCACAGAGTTACCCCAACTTCCATTCCTGACTCCAGAAAGCTGTCACGTAAATTTACATCAACCAGTTATTTACTTGGTTATTGATGTTTTGTTCTTTCAGAAACACAAGTACTTCATCTTTCTATATTGAGGACAAATGAGGGACTAACTATTACAAAAGGTTCAAATGGACACTAATGCTCCAAAAGGGAAAATTATGCATTAAGAGCCAGGGGTGTAAACTTTTAAACAAACTGAAGAGGTGTACGTTTTTCTTAATTCGCCTAAATATACTTTTTCATTACTGTTCTTCAGAAGCCCTTAAGATGTTGTGTATGAGTCCCTCAGTTGTCCTCAGTGTGAAAAGATGGATCTCTAAATCATACAGTCATTGCTGGAAAGGCATGGCCGCGGGCAGTGTTGGGTAAATTACTTTTAAAAAGTAATTAATTACAGTTACTAATTACTTCATCAATATTGTATTTATAATTACTTTACTAATTACTCTGTCTGAAAAGTAACTTAATTACTCTACAAGTAACTTAATTATTCAAATTGCTAATTGGGCTACATCTTAAAATCCATATAAACCTTAATAGAAATTAAACTCTTTATTTCAATTTGAGTCAAACATAGAATAGTTTAGCCTTTTAGCTTTAAAACAACTGAATAACAAAAAAGCTTAAGTTAAACAATACATTTCAGTTTGGCAATATGTTCAGGAAAAGCCCAACTAGTAAAATCCGTACAGGTCTATGTAAAAATAACACGTTAACTAATGTAGGTAGTAGGGCTGTCATGATATTAGATTTTTCATATCACGGTTATTGTGGCCATAAGAATTCACGATATCGATATATCACGATATCTATTGAAACCTTTGGGTGGGGGATATCAGTCAAATAATTTTTTACTTTGTTTATTGAGTTTTTCTTTTTCACCCAACGAACATAAGGATACTGATAAACGCAGGGCACAAGACTCTGGCTTTCTCTGTCTTCTTTTGGAGCTCCTATGAAATAACAAGAGAGAAAATACTGTCAAGTTCAACAGTATGACGAATAAATATTAATGGTAACACTTTACAAAAAGATGTCATTTGTTAACATTAATGTATTAACTAATACATTTATTACACAATTTAAATAATACATGTATTACATTTACATTTATGCATTTAGCAGAAGCTTTTATCCAAAGCAACTTACAGTCAAGTTACAGTTTTTTTTTTTTATTTTATTTAACATAATTATTACACAATTTATTAATATTTGTTAATGTTAATAAACATAAAGTTGTTTATTGGTCATGTTAGTTCACAGTGCATTCATTTTTACGAAAACAACTTGTGATTTTAATAATGTATTAGTATATGCTGAAATTAACATGAACTAAGATTAATAAATGCTGTGGAAGTATTGTTCATTTTTATTTAATGTTAACTAATGAAACTAATTTTAAAGTGTTGCCATATTAACATCAAACTGATACTTTAAATAAAGGGTGGATATTTTAATAAGTACAGGGTTTCCTTTGATCGTCTTATTTTTGTAATTGCAATCAACACAGCCTGTGCAGAGTAACACTTTATTTCTTTGTTCAAATCTGTTAACAGTTACAAGATTAAAACTGATCTTGAAAAACTGAGCGACCATATTGCTACATTAAACTCTGTAAAATGTTCAGCTGGTTGTGGTCTGCGCTCGTTCTAGATGCACATTAAAACTGAATCAGCAGCGCTCTTGCTGCATGACTTCAGCGCTGGTGCAACTATAGGTTAAAGAGATTACAATACGGGTACGCAAGTTAACAGCTTAAATATATGAACACAGAAAACATCTGTTAACAGATTATTGTAACATTTCCCATTCTGAGACTAGTAAAATAATGTCAACTTTCTATGATGAACTAGGGCTCTCGAATTTCGAATATTCGTCAAATTTAAAATATAAATCCACATTCGAATGCAAAATGTTGCATTCAAATTGTAGGTGTCTGTCAGGCTGCCTTATCAGTGGCACACGAGAGATGCGATGAAGATGTAGGTAGTTGTTATTGCATTTTGACAGCCCTATGATGAACATCTTCTCGAAGAAGCTGCTGAGAGCTCTGCTCTTCTTCTTGTTTGACGAGTGTCAGAGTTAAGGCGCAATACTGCCACCTGGAGGTCAACCAGGTACTGGCGCTGGAGTAATTACATGTGGTGTTAAGAGTCCTGTTCATTATAAATATTGCGGTTATTGCCAATACTGGTATATCGTCACACACTAAATCAACACAATATCGATAATTGTTGCTTTGAATATCACGGTTATCGTCAATACCAGTATATCGCGACACCCCTAGTAGATAAGAATAAATGACAGAAATGATCTTCTCTGCTGAATAAAGCCATGTCAGATCGCGCTGTTCTTATGAAGTAAATTCCTCATACTAGGTCTTATATATATATATATAGCTTCTTTCAAAAATGATGAAAATTAGATGAATCTTGATTTTTTTTTTATTTTATTTTTTTTTATTTTTTTTGTCTAGGTGAGGGCGTTTGCGCACAGGTGACTGCATATAATGAGCTCAGATTCGGGAAATGTTAACAGTATTGTACCTCAGTTTCATATGGATTACATAATCAGATAACATTCGTTTTCGATTTGAATTCGTTAATTTAAAATTAGACACTTCAGGCTTTCAGATACAGGAAAGACCGTAGCTTACCTCGCTTTAGTTTCATACGGATTGCATAATCAGGAATATTTGTTTTCAAATTGAATTCGTTCATTTAAAAGTAGAAATTCCAATCTTTCAGTTACGGGAAAGTCCGGTCTCGCTTTACTTTCATAGGGATTACATAATCAGAAATATTAGTTTTTTATTTGAATTCATTCATTTAAAAGTAGACACTTCAAGCTTTTTAGATTCTATGGATTTTAGTCTTATGTATCGGAGTTTAAGGTTTCTCTGTGAATCAGGGAAATCTGAAAGTGAACGAGCCGTCGTGTGGAGGGTTAATGCCGCTGCATTCAATTTTATCTTTAGACGGTAAATTTAGATTTCAAATTCAATATTGATTTTAGAACTGTTTAAATTATTTACTGTATGTAACGCGAGTACTTTATAAGTAACTGTAATTAAATTACCTAAAAATGAACAGTGATCCCTTTACTTTTTCAGTGGATAAGTTATTTAATTACAGTAACTTAGTAACGCGTTACACCCAACAATGGCCGCGGGAACTAGGGATGCTGATAGTGCTGCAGCTCCCTCTGCCAACAGCTGTTTTACTGCACTGAAATTTAAGATGACATGGCTTGATTTTTCTGTGTTTTTAATTTTCCCCATTTGTTCATAAAATTACTCTAAAGATTTTTTGTTTTGTTTTTATGTTGTTGACTTTTGGAACAGAGAGCTTTTTGGCCATTGGATCAGGGTGCTGTCAATCACTGCCTGCCTCTAAACTTTATAATGCTCAACACCATTGGTTCAAAGCACTGTCTTCAATGCTTTGTAAAGCCTTTTTTACCATGCCAATAAAGCTACTTAATCTGAAATTGCATGTGGCTGATTGAGATTTACATTTACATTAAGTCATTTTGCAGATGATTTTATCCAAAGCGACTTACAATTGGGGAATGCATGAAGAGATTCATCTTAAAGAGGCAAACAGACAGAGGAAGAGCTCGTAATACCAAGTCTCGGGATTTGTTCAAATAAGTGCAAGCTAGCAAGGGGAGGAATACATAAAGGGAAATTTAGGATAAATTTTGGATAACTTGTTTTATTTATGATGAAGTCAGTAGTTGGAAAGTGATTAGTTTTCAGTTGTTGCTTGAAGATTGACAGGGGCCTGAATTCCGGATGGGGGTGGATGCTCATTCCCCAGCAGGAATAGTGAACTGAGAATGAAATTTTTGGAGAGTGATTTGGCCTATCTGTTTTGGTACACGAGTTATCGTCCTATTTGATCTTAGATTCTGGAAAGTTTGTAGATTTGTAATTATGAGTGGAAGTAGGTGGGTGCTGAGCTTGTGGCCATTCTATCAGGCAAGCCTCAATAGATGCTGAATTTTTTTCAAATGAAAGACACAAAGTGGACCAAGACCATTCTGTTAATAGTATGTAAAAAAGCACTCAATTATATAAATTGAATATTGCCGCTGCCAATTTGAGGCAGATATTTATTCTTGACAACTTCCGGTGTGATGATCCACTGTAGCTATATGAGTAAGAAAAGTGCTTTCTTGTCCAGATTTGACTGCACTATAAAAAACTGAATACTTCAAATCAACATTTAAATGTAACTTTTATTTATTTAGTTCTTTAAGTAATGTCTGAAAATATGTTCAAATGTTTAACCGAATACAAGGAATGTGATTTTTTTAGATTCTTTCTTTCTTTCTCAGCAAAATGGTTTACGAGTATTTATATATGGGGATCTTACAGTCTCTAGTGGTTGTACACTGTGGTATTCCAGATAGCAAATTTGCAGAACTTGAGATTAATATTTAGTAAAAAATAAAAGTATTAAAGGAAAAAAATTTAACTAAAATCATCAAAAAGCAACGAATATTTATTCAGTTCTCATATAACTGTGTCATCATCGTTGTTATGTTCATCTATCGTGTTTAGGCTGTTAAATATTAGGATTTTGTTTTAATTTCCCCACCGTGGCCCCGCCTGCAACGTCAAGCCTGTCTAGCTCAGCACCCCCCAGATAAAATATATAGGGATCTGTGGAAAGATTTGAATATGCAAAAACTGAGTCTGAAAACCAAAAATTTGTGGAACTTTTACTTAATGTAGTCTTTAATAATGGGACTAGGGACTCATGAACAACTATCACCTAAAAAAGCTGCTGTGGATCAGTGTTTAGAAACAAGAAAATGTACACTTTTGAATGGGGTCATTTTTATAAATTTAATTATTATTTACTCTTGTAGACTATATGTAAATGTCTTTTATGTGAAATATCTTATTGAGGTCAGGACTAAATAACATGCATTTTGTATTATCCCTCTTATTTTAGTCAAATACTTAACATTTTGCAGATACTGCAAAGTGTATGTAATTTTCTTTACTACAACTGTAGCCTTTTGTGAAGAGATAAAAAATGGCAATGTTGCTTCAGCATGTGCTTTTCTTTTTTTATCTCACCTTTGCTTTTCTTTACACTATCAATTTTGTTTAATGTAACAAACATTAACCCAGTTTTAACCCAGTGTGCATTTCCCAACTGCCATGATATAGGCATAGAACAATCAATGTAGTAAAATATTGCCAGAATCACTTTCATCTGGAAAAAAGGAAATTGGGTTTCAGGAAGAAAAGAAAAAACACTGACTGGACATTTCATCTTGAAATTACCACGTATTTTTTTTTTTATTTTTTTTTTTGAAGCTGGGCTGAAATTAGGAATGTTTTTTTATATTAAAAACTTACATTTAAAATTATAAGTGGATCTCTGGGAGGAAAAGTAAAAAAAGTATGATGTTAGCCCTTTAAAAAAGAACACCATCTGACTTCATTTCAAGTAATGTGAAAATCTTCAAACCTTCTGTGTTTTGTTTTGTTTTTTGTTAGCAGGTGAAAATGCTACTGTAGCAGAGTAACTGGATTATGAACAGTATTCATTTCAGAAATACCTTGGACCTGTAGTGGTCCATAAACTAAATGTGTGAGAGCACTATGAAACTATCTTTTTTTGTGTGTGAGATGACACTTGGTTAACAATGCAGCGAAGAGTCCATGACGCACTCCATCTAGGAGAAGCATCAGACCCCGTGGTGTTTGAATGTATCTGTCAGCATCCTACAGCCAGGAACTACATTCCTATGGATGACTCACGCACTTAATCCACTTCCTCTCAGATGGTAAGATTTCATGGCTATGCAGTTAGCGGAAGGTAGCAAACAGAGAAAATGCATCTTATTGACAGGCACATTTAGCAGTAAGAGGAATGTATGTATGTACGTGTCATCATCACGTAAAGCATGAGCGGAGCTAAATATAATTTAGTGAAAAACGTTTCACAGCTTTACATAACCTGCTTTTGGTGAAATTAGCATGATAATCAGTTTTAAGGGATTTTTGTTGTGGCTCATCATACATGATATTATTCATTATGAAAAGGTTTGCTACACTAAAAATACATTTGGTTTAGAATAAGCTTTTTATCTTAAGGACCAGTTTGCCTCAGTATATTTAGCAGAGGTGTAAAAAGTAGCTGAAAACAATACTTGAGTAAAAGTACAGAAACCTTACAGTGAAAATTGCTCCACTACAAATTACAAGTCGCCAGTTCCAAAACAACTTGAGTAAAAGTATTAGAGTATCTGATTTTAACAGTACTTAAGTATTTTACTTAAACTAAATATAAAAATATAATATAAATATAAAATTATAACTATAATTATATGAAAAATGCTGACAGGAAACTACTCAGAATATTGACATTGCGTGATTCTGAGGATTAGTTTAATTTAGTTCTCCAGGCATATGTTCAATATCTCACGTGGTGGCCTGCTCGAACAACATAGATCCTACATGGGCATGTACCTATATTGGCGGCCTTGCTAAACAGCAGCGAATTCACAGCTACGGCCTTCTGGGTGAAAAATTGTTTCTCATATTTTTGACTTATTATTTTTTAGTATCGTTTAAAATAAAAGCATTTAAATATAATAAAAAATACATATAATAATTAAACTAAATAATTATATATTTTTTTATTATAATTTTCACCCACGCCTCCCCTGACATGCTCTGGAGCCCTCCTGGGGAGGTGCGCCCCACACTTTGAAAACCACTGAAATAAATCATGAGCTGAGTTTAGTAGATAGTTAACAGTGAGTTCATTATGATTGGGCCCCCTTCTTTAGGATTTTTCTACTAATGTTATTTGTGGATTATGAGGTTTTATTTTTATTTAGCTGTTTATAAGTCACAGCAGGGTGAGTTTAAAGAGAAAGAGAACAACATAAAACAGACCAGATTAATCATAAAGCTGAAGATGTCAAAAGCTCAAATTATGATATTAAATTATTTAAATTATTTTAAAGCCAGAGTATTTCTTATTATTTCCTAAAGAGGCTGTTTGATTTAGTTTACCCATAAATGTTAATTAAGGCATTAACTATCAAACATGTACTAACATGTAATTAAGGCTGTCGTTATTCATGTTTGAATCCATATGACTCCAGTTGTAGTTAAGATTAGCTTATTTTTTAAACAAATCATAAGCTCTAAAAGATTTTCAAAATGTTTACTCTTTTGCTTTAGACCATCTACAAATGTTAAATCTTAAAGGGGTCATATGATGCATTTCAAAATTGAATTTACTTTTGGAGTGTTACAAGCTGTTCGTGCATAGATGAGATCCCTAAAGTTGCAAAGACTAAAGTCTCAAAACCAAAGAGATATTCTTTATAAAAGTTAAGACTCTGCTACACACCCCCCCACCCCTAAAATGGCTCATTCAAACATGACCCCACATGTCTACCTCCACATACCCCCACATGTCTACCTCACGCCGTGTGTGTGTGTGTGTGTGTGTGTGTGTGTGTGATGTGTTGTGTGTGTGTGTGTGTGTGTGTGTGTGTGTTGTGTGTGTGTGTTGTGTGTGTGTGGGGTGTGTGATCGTGTGTGTGTGTGTGTGTGTGTGTGTGTTGTGTGTGTGTGTGTGTGTGTGTGTGTGTGGTGTGTGTGTGTGTGTTGTGTGTGTGTGTGTGTGTTGTGTGTGAGTGTGTGTGTGTGTGTGTGTGTGTCAGAGAGAGGACAGGGTCACATTACCGTGGAATCAGCTTTCTTAACCGCGGCTTGTTTACTGCAAATATATTATGGCTGAAACGATTCCTCGAGTAACTCGAATATAAAAAAGCGAGGCAAATTATGTACCTCGAAGAATCGTTTTATCCATTTTATTAGGGGTGCACTGAATTTTCGGCCGCCGAAAATATATGTCGTGCCGCACCGTCCAGCAGTGTGCTCAGTTACCGCTCTGGCTCACCGGAAAAGCTAAGTCCACTCAAATAACGCGCCGACAAGAAATGTCTATGTAACGTTAGTATACTTGTTCCTGTTTGCAGTAGCGCTGCTGTGCTGTGACATCTCCTTCACTGATCTGCTCCCCGCTATGCTCACATTCGCTGAAAATACAGCTTTGCCAGGGTTTTTATATTTTTATACATGTTAACTTAATGTTTCCTTACACCGAATCATAATTTCTAATCATTTCCCACTGATTTACGTGATCTGATGAGCATTAACACGTATTGCGCGATCATATCTCTGTATGAATGGATGGCAGAGACGCGCGTTTTCCTTTAGTACACACACACACTGAAGCGCGTGTGACATCTCAATGAGGACATAAACACACAAACAACATCTCCAGAACTGCTCTGAGAGTCACTTCATGAGCGTTTCATTTGTATAAAACTATCCTCATATCATATACACACAGAAATGTAAAGGTATTCATGGCAACCCGTCAAAATAAAAGTCCGGGTTTTTGAAGAAATTTTGTTCAGCAGACGAATGTACATACTACTACTACTACTAAAATTATGAAAACTTATTTTTTTAAGGAATAATCACACAACATTTCTAACATGTTTTAATTTAATAGTAAATTCCCTGTTTGCCAATTATTTTTTAAATTGTCAATAATTTAAAGATAAATGAAATTGATGTGTTATAATACCTTCATTTGATAACTAGATACACAACACAGAATTTCTGAGGAAAAAGAAAACATTTCATTAAGCTATTTTAAAAACAAATAACAATAAAACATTAGGTGAGAGACATTAGGTAATTTTCTTCAATAATTATTATAACACCTAAAATACATTACATGTAAAAATTATTTGTTTCAGGCAGTTGAAGGGTGCATTGTGTGCTCATGATCAGGATGGAACCACCTCCGCCTCAGAGAAAGGAAAAAACATGTTTGCAGGGTTATACATTATTTGGATAATTAGTCAAAAACAACAACAACAGTTATGTCTGATTCTGTTGCATAGAACTGAATAAAAATAATACATTAATATTTAATATTAATATATTTTCTGTCCAAATTTCTTTCAATAAAAGTGTGGTTATTTTATTGGCTTGTGTTTTTTAAATTCAGTGTCATTAAAATTGAGTTAAATTAAAAGTCTTACAAAATTACTTTATATTATTTAATAAAATAAATAATTATTACAAAGCATTTTTGGTTTTCGACCAAGCACATCAAGAATTCTCGGTTCGGCCCAGAATTTATTTCGGTGCTTCCCTACCATTTACTGTAACTACATACAGAGCACTGTGTTTGCAACCACATGCTCCTTTAAACTATTACACACACACACACACACACACACACACACACACAACACACACACACACACACACACACACACACACACACACAGAACACAGAACAACACACACACCAGACACGACACAGACACCGACACAGACACACAAACACACACCACACACACACACACACCAGTATGCAGAGAGACATTTAAGAGGGTTTATTCTCCAAATAACTTTAAATTCATGTTGCTGAAAAATGTGTTAATGTTATGTGTATGGATCATAATTTGTTCCACATTAGCTTCCTGTCCACTAATTTTGCCTCTCACAAGAAAGCCACAATTCTTCTAAGAAGACAGTAAAGGCTTCTGTCATGCTTGAGCTTTAGTTAGGATCAAAGGTGGAAGTTAAGTTGCACAATGTTTAGGTTTTATTATTATTTTGATTTATGCCTAGTTTTAGGTTGTACTATGTTTACCTTTTTTTTGTAAAGTAATTTGAAATTGATTTTTATATATTTGTATTTGAATTTTTGAATGTAATATGGCAGTTAAATGCACTAAATGGGTTTAGTTTTCAGTTATTCATATTTGCAATTTCAGCAATAACAATTAAAAATTTTCTAAAAAGGAAACAAATTACTTTTTAATTTTAAGAGACCTGTCTTATTTCCTCTTGTATATTTAGGATTGCTCTTTAAAAAGAAAAAGTAGTTATTATACGATTACTCGCCTAATCGATGGAATTTTCGGTAGAATACTCGATTACTAAAATATTCGATAGCTACAGCCCTAAAATATATATGAGCATCATCTCTGTGTCTGTCATGCGATTCTGTTCCCCTCTCGGGCTTGAACTGATGGTTAAACTAAGGACATTATTAACTCTCTTTATATTTACTTTGAAAGCTGAAGCTCATGATTATGGAAAAGAGCGTTACATTTACGACGCATGCTTGTGGTGTCGGCCAATCACAATGAACTGGGTCAGCTGGCCAATCAGAGCAGACTGTGCTTGTCGGAAGGAGGGACTTTGTAAAAAACGACGCGTTTGAGAGAGGCGGGGCATAGAGGACCTACAATAATGTACAGTATTAGAAAAATAATGTGTTTTTAACATTAAAGCATGTCAACATATTCTGTTACACCCAATACACCAAATAATGATCTTTAAAATAGCATCATATGACCCCTTTAAAATAAAATTTTAGGGTTAACACTGCATCTTTCTTGGGGGGAAATGCAGCGATTGATATATAGTTTATTTATAGTTATTTTCAAAGCTTCAATGTACTGTCAAAAAACCTCCATTGTTGTTTATCTAATTCTAACAAATAAGTTCTTGTTAAAAAGTAACCAAAATTATTTGGTTATTATAATTATTATATTTTGCTTATAATTTCTGCACAGGAGAGACTTGGTGTTGTTTCCAAACAAAAGGAAATATATCGGTATCGGGCAAAATTAGTTGAAAAATATCAGCATATCGGATATCGGCAAAAATCCGATATCCGATTGAGTTCCGATTGAGTCGGATAATATATATATTTGGGGTGGCACGGTACATAGATGTCACGGTTCGGTACGTACCTCGGTTCGGGGGGTCACGGTTCGATACAATTTCGGTACAACAGGGGAAAAAAAGAAATCTACTATGCTCGGGTTCTTTTCATTTATTTTGAACAGACAGTCGTGCAAATTATAATTTTAGATCCGTGTCACCCCTAAATATATATATATATATAATATATATATATATATAATTGCACATAAGCATTAGCCGTTTTTTTCCAATACCAGTCTATCATTATGGTATCCAATATTTAAACTTTATTGGTTGTATGATTGGTCTGTTACAATATATGCCAGCTTTTTCCTGTCTAAGTGGGAGCTTATTGGCCAGAAGCTGAAAACTGGGCCAGACTAGTCTATTCAATTAAAGACTACATTGTGTCAGTCATGATTTCATCATAAGCTTATCTGAGAAAAGTAAGAGTTTCTTGTACAGTACTTCCACACCCAAAGACATTCACTGTCCAGTAAATTCAGGAAATGGTCTTCACTGTTAGCTGAAAGTTTAGAAAGCACTTTACTGTATTGTTCCTCTCAGTAATGCTATCTTCATACTCCTGTTCAGCTCTTAAAGATATATATTTACAGTATAACCAGCTTTTACTTTAGTCAAGTAAAAAGTCCTTTGTGCCTTTTAAAACACTTAAAATGGGCCACACAAATGTAGCCTAATGCCCCAAAACAGGCTGTCTGCCAAGTCACTGAAGCCATGTCAGTCTGTTTGTATCGTGCCCTTTGCGTAGCTCATCAGTTTATAATACAGACTCAAAGGCTACATTGACTTTTTCTGGGAACATTTTGCCCTTTCACTCTGAAAGACTGTTTTAATCATAAAATCATTCAATTACAAAGGTAACTTCATTTTATTGAAGGTTGTTCATTGCAGTGGCTGGACAGTAAGGCTGGCGGCCATTTTGTGAGTTGGCTCTATTTGCTTGTGTTTGTCGCTTTGTTGTGCGGCAGTGCTGTCGAGAGATTAGATAAAGCACATTTTATGGACACTCTGATAAAAGTAATCCCTTCGATGGCTGCATATCTCTTCCTGAGAGAGCAGAATGCTGTGCGCTGTCTGAGGGGACAGGTTTCGTGTGTCACTATGGTAACAGCAGGACAGCCACACAGATGTGTGTCTCAGGAATCTGCTCTGGATAAAGCCACATTTACTCTTCACCTCCAAAGCGAAACAATGGTGCTCGCATTCCCATTTATCATGACGTACCATGTGCAGGCCATGCCAGCTTTTCATAATAACGCTACTTTACTGCAAAACAGACAGATAGGAATTCAGTATACACTAGTAGCAACTGAGCAATGCTGGTTGATTTGAAATGATGTGCACTGGGAAACACCTAATTTCATCCTGAAAGGGTTAGCTGACCCAAAAATGAAATTCAGACGTTTAAATGTGCTTGTTTAATGCACGAGAACCAATTAGATTCATTCTAGAGTGTAAGAGAAATACGGCTGAGCTTCAGTAAATCTGGTCACTTTATAAAGTGAGGTATCTCTTCAGAAGATTTGGATTAAACCAGTCTAATCATTTAGATTACTTTTTAGGATCTCTTCATTCATTTTTTTAAGTTTTACATTTTGGTTGCTTGGACTTTAAATGAAAAGACGAAAATTATTAGGGAATATAAAAAATGTTGGTTCCAAAGATGAACAAAACGTGTATGGGTTTGGGTAGGGTTGGTAGAAGAATTTAAACTTACACGCAGTGTCATCAACGTCAGTTCCAAAACATTGGACCAATCAGAAAGACCCTGTAGTGTTGCAAGCTTTTGTTTACAGTAGTAGGTTGGCATGGCAACTTTTGTATCTGAGCGCTAGTCTCACAGTTTTATTTATAATAAGGGGCATCTATTATGCCAAATCAACTTTTGACTATTGTGTGTTAGGCATACTAATTACTTCATTTTTATCAACTTTAAACAGTCAGTTTCACTAGCCTCTGTATCTCAGCAGTGTGACACTTTTCATTATTTAGTGACCATGCCAAGTACATACTTCCTATTTCATCCAAATGCACTCAGCAGTGACATACACAGCCTTCCGGAGATGCCTTTGCCATAGTTTCCGCCCTCAGCGGTTACACTGTCCTTCATTTTATCTGTGCTCAAGCAGCTGTAACGTCAACAATGTCTCGCAAGCAATCCAGGTGCTCTGTGTTTGGATGTATGACTGAACATAAGAGTCTTCATTTTCTCCCAACATCCGAGCTGCTGAGGACACTGTGGATTACTTTCATTTTTCAAGGTAATGCGCCTCAAGTAGGGGTGTGCGATATATATCTTTTGCGATATTATCGTAATTGTTGTTTTAATGATGTGCAATTTGACAATATCGAGTACTTTGCAAAAACCAAAACAAAACGCCCCTACAGAGTGCACGCATACATTAGCCTACATGGCGATGAAGGGGTTAAACGGTGCACGAGCACATTTAGAGTGTGTTCTTTCACTGCATGATTCAGTCGATTAAAATGCATTAAGAATGATCGCAAAATTCAAGATATGGGGGCAGAAAATGTATATATTTATGTTTCACATAGTTAAAATCGCACAAAGGGTACTGTTTTTTCTTCAAAATAAGCATGATTACAAATGTGATATTGATTTTATACAACAGGTCAATAAACAATAAGTTAATATTAAGAGACTTACGTTTTAGACACCATATAGCCTGTTATTGCTCCATTTCGCCGACAAAAAAATTATTCCAAACAGCCACAGCGCTTTTTTGCGTCTCTGAGCAACAATGTCTAATGATTCGGTTCAATCGCAGTGACTCACTTATTACCAGTGACTTTCTGCCACCTACTGGCGATATTAATTTCACATTTAAAGTCTATTTTAGTTTTTTTTTTTTTTTTTTTATATCAGTATTCAATGTTTTAAGTTTAAAATGTCAAAAATTATGCATTTGTAACTGCAGGTTAAAGCACTCAATGTCCCTCTGAGCTGCATTAAGTGTGTAAATACATCTAAAGCCACTTCAGATGCAACTTCTGCAAAGATTAACTTTGATGATACTGGTTTCATTTGTTTGGTAACTGCCTAAATGTGTTATCTTAATTTACTGATTAAATCTTACAATTTGACTCAAAAGATGTACACTTTTAGAAAAAAATGCTTTATTAAAGTAAAAATCTATTTAAACTTAAATTAAAAGATTAATTTCTATCACTAATGTGAACTGACCACACAGAATATGACGAATATCAAAAACTGCAGCTGTCCACGGTAGTCAGATATTAGCACAATAACACACTCTACAAAATATCGTCCAATTATCGTTATCGAAAAAATCCCCAAAAATATTGAGATATCATTTTTTTTCAATATCGCACACCCCTAGCCTCAAGTCTACCTAAATACATGTATGACTCCAGACTCCTTTGTGAATGTCATGTCGTTATAGTGCTTAGTGTATTTAACCGTATTTGTGTGCTTATATTACGTATTTTTAACTGATCAGCGCCGTGCTTGTGAGATTAGTTTGTGCTGTTTGTAGCGCAAGATTCGTTCGTAGCATGGTTGCGCGGCTCGGTCAATTGATCCAATGACAGGTGAGCGCAGCACGAGCTCTGAAACATTGCGCTGTTTCATCCCACTTTCAGTGCATTTGGCTTCCAATATGTATGGCTAAACACTGATTCTCTCACTCTGTTATTTTGCGTCTACCGGCTGTTTATTGCTGTAGATATGCGATGCAGAGAGATGTATACACAACGCCTTCTTCTGGAGACGGGGCGGGAATATGCAGCTCATTTGCATTTAAAGCCATACACTCCAAATCAGCTCTTTTATAGACACACCCCAAAAATAAAATTTCCATCTGTTATAATAAATTATCTGTGTGGTATTTTGGGCTGAAACTTCAGAGACACATTCTGGGGAAACCCAAGGCCAATATTACATCTTGTAAAAAGGGGCATAATAGGTGCCCTTTAAATTCTATTTATATAAAAGGTTATTTTCTAGTTTTTGCATGACAATATTCTTGTATTTTTTTTGCAAAAAAAGTTATTTTCTATTTTTGTAGGAAACTTGCTTTTTACAATAAAACTAAAATGTGACTTTTTTATAAGACGTCTTCATTTCATGCAATGTGTGCTTTGCAATTGTTCGAAGTTTTCAACAAATAACCATAAATAGTTTGTTTCCTTCAATAATTTTAAAGTCACAAAGCTAAGAAATGCACTCTTTCATTAGAAAAAAAAATATCTCAGATTTGATATATTTTCAGTATAAACATTTTATGAACTATGAGGGAAAAGTACATAAATATATAAATAAAATAAAATAATTGTTAATTAATTGTAATCGAGGTAAATTGTTCAATTAATCAAGATTTTGATTTTAGGTCATATTGTCCAGCCCTATGTTTAGGACAACATACGGATGACTAAATGATAGAATTTTCATTTTACAGTGAACTATGCCTTTAAAAAGATTAGAAATGTCAACTTGAGCATGATTTGATATTCCAGTAATGCAAGAGTATTTTTTTAGATTAATTTTTTTAAATTGGCAGAGACCATAGAAATGGATTGTAAAAGATTTAGATTTAGCTTTGCACAGATAAGGTTTTCAAACAAGTGGAGATTGCATAAAGCATGAAGTTTGACAGTTCTTTGGTGTTGTAGAATTTAATTCATCTCAATGAACCTGAATTCTACAAAAAGAGCTCATTCAGATTTGTTCACTTATTTGTTTAATGGCTCTTTTGGTAGGTTACATTATTACACCATGTGGTTGCCAGTTTTTTTTTTTATGTTATGAGCACTGTTCCCTTTAAGCTGCACGCGGAGAAATAATGTGCCGCGCACATGGAAAAAAATGAGTTGGGAAGCCATTTGATTGAATTCTAGTAAAAACGAAAACATCATTGCTCAGGCAATCCGCTATAGTCGATGTCGCTATAGAGTTAGAACCGGTGAATGTGGTTAACAGGTTTCATAGAAAGACTGAAAGAGAATGACGTGCGCCAAATGAGCCGCTGTAGAAACCGAATACTTCAATGGTTGCAGACGAAATAGCTCAAATCGAGAGCCAACGCAAATGCAATGACAAGTGAAATTAAACGTCCTCATGTATTAAAGAAGAGAGGCTTGATTAAGTGCTGGAAATAGCGGAGGATGGGCACAGAACGGAGGATGGGAAACAACACTCAGAGACATTTAGATACAGTCACACGGGTGTATTGTGCAAACTACACTTCATAGGAATGTTTAGATAGCTATAGAAGAATTCACGTTCAAGTTTTTACAAAATATTTAGGTTACAGATCTCAGTTTAAATGCTTCAGTTTGTTTTGATATTATATTATGTTATGTTAGGCCTATATCATAAACCTAATAAATAATTGACCTTGTTTTTAATGGACGCTCTTCTGCTCATCAAGGCTGTATTTATTTGATCAAAATACAGAAAAAAATTGTAATATTGTGAAACATTATTGCAATTTTTAATATTGGTTTCCTGTTTTATATACTTTAAAACACAATTTATTCCTGTGAAGCAAAGCTGAATTTTCAGCATCATTACTCAGTGTCACATGATCTTCAGAAATCATTCTAATATGCTGATTAATTATGAGTGTTGAAACTGTTGTGCTGCTTAATTGTTTTTGGAGCATGGGATTTTCTTTGATTATCTTTGATTCTTTGATGAATACAAAGTTAAAAAGAACAGCATTTATTCAAAATAAAAAGATTTTCTCACAATATAAGTCTTTACTATCACCTTTTATCCATTTAACAAATCCCTCCTGAATAAAATTATTACTTTCCTAAAAAATAAAATACTGATCCCAAACTATTGAATAGTAGTGCATATTGAAACACAAAATTTCTATTTTGAATAAACACTGTTCATTTTCACTTTTTATTTATCAAAGAATCCTGAAAAATTATCAAAGGTCCCAAAAAATATTAAGGAATAAAACTTTTCCTACATTGCTTATAAATCAGCATATTAGAATGATTTCTGAAGATCATGTGACACTGAAGACTGAAGTAATGATTGAAGTAATGAAAATACAGCTTTGCTTTACAGGAATACATTCTATTTTTAAATATATTAAAATAGAAAACTTGTATTTTAAATTGCAGTAATATTTCAAATAGATACGGCATTGATGAGCATAAGAAACTTCTTTAAAAAAACTTTAATCCCAAACCTTTGAACTGCAGTGTATTATACTATAAAATAAATGTTTTCTCAGGTAACCTAAAATGTACATCATTTAGTTACATAATTTTACATTTACATTTTTATGCATTTAGCAGACAAATTAAGCAGGGTCAAATCAAATAAAAATAGCACATTAAAGTGAAAAGTTTCACACATTTTTTGTGTGCGCTGTACAGGTCTGGTATAAAGAATGTTTTTGCTTAGGTGACCGAAATGTCCGCCCAATAGAGAACATTTTTGCTCAGCAAGAAACAAAATTAGAGAGAACATTGGTTATGAGTGCGGCGTGAATAAATAAAACTGAATATTTTAACAACAAACTCACGACAGACATATTTTTATCCTTTAGCAAGATAAAGAGACTCAAGAGAGTGTGTTCCAGCATCATAACTTGTCTCCACAAATGATTTTTGCACCATTGTGTCAAATGCTGGACTTGACTTTTATCAACCAAGAAAATGACAATAATAATATAAATAATACAAGATTTTATTATTATTGGCATTTGTCTTTATTATATTGAGCAGTAGAGACTTGACAGGCAGCTATGTGGAAAAGAGGAGGATGGGATTAAGTTTCAAGGACCAGGTTTGAACTTGAGTTGCCTAAAACACAACTGCACCATGTGTCAAAGAGCTCAATATGAGGCGCAAGCAAATGAGTTGTTATATTGGTATATGTTCATCAGTTGTCCATAGTTAATTTAGTTAATTTTTTAAAACTCAAATTATGACTCGATCTGGGAAAGTGTAAAAAAAATCCCAAATACGTATAGTAACATGCTTCACAATGCTTTGCTGGACTGCAGTGGATAGAAAATACAACAAAAGAGTTAGTGCATAAAATTGAAAGGAATGAAAATGAAAATGAAAAACTGATTAATTCATGACTGATTGGTACAGACCCAGGTGTTTTCTGCAGTATAAGCGGTCTGAATTCTTTCCTCTAAACTGTGTGTCTGTGAACCCTGAGCCGCTGTGAGGAGAGCTGGAAATAAATGGTGAATTCATCACAGTGACACCACATGCCTAATTGCTTGTATTTTATGGAATTAAGCAAATTGGGTTTTTTGGCTAGTGATTAATCCTTCAAGACCTGGAGGGAGGGAGACACGCAGATAGAGACAGAGGAGGAGCAGGTGTGAGAGTAGCGTCTGCATGTATTGATGGATCAAGCTGAGTCTACTGCTGCTTCTGCAGTCCTTGTCTTACCTCGTCCTTTCGCTTAGCCTCAGCCTGGAACGAACAAAGGTTTCCATCATGCAAATCCAGCTTCAAGCATGTGATGCTTTCCCATGTCTTTGAAATCACAATTAATGTTGTCATCTTTACATTTTGTAGATTAGTGTTTGAAGTTGGTGTTATCTAAAAGTGAGAGAAGTCAATGGTTCGTTAGTACAAGGCAGTGGTTTTTGTTGTTTAGTCAAAAACCTATTTAAAAGAAAAGCTTGTGCACCTCTCCCCACCACAATCTGATCGCCTATTAAAAATGATTGCTAATGAAAGAAAACGTTTTATTTAGAAAAGTAAATTAACAATGATTTGTAATAGTTTTAAAAGTGCAGTGAAGTTTATGTTTGTTTGTTTTTTTACTATGGTGAAAAAGGAAACTGCTTTTTTTTAGGTTTGGCACTTTTTTTAACATTGAAAATAGCTTTATTGGACAACATAATGTTTGCATATGTATAATTATATATAAATAATTGATATGTAAGGCATTAAAGGCATCTTCTCCATCATTCAAACCTTGCATGTTGATTATTTACACAGATAAATAAATACATAAAAGCTTTGTGCATAAGTACAGCACAATAGCTGGATTTGACAGCATATAAGAATTTAACTGATTATCTTGCGAACTCACACTTTGAAATGCACTGGTGTAAGGCCACTCTGATCATTCTTTCTCTGTGATACTGTGCTGGGCATTTGACTGCTTTCACCAGACCCCTTCAGACTATACGTACATAAAGAGGATTATCTCACCCTCTCGCCCATGCTTTCCTCCAGGTCGATATGGAGACGTATTAAGTGAGTGGAGCATCTGCAAGCCTGTGATTAGGGGGTCTCATAACGATCGCCTGGAAAGGAATGCTTTTTTCGTATCCTTTAGCATGCAAATGAGCCGCAAAGCGAGAAATTGATAGAGAGCAAGAGATTGTGCAGGAACGAGAAGGGGGATCCGGACGATCAGCGTGACCTTTTCACAGTGCCACCACAATAATGGGCTGCACAGCCAGCAGCGCGTGAGTGTTGATACTTCTCTATCACTTTTGCTTTCTCTCTACCTCACCATCAACTGACTGACCTCAGGCCTTAACAGACTGTAAATAACAGACTTGGTCTAATTCACTTTATTGGCACCATGTTTGGCACTGTCATACAGAAAGTGATTAAAGAGCTTCATCTCTGCAAATAAAAGGAATTTAGACATGAGAATGATCACATTCATAATAGGCAGGTTGGCGTTTAGATAATCACAATCTAATCCTTCTTTAATCCTACGCAAATGGTGGTAAAACATTCACTGTACAAGTAAAGAATACTAATCTCAAAACAGATCTTAAACCAAGTGAATACCTTTCTAAAAATACATATGTATAAACTATTTGTAAAAAAAAAAAAAAGTTTAATTGCTGATTCTTCAGTGAAAATGATACTTAAAAAATGTAGTATATTTAGTGACATACAGTTTTGTGTTACTGTATCTCTGAACTGGCTGGTTTGGTTCTTGATTTAGAACCATTGACTGAATCATCTTTTTGAATTTGGCTTTGGAGCCAAATCTTCCATAATCAAGTCCACTTAACAATTCCAGTTAAGAATTTAATTATTTTTAGTATTTTTGAAGCACCAAGTAACCTTACTTTATAGTAACTATCATGCTATAATTGGTTTATCAGTAACACTTTACAATAAGGTCTAATTTGTTAATATTAGTTAAATAAATAAAAAAACATGAACCACACCATAAACAATACTTCTACAGTGTTGATTATTCTTTGGTTATGTTAATTCCAAAATAATAAAATAGTATATTACTATTGGTTCATGTTAGCTAATTCCATTTAAATGTCATTCATTTCAAGCAGACACAATGAAGTGTTAGGCAGTGATTGCATCTTGTGCTCATAATGATTACAATGTAAGGATAGCATTAACGTTTTATATCTCAATCTGAATTTGGTATTTTCTGGAGTTTCTGGAATTGTTTTGAGTTTTTGCAAGTGGTATCGTCTAAAACCTTTGTAAAGCCTGGATTCAAACTGGAGCTACCATAATCATTAGTATATGTGCCTCAAGGTGAGCATCCCAAGTTAGAAATAGGAAAACAATAGGAGAAAAATTTGCATAGCTTCCGTTCATAGAAGTTCAGATTAGGAGACCAACAGTACCTCCTTTAGACTTTGCTATCCTTTGTACTATCAAAAGTACAGAGTATGTTGACCTTAAAGAGCATGATGGATTGTAGCATAATGGAATATTGCTTAAAAACAAGGGAGCTGGAGCCTACTTTTGGCCTTGAAGCCATGTTTTTTTGTAAAACAGGAAATATGATTTTCAAAAGGTAAGTTGTCATCTAATATAACAGATCTTTGACTGCAGTGGATGCAATAACAGTGCATCCGTCTGTTTGTAGGTTGTATCCCAAGTGCTTTTGTGTACAGGATTTTGGTCCTATGAATACTATATATTTTATCAGAACTTAATAGAAGAACATTTCTGGACATCCTGTCTTTAGTATCTTTAACATACTAATTTAGAAATTTCCTCTGGCTTGGAATAAATATTTTAGGCAGTGTATTTTGCTGAGTGTCATCTACATAAATGGAAACTAATCCCATGTTTTCTAATAATTTTTCTAAGGGACAGCATGTATAATGAAAACAGCAGGGGAGCTAATACAGAACCTTGAGGCACTCCATATTTAACCACTGTAAAATTAGATGCTTCCTCATTTACTCAAACAAAATAATAATGACAGACAAGTAGGATCTAGGACAGTTGAGCCTTTATTGGAATACCAATTTTTATTAACTATATATACTGTATATATAAAAAGGTAATTTTTATTACAAATTAATTCAGTTTGTAATGTGTATCATTTGACTTATGAATATCTATTTAGTAGTTAAAGTCGGAAACTTACATACAACATACATCACAGTTCATGATTTATTTTGTGTTGATATGGTTAAGAATAATGACTTGTGGTTCAGTGAGTGAGTCAGATATTAATTCAGTGGTGAGTGGGTTATCATTGAGCAAATCATTAAAATCTGACTCTTAAAAGTGGGTTTGAAACTACACTGGTGACTTTGTATGTTTGTTGCTGCATATAACCAGTACAGACAAGGCATTCTTCATTAAAGATGCTGGGGTTGTCTATTACTTGCCAATGTTTTGTTTCTCTCATTCCTGTCACATTTGGTTAATTCTTTGCTGCTGTGGTGCATTATGAATCTGTAAGAATATTGTAGTATCTCGTTCCATGATCCACATGGAACCACGTTTGGAAGAGCACACCCAATTGCTTTGAAAGAGATGGTGAAATTAGGACTTAAATTGAGAAGTTTGTCTTGACACCATCAGCAGCAAATCCAAACAGAACATACTCTCGTTACGTCTCATTAGTCCCCTCAGTAGAAAATAATCCCAGCATCTCAAAAACTCTGCAGGAGTCCATTCCGTCCAGACTTAAGGTGACTATTCGGAGGCATTTGCCTGTCAGTGCACACCTTTCATTACTGCTGCGTGAGAAGTCGCTATTCTGAACGGAGACAAGTATCCATGGTTCATCACTTCCCTTAGCTCCGTTTACTGTCAGTTCCACAGAATGCGAATGTCAGGATGTTGTCCAGCTGTTATGTTTAAGTCCTTACTCTGAGGTCCCCTAGGCTCATCCATCATTGAGAGAGACACTTCCGAGGTCTTGTTTTTGTGGTACGTCAGTCTTGTAGAGTAGGAGGACGCAGGGCTACATCACAGTAGATCTCATTGATCAACACTCAAGGAGTTCAGGAAAAGGTTATTGTTGTTAAGAAAAACTATTACGAAGAACACAACTTGGATCGAAAATGTGCACTTTATAGTTTTTTGCTATAACATTATTGGATATATTTAGGCAATGGTCATTGTGGTCATATTAAGGTTTTGTTAGGTTATGTAAAACTGAAAACTAAACAGAAGTACAAATTAAATTATTTTAGTTTTCATTTTGTTAGTCAGCCCTGGAATTTTTTCCATTTAATTAATCTACAAATTTTGACCATTGGTGTTTACTGTCAAATGAGCACTGAGTGACAGTAGAGACAATTTGCTGCTCCATATACAGTAAGTTCTTAACTTAAATTTTTTTAATTATAAATATTTATGTAAAATAAATTTGTATTAAATGTTTAACTATTATGTTTTAATTTTTGTACTGTGAAACTGTACTGTGCTCACAACGCGTGCTCTTCAATTACACTTACAAAGGCGCCGGTGCACGCATAGCCTGTATCATTTAATATCAAATTGCAAAAGAATCTACTATGTGATAAGCTAAGTCATGAAGTTACCAAAAAGGCGATTAGGGCGCTGTAGCGTCGGGGTCAGAAAACCTTTAAAATATATTGTCAAACAGCATCTACATCACCACATGTTGTTTGGGAGGGTTTCAAGAAAAATTATCCTAGCTCATCCAAAAACAATCTCCAGCATATTAATTTATCAGACACGACTGGAACTTCAAATGGGACTGGCTTCTATGGTCAGATGAAACAAAAAAAATTTGCTTTTTAGCAGCAAACACTCAAGATGGATTTGGTGAACACAGGGATAAAAAATTACCCCATGTGTACAATTAAATATACTGCTGTATACTGTCTCAAAAACAACACAAACATGGGTCACTGAGCACAAAACCAAGCTTCTGCTATGGTCATTCCAGTCCTCTGACCTGAACCCTGTAGAAAATGAGTGAGGTGAACTGAAGAGAAGAAGCACCAACATGGAGCTGAGAATCTAAAGGGTCTGGAGTGATTCTGGGTGAAGGAATGGTCTCTGATCTCTTGTCAGGTGTTCTCTAACTTCATCAGACATAGGAGAAAATTTTGAGCTGTTAAACTGGAAAATGGAGGTTTCAAAAAGCATTGCATAAAAGGGTGCCGTTAATTTTGGCCAATGTGTATTAGATAAAAACATTTATTACAGAATGATATTTCCCCCCATTTTAAATTATTATCCAATGAAAGGTTCGATTTTTGTGAAATTTTTAAATAAAAGATGAAAAGGATTAACAATGCAGATACATTTTCACAGCCTTCTTTGATCATATTTACCAAGGGTGCAGATATTTTTGGCCATGACTGTATATCTTGCACGTCTTTGCTTTGTATCAGCTACTGAAGGATCAGTGAGTCACTCTCTTTGAAAGTTCAGCACCATCGATTAGCTGCAGTACGAACTCTTTTCTCCTCACAGCATTGAATCGCTCTGCTGATACACCAACATAGATACATATTCACTTTCCTGTGAGATCTTACAGCATGCGATCAAGCATTTGGTGAATAAAAGGTCCTTAGAAGGGTGTATTGCTTGCTTGTTGCATAAAATACACGAGGAAAGGATGATGTTAGTATTTCAGCTGTTGCCCCGTGTGCTGTGAATTTTTCTTACATCACAACATGTTTTTGTTCAGATGCAACTGAAGTTTTCACTAACATCTCTGTTAGTGCTTCCAGTGCTATATTTCAATCAAATGAAGTCAGATGACGTAACACAGTCGATTGTTCAGCTGAAGCTCTAGTTTTGTATTTGCAGGGTAAAGTAACACAAATCATCCATCTCTCCATCACCTGGAGCAATAATCAGTTTTAAAAAGAATTGTGGCTCTTGGATAATCCTCAGAATAGATGAATTATGGACAGGGTAGTAAAACACCCTGATATTCTTTATAAAAGTTCACATTAAAGTTGTGGTCACATTTACCAAATTTTGCGAGCAAATTCCATTAATTTCAATAGGAATCTGTGCAAGGGGGAAAAAAAATCCCAGATTTTGCTCATTTTCAAGTTGGTCAAGTACATGGAATGAAATGGACAATGTTAAATGATTACATACTGTGAAGTAAGGCTATGCAAAAAAATCGTAGACAATATAATTGCTCGATTATGAAGTCGAAAAACTTGTTCGCGATAATGAAAGCCGTAGCGTTCTCAGTGAACTACGGCTCTGTGTAGTAAATGCTGGTCCTTCTGAAAGCACGTAAAAACAACCACATTTAATAACATATTTTTGCTTTATAGATATACTTTATTATAATGAAAATTATAATAATAAGGACTCAGATAAACCATGTATTGCTGTAGTGTCTGTTAGTCACGTTGAATCAATGAAAGCATTTAAATCTTCAGTTTATTCAGCAACCGCTATAAGCAAAAATAGACTGGATGAACCAGAAGCTAGACCCCATAGAATTTGACAAATGGGCCGCACCCCATTTTTATACGGCAAGAAAAATGTGGATAGTGATTTCCTGGGTTTCTTCTGCGGGGCAGTTTCCACCGAGAGTGCCCTCTGGCCTTCGGATGGAGATTCATTGCTGATCACCGAACCGTGCTTCACTGAAAGATACACATGACAATCGCAGCTTCGGTCTAATCATGATTTCGATTTCATTTTGATTTATCGTACAGCCCTACTGTGAAGTGCAGATTACCAGATTACGAGACAATAAATATACACTTTCAATAATTTTTACATAATTTAAAAAAGAATATAAAAAAGGCAATTTTCTTCTACAGTCTTTGGTATTACCCCAGATTATTGTCTTCCCCCTCACACTGATCTCTCATTACATGATGTTTATCGAAAATTAGACATAATGATGGCTATTCTGAAAGGGGAAAAATCTATTCAATCCTTCCTCTTGGTCAGATGCTATAAAGTTAGGGTATCTGTGTTCACGAATCGGACTTCATCACCCGTGTTTGACATGCAGCGGAAGAAAAACATGAATCATGTGCCATATGATGTAATAAAAATGTTATAAAAATAAAAACAGATATGAACAGTCAGAAACTGACACCTTGTTAGCATCTTGAATAGCCTAAGACTAAGAATAACCCATCTATAGTTTCTTTTTATACCTTATTGTTTGCAACAACTGTCTTTCTCACCGAGAGATGAATGTCAGTGATTGAATGTTAAAAGTTGTGTGCTTTTGTTCAGCTATTCTATTCAATTGTTAACTTTTAACTAGTTTTGCATGTTTCGGATCATCAGTCATCAAAGCTCTGTAAATATTGGTCACAGATATGGAAATTTACCTTAAATTTCACCAAACTGATTACTCACAAAAAATTCCCACATATCATGTTTTCAGGCCATTTCAAGTCTTATTTTGATGTAACAAAGTGGTGTTATCGCAGTATGTGACTTGTTAACTTACTTTTTTTAATTAGTCTCCAGGATATTTTTCATTCAGACTGATTCGTGAACGTGGAACGAGCATGAACACAAGAGGCGGGATTTATTACATGAACCAATCGCGCCAATCATAACCAGTCGTATTCAATCGTATTGCAATGGAGGCATTGCCTCCTCTCACGTGACTTTTCCCCATTCATTTTCAATTACCCGCCACATGCTTTAAGGGGTCTGTTAAAACGCAATGGGCTCAGGGGAGGCACAACAGACTGATTCCTGCTGTAACTTTACCCACTGGGGTCATTGTTGGTCAGTGTTTCTTTAAGAAAACGAGTGATTTATACTCTTTTTAATGTCATATTTGGTAATATTTGCATTGTATTATTTTTGTTCTACAATTGTTTTTCATCCAACTTTTTAAGGAGGCACTGCCTCTACATACGCCCAATACATACACACACATACACCCACAACCATTATGTACATATATTCCTGACTTCAACATAGTAATTTCACCTCTTTTTTTTTTTTTTTTTCTTTTCTTTTCTTTTCTTTCCTTTCCTTTCATTCTATTCATTAATTCATGAATAATTAATCATTAACACTGTTCTTGACCCGTAATTGCTTTGTAGATGTTTAAGGTGACATGTCAGGGTGAGATCAGTCTTTGGGTTGCTGTATGTTCGCAACCCCTCAGTAGACATTGGTGCCATAATCCTGTCTCATTAGAAATGCAGATAAACAAGACTTTAGTCAATAGAGGCTCTTGACATAAACACCTTACATCAGAAACAAAACATCCCTGAAAAAAAATGTCATTTGAGATTTCACAGCTTTTAAGTTTCATTTGCTTAGTCAAGCACCAATATTACAATTGCTTTGTTGTGCCTTTACTTTTCTTATCGGTCAGTTCTAGACTATACAGTTTGCCTGACAGAAGATAAAACTGGCAAAAATCTCACAGTTACATTACAGGAAGGACCCAAGCAGAAGAGCAGAATAGGGAGCAGAATATCATATAAATGTGAATCAGCTATTTGCAACGCCCTTGCAAACACCCTGTTGATTTTTTTACTTGATTTCATAACATGCAATAAGACTTTCAAATGTGTTGTCTTATCCATAGTGTATCCACAGAGAATATAATAATGTGGAGTTTGTAACGAATTCAACAGGCAGCAGAATGATGCTTTAATGTCAGGCTGCTGTGAATAAACATCCATCACGTCGCTCAGGCCCGTGAACAAAATGAATAATTCAGTTCTGCACTTATTCACATTTTAAAATGCTCAGTAAACCTTTCTGCGTCTACAGAAATTCAGTATTGCACCTTATCTGAGAAGGTGTTGTTCTGGAAGAGGGGCGTTTCTCAAACACAAATGTTTTGATTCCTCGTTTCTTTTGACAGTCTGCCACGCTCTGTGCACATTTGCATATACCATTGCACTTGATGAGACAATCCTGAACCTGCAAGGGGAATCATCTTCTGGATCGCTGACATAATACAATCCTTGACTCGATTTCGTCTGATTCTACCCCATGACCGCACCCTGTGAAATTACATTGACTTTGTAATCCCCCTCTAGTGTGACATCTGTGGGCTGCCCATGATCCGACTGTGTTTTCCAGGCTGCTCTGCTGGTAATCAAGGAAACCTCACTTCATTCTCACATACTTTTTTAATCTACTCTAATTCATCAGCAGGGAGCAAAAAGCTTTTTCTCAACTCATAAAAATTGTATGATCCTCATCGACGCCTGTCAGATATTCAGCACTCTCCTAAGTCATTATTGGCTTTTTGGACCCACAGCTTGTTGGCTTCAGAAATATCCCACCAAAGAAACTCTGTCTTGACACAAACTCCATTTGTGGTATGAAAGTTTTCAGTCATGCATGAATGTCATTCTATATCAACCCCAAATCTGAAGCCTTGATCAATATAATTAATCTTTCAGCTGGGTTCTGCAAAAACTTTCATTTTTAATTTTTTTCTCCTTTATATCGCAGCTCTGAAGTATGGTACAAAGTAATTTGTGCCATCTCTGTCTCAAAAAAGTAGATAAATTGGGCTTCCTGGTTCATTTAGGAGAGAACGACTGATGAAAACGAATGATTGTGCTGAATGGGTTTTTGAACTCCTCTATGAGGTGTTGGTTATGATAAGACCGGCTTGCTGAACATCAGTTGTGCGGTGATTCATGACTGTGACATTATTGTTTCTTCCATCAGCGTTTGTAACTGCAGACTCAGCATCACAGAGGTATGGAGTCGTTACCCAATCCACAGACTCCGGCGGAAGACTAAGCCGAAACTGAAGTAGAAATATTTCTCTACATAATGTACCAACTCAAGGATAATTAACGTTTCCAATCCTTTAGCACTTCCTTATTGATTGTGATTTTATGGGGGGGGGTTGATTGACCTATATTATATGATTTTGGTCCTCACATAATTTGGGGGAACAAAGGGATGTTAATAATAGATTCGCTCCTAGCACATATTATATAGGCTAAATATGTGAAAATATTAAGAGAGCACCCTCGCTTATTCAGAAGCAGCTGTGATTATTGACAGTGTGCTTCTATAACTATATACAAAAACAACAAAGATTTGCACTTAACTAAAATAAGTCATTAAATAAATAACTCACATAAGCTTTGCCTCCTTTGAGAAAAGCCTACTCTTTCACTTGAGAAAAAAAGCTCTTCTGGTCTTCGATGATGCGAGGATAATTTGAGCATACACCAATTATGAACAAAGCCAATTCATAAAAGAAAAAATTTTTTGCACCCCATTTTTGTGAGTGAAGGAAATCCGCTTGCGAGTGGAGAATTCGTGCTCGAAAAAAAAAAAAATCGTTAAAATGCGCTGTCCCATTTTCAAGATCATGCTAAACCGCCTAAAATATAAAGAAGAGAAGAAACGACAAGACATCTGTCAAGTCCGCCAATGCAGTTAGAAATTTCTAAAAAAAAGCCTATATCGCAGACTTTTAATCTTAAGGGGGGTGGCAGACAAATTTCAGGGGGGGGCGGTGCCACCCCTGGCTACCACGTAGACACACCCCTGGATGAGTGGGAGAGCAACATATAATATCTGATATAAATACTGACTGTCTTCAGAAATGTTTTGATGGCATTTACATGTTTTTAACATGGGATTTACATGTTTGTAGCACTACTGTCTGTTTAAAATGAAAAAAAAATGTCCTGTTGTACCAACTCTTCACTTGTTTAAATAGTTTTGGAGCAGTCAGGCCTGCTACACTCAAGAAATGGACAATACACAATGGGATGGAATATTTTAAACAATTTTATTTTGCAATTTTACCATTACCCAGGGGAGGGATTTTTTACTTTTTTTATTGGTGCTATACAACCTCAAATAGAGGGGACTCCCAGAGTGGCAAGCTTGTTGACACAGGGTCACTTCAAAATATATAACTTTTTTGTACTTTTTTATTAGTGTAGCATTGTTTCTCCAGAACTTTCAGTATGTTTTTGGACAATATATGGTGTCTCCAGAGGACAGCTTTGACATATCTCAAAATGATAGAGTGTCACATTGTATGATTGTATTTTAGATATGTGAAGTGCAATTTTTTATTTTCTGACATTTATAATAACAAAGACTGATAAGCCATATAACAAATACCTTACAAAATCTAAAAGAAAACAATATCTGTTTTATAAGCTATGGGATTTTTATATAATCATATAAATCATTGGCATTTTTCGCATCTTTGCCTTTAGAAAACTCAGGAGCAATAGCTTTTATGTCATTTTAAAGGAATGCTTTAAAAATGCATGTAAAACTATTTCTTTCAACTTCAGAATACAGCAGAAGAATGATTTTATTGCTGTTAGTTTATGAATATTGGGTGAAAAATAGAAGTAGAAATGGTAGAAATGTGGTGTATGCTGATATACTGAATATAGATGCCCTCCATAGTCAGCCATATAAATGTAACTGTTCAGTGGCGTGCACAGACCTCCAGAGGGCAGGGCGAAACGGTGTTACGAGGGCACAATTGTGGACCGGGGGTGGGGGGTAGGGGTGGTGGGGGTATGGGTTTGGTCCCCCTTGGCTAGCGGTGGACGATTTGGAAAAAATATCACCATTTAGTTTTTTTTTATATATATCACGATTAACGATTTTATCACGATTCTTTGTCTATTTTGCAAGTTGTTTGAGCATTACAGCCAAACTAATTTCCCTATTATAAAGACAAAGCCTTACAAAGGTAACAAAATATAAAAAGTATGGTGGATATTTAGGCCAAAGTGGGTGAAGATAAAATCGTTGTCATTATTTTATCTTTGTTATTAAAAATGTTAGAGCAAAATTGAGAGCAAGAATACACATTACAAATGCACATAATATACAAATAAAATAAACAGTGTTTTATTTTCAGGTGCAATATGTGTATTTAGCAGAGCGCTCCTCTTTAGCGAGGGTTAGGATGGTGTATGCGGTGTTACATTTGACATTCAGCTCTGCCAATTGCGCGGAAAGCCTGGCAGCTAGGGGTGTGCGATATTGACAAAAAACTGTATCTCTATTTTCTAGGATTTTATCGATAATGGTAATTAGAAGATATTTTGCTGAGTGTGTTATTGTGCTGATCTTAAGGACTACCGTGGACAGCTGACTTTGATATTCTTCATATTCTGTGTGGTGGTCAGTTCACAGTAGTGATAGAAATTAATATTTTCCAATAAGTTTAAATTGATTTTTACCTTTTATGGTCATTTTTACAATTAGGCAATTTTTTTTCTAAAAGTGTGCATGATCATTCGAGTCATTTTTACATTTTGTCAATTAGAATAAAATTTGGGTGTTATCAAGCTAATTAAATGCATCAACAAAATCATATTTGAATTATAATTTTGAATTCGAGTGGCATTTAGAAGCATTTAAACTGCTTTGCAGGACTTACATTTAATCAGTTACACATGCAAACATAATTGTAAACTGTAAACATAAAACGTTGAATAATTTGAAATTATAACAAAAAAAAGGAAAAGATTATAAATTGAAGTTAAACCGCCAGTCACTGTTAATGTGAGTATGCGACAAGAATCATTTAAAAGGGGTCCCCAAACTACGGCCCGCGGGCCGAATGCGGCCCGCCCCCACATTTGGACTGGCCCTCTGCATGCCAGAGACAATTTTGTCATTTTAAAATGTAATTTAAATATATGTTTTACTTGTAATGTCTTATTTTATATAAAGGTTGCTTTCAAACTAAAATTACTTTACTTAGTTTTAACGTGCTTAATTTATTAAAAAATCATATCAACAGAAGTGCCTACGCAATGTAACGTTTTTAGAACAGGTGGCACGCTGTGCACGTGCTTTTTACAATTTGTATTGTTAAAAGTGCTATATAAATAAAGGTGACTTGACACGCGCGAGCCAGCATTTCTTGACAAAGGGCAAAATGTCCCAGAACTGATCGTCGCAGAATGGAAATGACCTCCTCGCTCATCCCCGTTACCCAGTCTTCAGCTGAGAAACCTGCTCCATTCCCAGTGGAAAGTACGGAAGCGCTGGAAATGCTGAAGGCGGAGTTTGACGTGCATTGCGTGAGCTAATGTCCACGTAAAGAAATCCGTCTTTTCCAGAACCTTCGCTGCCGACATTGACGAAGCCTTGCCTTGTTACAGTTTGATTTGGCTGAGTTAAAACTGTGATTTTGAAAGACGCATAAGCCCAACGGTCTCTGATTCTATGCTGCCCTCCCTTGAAATACATAAACATCAAAGGCATAAAAATGTCCAACTTTTTGGCAACGTAATCTGTGTACAAACCTTTTACTGAAACTTAAAAACTCAATGTCAAGACTCACTGAGAACATTTGCATAGTCTTTGAACTGCTGTGACAGGAATGGAGCCTGACATTGAACACTCACCACCCAGAAGCAAGCCCACAGTTCACACTAACTAATATGCATGTAAAGTTTTGATTTTGTAGCACTGAAAGTAATGACATTTGTTTGTATGTGCACAAAATAATAAACTATTCGACTGAACAATTAAAATCATAGTAAATCTTAACAATAATACTAGTCACTCCTGCCCGTGTAATTTGTCGGCCCCCATTAAAGCAAGGAAAAATTGTGGCCCTCGCAAAAAAAAGTGGGGACCCCTGATTACGGTTGATTCTTTCAGGAACGAAACGCTGTCATGTTGCTCAGAGACGTGAAAAAGTGCTGTGGCTTTGTTTGGAATTATTTTTGTTGTCGAAATGGTGCAAAAACAGGAAATATAGTATCTAAAACATAAATATATTAATGTTAACTTCTTGTTTATTGAACTTGTTTATTGAACTGTTGTGTACAATCAATATCACATTTGTAATCATGCTGATTTTTGGAGGAAAAAACTGCACTCTTTGTGTGATATTAATTATATGAAATGATATAAAGCCCCCATATCTTGAATTTTGTGATGCATTTTAATATACTGAATCATGCAGTGAAAAAAACGCAGTCTAAGTGCTCACGCGCACTAATCTAACCTACTAGACTTCATCACGTCATGTATGCGGGCACTCTGTAGGTGTTTTGTTTGTTTTTTGCAATATACTCAATAATGTCAAATCGCACATCGTTAAAACAACAATTACGATATTATGGCAGACCCCTATGTATCCTGATGATTAAAGGCCTTAACGATTGAACCTGATGATCCTGAACATTTTGCCACACACTTGTCCCTGTGTTTCTTGTGTTTGGCACTCTCTACGTGTTTAACCAAGCTCTCGAGCTTAAAATGTGTAGATTCGGTGGCAAATGCTGTTACCTGCAAACTCCATCCCACAGGCTTTAAAGTGAATGCAGTGCGTAGAGCACAGTGCATTTTCATAGCAGAGCCACTCGAAGTCTTTCAACCATTCTCTCCGAAAACTGTACGCCGCCTTTTCGGCTGGTGGATCAACATTCACCACATGATCGCTATCACCAGCACCATTATTTGTAACTTTATGTGGTTTACAAAATATATCTGTCAGTGTTTCTTTTCATTTTCTCTCTTCTTCAGCCCTTTGCTGTTCCCGCGTTAGTTAGCTCCCTGTCACCTGACAGATGAAAACGGTGACTGAGTGATTGACCGCTAATATTAACCAATCTAAAATCTGCATTAAATTTACAAATGTAAAGATGAAGTTATGTAACGTTTGATAGAACGGCAGTCACAGTATCGGCACACAGAAGGCACATAGCTGTGAACATTTTTAGAGAAATGAAAACAGGTCGAACTACAACAATTATATGCACTCGCACAAATTCTCCCAAATATATTTTGAAGTCGCACAGATTAATTTATGGGAGCATATATGACCAAAATGGTCGCAATTTCGAGCCTTGTGAGTGATTTTTTCTTTGTGTTTGGTGTTTTATTAACATTAAAGGAATAATTCACCCAAAAATTTAAATAGGCTAGTGTTTTATTTTATACCTTCATTTACTCTCTCAAAAGTTGTTTCATAAACGCTATTTTGAAGAAGGTGGAAAACCAAACTGTTGCTGGTCAACAGTTTTCTTCCTACTCTTAAAGTCAATGTGGACCAGCAACTGTTTGGTTACCCAGATTCTTCAAAATATCTTCTTTTGTGTTCGGCACAAGAAAGAAATTAAAACAGGTTTGGGACAACATGTGAGTGACTAAATAATGACAAAAATAAATTTTAGGGTGAACTATCCCTTTAATGACAGTCGGCAGCATGTTTAGTTCTGTCCCTTTAAGACACGCGTCTAATATCCAGGCACGCATGCATTTTTCTCTCAACTGTTTACTTACATTTTAGACATAACCAACTGAGTCTATATGTAAACCTTGTGTGTTTTGACAGTATTAGCCCAAAACATAACTTAGTTCAGTAATCAGGCGCTGTTTGACGGGCTTTTCGTTTAGTGCGCTTTTGATGTATGTGCTCAGAAACAGCACATGAATGAAAAATGTAACCAGTAAGGCTTTAAAACAGATAATGTACTTTTGTGATTGTGAATAAGTGCAGTGTCCCGTGAGTGTAAGTTAACTCTACTGCTGAGTTAACACTGATGTGAATGTATGTGGCGCTGTACAGATACGGCGGGCGGCACCAGAACTGCAGCTGATAGAATGTGTGCCGTTGCATGTTACAACAATATTTCTTCAAAAGCAGATCGTGGACACATTTTATTGTCCACGATCAAAATTCTTCATATCGCACACCCCTACCCTCGGCAGAAATCACAGACCGGAGGCACTTTGGTGCAAGGCCACACAAGGCTACTTTGGTGTCGGACCTCAAAGGGGCAGGGGCCCAAGCCCCCAAACCCCTCCCGTGCACGACACTGTAAACTATTTGTAATAGGTGGACTTTAATGTTTGTTTTTATTAAAAAAAAAAACATTTGTTTGCATATTTATTCTCTAATTTTCTTCTAGAATGTTTCTTTATGTTTTCTAAAAAAAATAAAATAAATCCTTCCTACGTGTACTGCGTTAGCTAACCAGGACTTTAGGCATCATGTTATTGCTCTTTTGTTGGTTTTGATTGCTTCATAATGTCCTCAGTAAGTCGCTTTGAATGTAAGAACGTTTTACAATAGATGTTTTGGTCATTATCTCCACACATTTGCTTAGACTCATTTTCGCTCAGGGCGTTATTTCATTGTTTTTCATTGTTTTTCTCAATTGTAATAAAGAGAAAATTTGTTTCATTGTGTTTTAAGAATAGTTAAAGGCATTGGCTGTTTAAAAACCATAATGATTCTGATGACTGCACTAAAAAAGAGAGATTGTAATGGCATGAAGTGCAGTAACATTGACAGTTTAATTTGAATAGCAATGTTTACTATGGCTGTTGCTGCCATCCTCCTCTGGCTGGCATATATTTACATACTTGTTTATGTGTACAAGTTCACTGTGTAGAAAAAGAGCAGTTTGGACATTCTAACAAATATAATCTCTCTCCAATGACCGAAAATACATACTTGCTAAACAAAGCATTATCATCCTGCATGCCTCACCTCAGAAAACTATTCAAATCTACAACACTGCTGGCTAATATTTTTGCCTGCATCTAAATAAATAAACTCTATAAGGGCAAATTGGGATTTAATTTGCATTGCATCCATCTAGTATTCAGCATTTAGGTTTTAAAGCATTCATAAGTTGAGTAATGTAAATATTTATGAGTGTAGAGCTTGCCGATGAGCTGTAGTTTGAGGTGTTTTGGATGCTGCTGTGCCGCTATTGAAATCTGTTCTTTGAAGATTTTTATTTTAGCTGCAAGAGTGAATTTTGAGTGTGGCAGTAATTTAATTAGAGGTGCTTGAGTTACTATTGCTAATGTTAGGTTGTCAACTTGTTGTGGAGAGATGTGTTAGTATTTCTATAAGTGAGCAGATTTATGATTTCCACCTAAAAGTTCCAGACATTTGCATTAAAGAAAAAACTTGAGCCATATTGAGTGTTTAGAATACGACAGACATGGGGGTGGGCTTTTTTGACTTGAACCAATAAGCAAACAGCTCTCTCTCTCTCTCTCTCTCTCTCTCTCTCTCTCTCTCTCTCTCTCTCTCTCTCTCTCTCTCTCTCTCTCTCTCTCTCTCTCTCTCTCTCTCTCTCTCTCTCTCTCTCTCTCTCTCTCTCTCTCTCACTCTCTCTCACTCACTCACTCTCTCTCTCTCACTCACTCTCTCTCTCACTCTCTCTCTCTCTCTCTCTCTCTCTCTCTCTCTGATTTTTTCTCCCAAGCCTGGAGTTGTTATTATTGGACTGGAGACATGCTGATTCCACACCCGAAGCTCTATAGACATTTCCAGGCTCTGTCAATAGATTGACTCTGCAGGGCCACTGGTGTAATTGACTTGATCAGCTACACATATACAGGCTCTCTAGAAAAAATAGATTTTCCTGCATAATGAACAGAGACTCTGTTAAAGGTGCCATAGAATGCATTGATACAGTATTTTAAATTGTTCTCTGATATCTACATAGACGGTATGGGGCTTAGGTAAGGGCAACAAATCTGCAGAAACGATTTTACATGTCCATATACAACCCTAGGATTTCTCCCTAGAATGAAACGGTCTGTTATTGGCTTATTTGGCAGGGTCATGAATAATAATGAGCTCTGCTCTGATTGGCTGTTTCACAGTGCTGCTTAATGTTGAGCTCTGCTCTGATTGGCTGTTTCACAGTGCCACTCATCAGCAAGAAGGAAACACAGGGATCTGTAAATCATTAAAGATCTGTAAATCATTCGCCATCATCCTCATCTCTCCTGTTTATGTGGTAAGTGAAATATTATGTACTGTAACAGGCTACAGATAATAAGGAGCTAACCATGTCCCTTTAGTGGCGCGCGTTATTTTATTAGAATGCATTATTTGCTTTCCGTGCCTTTCTAAATAAAGACACCAACCCATCCCTGCACTTCACATCCCCTGCACAGCCTGGAACATTACATTTATTTCCATGATCTGCCATTTTTGCTGTTGTCCGCGCTTGTTTATTTACAACACCTGCAGAACTTCTGATGGTTCAGCTGGCGCTTGCCTAGAACAAGGGCGGGTTTATGGAATGTCGGGGCGTCGTGATCCGGCTGTTGCAGCACAGTCGGTGACTATGGTTGGTGTCTGAGGCTCACTGTATGTCATTTCCATGTACAGAACTATTATTATTTAACTATGCCAAGGTAAAGACAGTTTTTCATTCTATGGCACCTTTAACATTTCATACATTTCAAATTTCAAAAATTTCCGTAGGCTCCATTTTCAATACTACATATATTTCACATAATCACAGTTATTTAACCTTTTTTTTACAGTTAATTCTACATAATGTAACTAGAGATTCTCTTAAATGCATGACATTTAAAATCTGAGATTTTTTTTTTTCTACAAGATTTTTAATGTTAATTCCCAAAAAAATATTTTGAATGACAAGACAAGAATCAATCAAAAGAAGCAATCAGAAAGCAATAAGCAATGCATTCTCATATAATCAATAATTATGTCAGTGATGCATGAGGCAGTAAAGTGGCCTTATGGGGATTGAGATTGTAGCATTGATTGCTCGTATAAATACAACTTAGGGATCTGTAGCTTAGGTGGACTTCACAAGTGGCCTGTTGACATCAGGTCAATGGATTATTGGTCGTTTTCATAAATCCCTTTATTTACATTTTTGCGCAGGTCCCTGGTCAAAACATTTTAAACAAAAAAATTGCAAGACTGCTAATGAAGCAATTTTTTTCATCTTATCCAGTAGTAACTTATTCCTTTAAAATCTTGTATTAAGAGATACAACAGTCTCACTTTTAAGAACATATTTTTTTGCTTAACCAAAATGAATAGTGCAAGGTCTTTTATTTATATATATAGTTTGCCTTATTTAATCAAATTAATTTCAGTTTATTCTACAGGGCTATTGAATGCTTGAATCTGATTGGCTGACGAACCTTCTAAGGTGTGCAGTTATTTTCAGGGAATTGCATGGCTAAAGTAGTTCCAGGGAGGTCTTGACCGCATTACATGCCCAAATCACTTTGCCAAATGATTTCAGTTATTTCAGTTCCTTACAGCCTAAAACAGCAAAAGAACCAAAGCACACAACGGCACTGACTAAGCATGCGTGACGCATACGTCCAACACATCCAGCAGAACGGCTTGCACGTAAGACAGTCAGCAGAAGTGAGAAAAAAAGTGTTTACAACGTTTTAGATATGGACATTTTTCTTACAAAAAAACACATCGATTCACTACAGGAGGCCTTTATTCACCTCCCGGAGCCGTGTGGGGCACATTTTATTATGGATGTGCATGCTTTATTTGGCTACTTTGGACTGTTGAACAAAAACACCCACCTACTCCCATTCTAATGCTTGGAAGAGCCAGGATCATTTTTTATATAACTCCGATTGGATTCGTCTGAAAGAAGAAAATCATATACACCTAGGATGCTTTTTGGGTGAACTAACCCTTTAAAGTCTTTTAACCCTTTAAAGCGGGTCTCCAACCCTGCTCCTGGAGAGCTACCATCCTGAAGATTTCAGCTCCAACCCCAATCAAGCACACCTACACCAGCTAATCAAGGTGTTCAAGGTTACTTAATAATTACAGACAGGTGTGTTGGAGCAGGGTTGGAGCAAAAGTAATAAAAGCAATTGTCTTTTTTTCTCTACTGTGACGTCTATCCAAGTGAAATAGCATCTGAAATGAAAGAGGGCGGGACTTGATTTCGTCTTTCGGGAATTGATTGGAGCATAGGAAGTTAGGGTGTTGCTTACAAAATGGAGGCAGATCTGAATGCCAGTTTGCAGTAGTTGTGGGGGGATTTATCTCCACTGGATTCACCGCCGACACCCTAGCATGAAGAATTGTTTCATTTATTGAGGATGATGACAACGAGGACGATCAACGGCACAAAACATGCCTAACAGCGTGCGAGAGAGAGAGAGACTGCCTGAATGAATGAGTACATCCTCCATCATGTTAAGTCATATTCATTAAAAAAATAGTTTGCGATGTCCTAAGAGTAATGTTGTGGTAATATCCTAATATCCTTTCAATTTTTAAGGGTAGTGTACTCCCCCCATGGCTCGCGTCAGCACTCGTCAACACATTGATTTCTATAAAGTGAAGCTTCAGCTTCAGCTTTTCCCCCTGTCGTTTATCCCAGCGTTTACCCCTCACATCACTAGCTCCGCTCTTGCACCATCGCTCGTTACCTGAAGAGTAGAGGAGTCATTTTAAAGGGAAGGGGAGGTTAATGCTTTTGATTAAAGATTACGAGGGCACATAAATTAAAATAAATAAATTACAAAGTGCACTGATAAATTATTTATAATAAACACTACAGTATTCCAATAAAAAATAAGAATTTTCAATTTTGATTTCATGCCAACTTTAAAGGAATAGTTCACCCCAAAATTTGAATTGTGTCATCATTTACTCACCCTCATGGTGTTCCAAACCTGTATACATTTCTTTCTTATGTTGAACACACAAAAGAAGGTATTTTAAAGTATTTTGAAGAACCAAAAAGTTGTTGGTCCCCATTGACTTCCATGGTAGTGAATGAAATACTATGGAAGTCAATGGGGACCATCAACTGTTTGATTATCAGCATTCTTCAAAATATTTTATTTTGTGTTCAACATAAGAAAAAACTTATACAGGTTTGGAATGACATGAGGGTGAGTAAATGATGACACAATTTTTGTTTTGGGGTGAACTATTCCTTTAAGAGAGCCAGTTCTTAAAGGAATAGTTCACCCAAAAATGAAAAATCTAAACTGTTTGGTTACCAACATTCTTAAAAATAACTTCTTTTGTGTTATCTGAAAAAAAAAAAACAGGCAATTATGTTTGGAACAACATGCAGATGAGTAAAAGATGACAGAATTCTCATTTTTGGGTGAACTATCCCTTTAAATTCTTAGCTCTGCTCAACCCTGATGGGTATGTCTCTGTTGCCTGTGGAGCTGCTGTGTTAATGTTCTGGGCTCGGTCTTAATGCAAAACCTCTTAGTGAGGTCGGCCACTTCCTCCCTGTGTGCCGTTTCATCACTGCTTATCAGCCCAATTACTCTGCTTCTATCAGTCAATTTGATATGTGTTGCTGTACGGTTTAGGTTAAGTAACTAGGGCCAAGAGCAGAAGCCCTCAAGAGTGCCAGTGTTAATAGTCAACTTAGAGGTTGTATTACCCATTTGGATCACTTGTCACATAATGGTTAGGAATTCAAAGAACCAATTGCAGGCAGTGCCCATTAGGGGGAACAATTCGTTTGGAAGTGCAGCCCTCATCAGTAAGTCCCGACTAACAGTTTTAGCATCCTAAATAAACATCATCAATACTTACGCACCTGTTTATACTATGTGTGTACTGGACTGTGTCTGGGGAGTCCAAGATAAACCTAATTTGAGCAATTTTTTTCTGAGCTCTTTTTATTCTCAATAGAGATTAAATTGTGAATATCTCTCATCCTTTGTACTACTGAGTCTTGTTTGGGATCATTGCTTGTCTCGTAGGATCTGCATTCATCTATCAAGCTTCATTTGACATCTGTTCTCCTCCCTGCATCCAGCGCTTCAGGCTATTACAGTGTAAAACCCTAATGTGCCACATGCTGCAGTCATAAATATCTATTCACAGATATGGAGCCTGTTGCATTCTCATGTGCACAGAAAAGAGTTGATTGCCAATGACAGTTGTGGGATAAGGAGGATCAAGTGTAATGGTTCATAATATAGGTGGATTGTTTTGCATATCTTATTCTTATTCCAACCGTGAACTGACTACTGTGTAGCTGTGTTCTTAATGTTGTAACAGTAAAATTGAATAAATAGTTAATCAAAAAATGAAAATGTGATAAATACCCTTAGTCCATCCAAGATGTAGAGGAGTTTGTGTTTTCATCAGAACAGATTTGAATAAATTTAGCATTGCATCGCTTACTCACTAATATATCCTCTGCAGTGAATGGGTGCCATTATAGTGAGAGTTCATACAGCTGATTAAAACCTCACAATAATCCACAAGTAATCCACACAACTCCAGTCCACCAGTTTGCATCTTGTGATGCAAAAAGCTGTGCGTTTATAAGAAACAAATCCATCATTCATTTGCTTCAGTCAAAAATACGATTCATTTGTTCATAATATGGCATTTTCCAGTGAAAAAGTCGTCTCAACTGAATGAGGAGAGAAATATATACAAATCAAGCACTGTCTACAAGTCCAAAACAATTCAAACAAATATGCAAGTGGATTTTGATGGGGGATGAACTTTTTCACTAGAGGAAGAATTATTATGGATTATGGACTCTGGACTGGTATTTTGGCCAGAAGCGACAGATTTAAATGCTTTAGTAATGGGTTTGCTTCTTATGAATACAAACTGGATTACTTGTGGATTATTGTGATGTTTTTCTCAGCTGTTTGGACTCTCATTCTGACGGAACCCATTCACTGACAGAGGATCCATTGGTGAGCAAGTGATGTAATGCAAAATTTTTCTCCAAATAAATTCCAGTGAAGAAACAAACTCTATGTTTCTATATCTAAATCTATATTTGGCCTGAGTGTGAGAACATTTTCAGCAAACCTTAATTTTGGTGTGAATATTCATTTATTCATGCTTATTAAAGTCAAAATGTTATTTAATATTGCTTATTTCAATACAATATTTTTTAAAGTCAAAATGTTATTTAATATTGCTTAAACAACCTTAAATATAATATTTTTTAAACATCATATCTCACAATCACACAATTTCAGTAATATGTTTTGACTTAGTTCTGTTTAAACGCTTGTCTTTTATCATGGTAAGTTCAATTTTATCTTGTGCTACTGAGTTAATTTGGCTGCTCCACTGAAAGATTGTAGTTCGAGTGTAATTTATCCTCTCAGCAGGTAAGGACTACTCAAAAGATGATGTTTTCTGTTAACTGCTCCTTTAAAGGGCATCTCCTAGACAGATTCCTGATGGCTGGTTTATTAATTAACAGCACATTTATGAATATGTTTCAGATTCACAGCATGGCAGGGACCATTATAAATTTATTCTGTGTGCCTTAAAATGTAGAATGCTATTTATTAATGTAAATTAAACACATTCGTTTTGTATTTGAATCATGTATAATGCTTGATTAAAACTATTTTGGCCTTTGCCGGTGTTAATCACTTTAATAAATTTCATCAAGTAATCCTGTATCACAGTTTGTAAGCATTTTAATTTACATGATGAAATTATCTGTTAATCATTAGGTAATGCTTAATAAGTTCATTAGTAAATATTAGCATGTACATTATCTCCTATTTCTACCTATATGAATATATATATATATATATATATATCAGCTAATGATCAGTTAAGAATTATAATGTTTATTAATAAAAGTTATTAGAGTGTTCTGTTTACTATTTGTAATGTTTCTGGCTTCCGGTGTGATCCACTTCCAGCTGTTTTTAGCTGTAGAACAGCTCGTTTTGCTGTTTGAAACTGCAAACTGGTGTGTATTACCATATTATTTTAATGGATAATCTTAATTATGAAGACATTGGCATGTAGTGCAAACAGTTTTACTATTTACTGTGCTTTGTTATTCTTCTCGACAATTCCCTACAGCAGCTAATGAACTGGAAGCCTCGTACATTCACAGAAAACTGCTTACTTCCACGTTTAAAAATATGGTGGATAGTATTTGCACATTAATTTCTCTATTTTGAATAGTGTATAAACAGACAGACATCTGCAGACACTATCAACCCCTAAAGAGAAAACCTGATCCATAAGTGTCAAGAGCTAAAGGTGTCTATTTAATCTTTTATTTGGCTGCTTACAAGAGTGATTCATTTTGTTTTGCTATTTCACCACCCTGTTGAATGTCAGTCAAAGACCTGAACATGAACTCTGCATCCAAAAAAAAAAACACATAAAGTTTGCAAAGCAAATAATAAAGGAATGCTATTTTACATCTCACTGGTGCTACCAAACTCTTCTTGAACAACTTGAAACAGAGGCAAGTTAAGTGAAATAAAAGTATGGGAGTGCTTCCTCTTGGTACTTGTGTATATGTTAATAATGGCATCTCTGAGCAGTTTGTACATTATGCCTCTGCAGTTCTCCTCCTGTCATTTTTAGAACATGTGAGGGCAGGTCCAAGAGCTCTTCAGTGAGCTGCACAACCTCATATTATATTGCCTATTTCTGCCCTCTGTGAATTTGTATGTGAGTGTTCTATCACCAGTGATAGAGTGGGAAATCTAGCTGCAATTTACCGTACATACTTATTCATGTTAGTTTATTTTTTCAAATCCCATAAGTTTCTTATAAAAATTTTCAGAAACTATAGGGAATGAATGTCAAAATACTGAAGGCAAGAATTTCCACTCATGAGTGAATAATATAAATATACATACACTCACTGGCCACCTTGCTAGTACCGGGTTGGACCCCCTTTTGCCTTCAGAACCGCCTTAATTCTTCGTGGCATAGGTTCAACAAGGTGTTGGAAACATTCCTCAGAGATTTCCATATTAACATGATAGCATCACGCAGTTGCTGCAGATTTGTCGGCTGCACGTCCATGATGCGAATCTCCCGTTCCACCACATCCCAAAGGTGCTCTATTAGATTGAGATCTGGTGACTGTGGAGGCCATTTGAGAAAAGTGAACTCATTGTTATGTTCAAGAAACCAGTCTGAGATGATTTGAGCTTTGTGACATGGTGCAATATCCTGCTGGAAGTAGCCATCAGAAGATGGGTACACTGTAGTCATAAAGGGATGGACATGGTCAGCAACAATACTCAGTAGGCTGTGGCGTTTAAATAATGCTCAATTGGTACTAAGCATAGATCGTTTGATCAAAGTGTGCCAAGAAAATATAAATTACACAACCATCACCAGCCTGAACCGTTGAGACAAGGCAGGATGATCCATGCTTTAATGTTCTTTACACCAGATTCTGACCCTACCATCTGAATGGCGCAGCAGAAATCGAGACTCATCAGACCAGACAACGTTTTTCCAATCTTCTGTTGTGCAATTTTGGTAAGCCTGTGCGACTTGTAGCCTCTGTTTCCTAGAAGATGGTTGTGCGCGAAAATCCCAGTAGATCAGCAGTTTTTGAAATACTCAGACCAGCCCGTCTGGCACCAACAAACATTCCACGTTCAGTCACTTAAATCCCCTTTCTTACCCATTCTGATGCTCGGTTTGAACTTCAGCAAGTCGTCTTCACCACATTTAGATGCCTAAATGCATTGAGTTGCTGTCATGTGATTGGCTGATTAGCAATTTGTGCAAATCGCAATCAATCGCAATCGGCAATCTTTTTTTTATGTGGCGTTTATCGGTTTTTGCAAATGAACACTTCACACACACATATATATATATATATATATATATATATATCACCACCACTATGAGCTAGCAGGGTCTGGAAGATTGATAATAATTATAAAAAGCAGTGTGCATAGTCTTTTCATCAGCCTATTATGATTCTTTGAGAAACAGCATGATTAAAAGTGCCTTTTACCTTCTTACAGAAATGTCACTACCCATTAACTTTTTCATGAATGGCCTTCCTGTTTCATATTTGGTCTGTATGTGTCTCCAAAGATTCCCTCATCACACTGGAGCCTCATATGAATGACATTTTATCTCTGCCAAGGGCCGGAGCAGCCAGTATCCACTAACCCATTTTTGATTACAGCGGGCAGATTGGATTAAGAACCATGCCCTTAAAGAGCCATTATGGACAGGCCAAGTTATGAATTGCATGTGGAGAGCCAGAAAGAGAATGAGAGAGCTAAAAATGAGAAATTAGCTAAAAGTGCACTGCTATTTTTTGCTAATGCCTAGATTTTGGCATTACAGCGGCTCACATCGTATCGTATTTCAGATATTTTCGCATTTTTAAAGTGCGCATACTTTGCTTAGAGGAAAGCTCAAACCTGACCAGGCTGGTCTGTTTCACTGGTTGTAAAGAGTGTTTTAGCTCTTGTCAAGGTGGTTTACCTGGCTAGGAGAGAGCATCTAAGACTGGCATAAACCAGATGAGACCAACCAATCATTTAGCCCTTTTTTTTCACCAGGGCTGAGACATGTTTGTCACGTAAGAAATATTTAAGCGTTGTCTCTCCTGTAGCGTCTGTGTTTGAATGATATTTTCTGGAAAGTGCTAATCCCTTTCTGTGGCAGTAGAAAATTCTGTCAGAATGAATGAGATTTTGAATTTATGACCACAGAAATGCTTCACATTTTACATCATTTAAGTCATTTCAATACAATTTTCTGGCTGACTTTATATCAGCGAATTTACATAATAAAATGCTTGTTCAATAGCACCCCATTCGGGTACATTGTTCCACAGGAAAATAACTAGGATTATAGAAAACTTGGCTTCTTGCCAACATTTGCTGTGTACTATTTTTCTAGCCTTCACTATGTTCACAGCTATGTTTCTGTGCCAGACATTAGAATCAATAAATTAATAACCTGCACATTATCAGCATGACAAATGATAGCAGCTGTGCTACTTTTCTTGTGAAGCACTCTTTGGAGGTAATCAAACTTTTTCTGCCTTTTCTTTCTTTTTTTCTTTTTGTTTAACCATGAGTCTTCCGGAAGCACAAAAGAAAGGATCTCCAGAAGGAATAACGGAAATAGACAGAAAATAATGAGCTTCGTTCTCACTAAGTGTTTTCCGCTGAAGAATTGCAACGAGCATGGGGGCGACTCCTTAATTATAAGAGTAAATGAATTGCCAGGTTTTGTCTCCTAATGATACCATGTGGGAAATGGCAAACTTTCGGATCTAAATTATAAACGACCATTTCAAACCATGATTAAATAACATCATGCTATATCCTATGTATATCCCTCGCCATCGTTCATTATTTTCCTCATTCCTCTTCCCTTGTTAAAAGCGACACCGTCAGTCGAGAGCGCTGCATTGTCAGTTTGTCTAGGTCCCTTAAGAGAGCGCATCAAGATTACTCACTGTTTTCACAATACATCTTTGCTATTGTAAAATGTGAAAATGGCTTTTGCCTGTAATTTATCATAGCTGTAAAGCAGAGGACGTGTTGAATAGCCCCCTGCAAGTTTTCATAAAGCAACAGAGCGAGAGCGCTGATGCAATTTTCCCAGTAAATGTCTCTACCGTCGTTATTTGTCTTGACACAGAAATCAGTTTACGAGAAGTTCATGTAGATAAGTGTTATGAATACAGTGACCCTAAAGACTGTTTTGCCACTCTTAAAAATACCTGAAAGCCAGCATATTAAAAAACCAAATCAAGCCAATTAGCAACAAGTTTCTAAATGTTAACTCTTTAACCAATTATCTCATTTACTCATCCTCGTTCCAAAGCTGTGCAACTTGCTTCCCTCTGTGGAACACAAAATAATTTAATAATAATAATAATTAAAGAAAATGAAATAATATATATATATTTTTTTTTATTATTATTTTTATATATATACATTGAAAGTCATTCCTATTTCATGTTCCGTAGAAGAAAGAAATTCATAAAGGTTTAGAACGACATGAGGTGAAATAAATAATATCCTAATTAAAATTTTAGGTGAACTATTCTTTTAATATGCATACATGCACATATGCATTACACTATCTGTAAATTACAAAATCTGGATTAAAATGCATTATAAATAATGAATTTCTTCTTATCTACCTTTTGCTTTTACCCCATTGTACTATTTGAATTGCTGGATGGATGTATAACCCCGGCACATGTGACTTTAGGCATTTAGCACCTGTTGCTGGTAATTGTGCTGGAGTTTAGCACATGCCGCGCTCGTCTGCGATGGCGGTTCAGTCAGAAGCAAGATTGACGGGAGAGAAGGAACACAAAGATAACCCAGCCGCTCTCTCTCTCTCTAACAGATGGACTAATAGCATAATTAAGTAGCCGCGCGCCTGGTTCCTGTTTACCGTCATGTTGCTAAGCAATGACATCAGCCAATCCCTCCGTCCCTCTGTATAATCCTGCCCCCTCCCTCGCTCTCCCTCTCTCTCTATCTCTCCCACATGCATTCATCCCGGTAACAGTCTTAGCGTGCTGTAGTGGTCTGAGCGCAGCTCACAGGCAGACGGCATGACCACAGTGTGCTGGAGCAGCCCACAGCCTCTCATGTAGCCCACCGCTGCGATCGCAAACTCACACACATGCACTTACACACCAAGACACGCTCAGTTGCTCTTCAGGGACACTAAGAGATTACCAGAGCAAAGAAGATTTGACTTTTGAAGCTTGTTTTTTATTATTATTTTATTTTCTTTATTTCTTCTTCTTTGTTTTTTTGTTTTTCTTTTTTTACTGTTACCACCCACCCGTTGCCGGGTTCAGGGGTGGTGGCACATCCTAAAAAGGGCTGCATGAATGACACAACGCAAAGGCGAGAAGACGACCATCAGCATCCAGGAGCACATGGCCATTGATGTATGTCCAGGTCCCATTCAGCCCATCAAGCAGATATCTGACTATTTCCCCCGTTACCCACGGGGTCTCCCCCCCACAGCTCCCCCGGCCCTCAGCCGCACTGGCTCCTTGCGGAGCACCTCTACCAGCCAGAAGTCGGAGGGCCCAGCCACGGACCCCAAACGGGATGAGGACGACCTGGACCAAGCCTTCGGCGCCACCGCGCTCGTGGCCAGCAAGAAAGAGGAGGAGCCGGACGTGGAAGGCTACGATTCGGACGACTCCAGTGAGTAGTTTTTTCTTACTCTGTCTTTGTGCCACTCTAGAATTGACAACTGTTGACTTAGATTCCTCTGCCTGTTTGTTTTCACTCACCTGTATGAATAGAGCTCCATGGAATGGCAGTTCTGATTGAATTCTTGGAAATTGTTTATTTAGCATGTGATTATTTGGGTTCAGACAGACAACTTATTGAAGGGGCACGTGGTTATGTCATGCCTTTCCCTATTAACTGTTTTTTGTGTTTGTTCCAATGATTGACGCATCTTTAAAGTGATTCTTGTGGGCATCAGGTGCGAGTCATCCGTTTCTGTTGTATATCTATATCTGTAGAGCTCTTGTCTGTCCCAGATGTAAATCCTATTATGGACCTCTGCCTGCCTCTCTGTTTGGAGTCCGGTTTTCAATCATGGCAGCCTGTAGACTAGATTAGATAGAGCCCTGCGGTCTCATGTGGTTATTTTATCATTATTGTGCTCTGTCTTAGATGGGGTTAATCCATACAGTGCCAAGCTCAACGTGTGTGCCTGAGCATGTGCTGGTGGAAAAACAAGTGGCTATAACAATGCAACGATGGGGTCTGGATCTAATCCCAGGCGGCTCTGGCATAGCACGCAATGGTCTGTTGCTGACAGATGTTAACCTTTGACCTTCATGCAAGACCAAGAGAGCTGCAAAGTGCAAATCATTTTCTAAATCAATATTTTGTTGCTTCAGTGAAATATCTAGACATCCTTAAAATTAGATTGAATAACCTGAGAAGTACCTGTTTCAATGTACCCTCTGTAAGTTTTATTTAAAAGGAATAATTTTCCCCAAAATAAAAATTCAACCTCATGTCGTGGAACACAAAATGAAGGTATTTTTACGTGAAAGTCAATGGGGTACAAAACCACACTGATCCCCATTGATTTCCATTGTATGTACCCAAAAACACGGAGACATTTCTCAAAATATCCTCTTTCATGTTCTACAGAAAAAATAAAGTTATACAGATTGAAAACTACCTGAGGGAGACAGAATTTTAATTTATAGCTGAACTGTCCCTTTAAGCAAGACATATTAGGATTGATGGATAACAACAACAAGCAAACTGTAGCACGTTAACTGCCCAAAGATTATCTGAAGTGTATCTCCTGTCGACCACAGTAATCAATATCAATCCCTCATACGCAACAATCTGTCACAGGTTGACGAAATGTGCCGGCCGATATAACCAGTCCTTCACTACATGAAGCAATGTAGTGCATGTAGATATGCTGTATCTGCGAGTGTGATCGTAAAAGCAGAGGATCGTGGGACTGCGGTCTGATGCGCCTGTGTTTTATGATGATAGATTAGCATGGAGCTATTGTGCTGTGATTCATCAGTGTGTCGCTCTAAATCATAACCCTTTTCCTGTTCTCTCGATCCCGCCTGTTTTCTGAATCACAATGAACATATTAGTTGCACAACAGAGAGACAAATTAAATCCTAACCTGACATGTTTGTTATGTGACTCATGAAATACAAATAAGCCAATTATACTAATTTGCCAGAGCATTTAATGGTTCGAACGTCTCACGGGGAGTTTAGCAGAGGAAGTTAGAGGAAGAAAATTGTCTCTGAGGGAACAAACTTGAGGCTTTGCTAATGCAACAGATGGATTACAAGGAACTTCCACAAACATTTGGCAATGGCGTCTCTTCGGCTCTACCGACAAACCATTTATGAGTTGAGTACTACAGGACAGATTGCAAACAGAGCAGTCTTCTGTTTCGGAGCTTAATTAAGAGCTGGATCCAAACAAAATTGGACTTGAATTTTAGCTGAGCACTTTTGTCAGTTGCAAACATAACAACTGGTTGCTTCATCAGTACATAGTATCCAAGCTGGGAAGAATTAAAAATAAAATGATGAATTCCCATTAGGCTTTGAAGCCCCTTACTAAATGCCACCTGTTTGTCACTCATGCTGAAAGCCTCACTGACCTCTTGACTTGAATTAACTAAACACAGATGCTTTGGGAAAAACAAGCCACTTTGACTGATGCAATCCACAAAATACCCATGAGTACCTGTGAGCTCTGTACCAGGGAGGCAGGTCCTTGGGGTTGTGTACCCCTGGTGGTTTCTATATACACAGCTAAGTGTCATATCCTGGTGGTATTTTACAAGAACAGTCCTCAGATCTTCAGTGAAATGGGGGGGGTTACTGGATAGTTCTGCCTCCAAGCACATTGGTTGAGCCATGTCGGTTTGCTCAAATGAACTAGTCAATCCAATTATTGCTATTACAAACCATTCACTATGAATTTTGCCTGAATAAACTCCTAATTTGCTGCTTATTAGTTCTTAGTAAGGTAGTTATTAAGTGTAGTCTAGGGTAGGATTAGAGACGGTAATGCAGAATATGTGCTTTATAAGTAGTAATAAACAGCCAATATGTTTATAATAGGCATGCTAATAAGCAACTAGTTAATAGTGATAATTGGTCCCTATACTAAAGTGTTACCCATTTTCTTGTCCCTTTCCTTTTCCCTCCAGTACATACAGTACATGGGCTTCAGAGATCATTAACAGAATTAGCATTTTTTTTAACAATAGAAAGCAACACAAGTAGAAATACAGCTGTATTTCTACAATCTTTTGATAATGCTTAAGGGAAGTCAAACTATGAATGGGTTACTTACATTTGTTTCTGCAGATTAAGATGGAACAGGAGAATATTAAAGGGTTAGTTCATCCAATAATGAAAATGTACTCATTTACTCACCCTCATGTCATTCCGAGCTCATAAAACTTTTGTTCATCTTTAAAATATGAATGAAGATATTTATATTTATATTGAAGACTGAGATTTTTCTGTTCCTCCACTATAAGTCCACACAACCAAAACTTGTCAAAAGTCAAAAAGTTCATGACAACATTGTAAAATGAATTCATATGAATTGAGTGGTTTAATCCAAGTTTGAATACACATGTTCCCTTTATATGATGAACAGATTTAATTTAGGCTTTTATTCTTTTATACACATACATAGAGCACATCAAGTTTGGTGAACGTAAGCTTCACATGTGAGAACCAGTGAATTTTGCGTGTCAAGCAAGCATGTTCGAGTTTTCACAGGAACCAATGAAGTCAGTTTACCATTTTATATGTGCTCTACAATATTTATGTGCGTAACTTTGTTTTTGTTTATTTTATATAAAAAATATAATCTGTCTTTTGAAGATGAACGAATGAATGAAAAGTCCTATGGGTAAATTAACACTTAATATAAAAATAAATAGTGATGCATGTGGATACAGCTGTTAGCAACCAACAGTATTAGCATGTTGACCTCCAGAGATTTAATTACTGGAGTGTTAATTATTTAATTATTAAGCAGTGTTAATGCACCTTTTAGCTGCAGACAAAACATAAAACAGCAACTCTACAACTTTTCACTTTTCAGAGGCAACAAAAATGGTCAATTAAATAAAAATAAAATGATCTGATCAATCCAACATGACCTTAGCAATGCATAAGCCTACTGTATCACTCGATTAGAATCTGAAATAGAGATTGCTTGAGATGCATAGAGAGATTATAAAGCAACTGTAGGTTTGTCAAATGACTGTCTCAGTTAGATAAGTGATTATGTTTCAGCCTGGAATGTCACATGCAATTGCATATTTTTGTTCAGGAGGATTAGCGGTTTAAGCATCATTAAATATACCTGGTTGAGCCATGACACATTAATTACTCTTGCAATTAAGACAGGCCATTATTGGGAAATTGCACTAAAGGTTAATTGTTTTCTAGGTATTGGTCTATCAGACTGAAAGCGATCTTAAAGAGTTGTGTGTTCACTAGATACTCTATTTGTTGGATTACATAACTGGAGAACTGGAGTTTTTTTCTTAATTTGGTTTAATTCTGGGGGTGGATGGATGGACTTTTAAAGGATTAGTTGATGACACAAAATGAACTTGCAGACGTTCTCCTCGTCATCCACCTAGAGTTTAAAAAGGCTGGCTTTAGTTCTGTCAGAAAGCACTGGAATATACCCGAGGTTTAGCTGTGTTTGTGAAGACTGTGTGCTGATGGATTTGACTTCCAAATCAGTTTGATGACTTTTTAGGATGGGAGATCCACCTCTAGACCTTTTATGGCAATCCCAGAGTCACATTCATAATTGGAGCGAGCCTGTGGTACCATACTAGTGGCACATCTCAAACTAATAGTGCCATAACTCCAATAAGATATCACTTTCCCACACAAACAATGTGTCCATAAAGATCAGGGAGGACACCCTCCAGCACAATGAGGGCACTGGGACATCATGTCCTTTTCTGCTTTCACGCTTCTCTTTGGTAACATGAAAAAAAGAAACATCCCCTTTGTATTTTGTCATCATTTCAGATCAGATCCTATGTGACAGTATTTCTTAACTAATTTTGCTTCAGAAACTCAAACAGTAGGTTAATACAAAATAAAAAACATACACATTACATTAAAAGAAGTCAGCAAGCAATCACTCAAAGCATCCTGCTACAAATCAGTACAGACGTAATCAACCAGACTGAGCTTTTTACAGTATGCTGATTTGGTGCTCATAAAACATTTCTAATTATCAGTGTTGAAAAAGTGATTCTTTGAGGATTCTTTGATGAATTGAGAGTTCAATAAAACAGACTTTTTATTGAAATATAAATATTTCTTGTAACTTTAGATCGATTTAATGTGTCCTTGCTGAATAAATAAAAATATAGATTTCTTTCCAAGAAAATCTGAACCCAAACTTTTGAACAGTAGTATACTTCATAAGAAATAAACAATTTGATATGTGGTTCACTAACACACACACACAACACACACACACACACTCTCTGCAGGGAGAACTCACTTTTAGCCATTTGCAATATTGGTAAATTTGCATGATAAAGACTACCAAGTGTAGCATTACTGATCTGTTTTTGTCAACTTGGATGTTAATTGATACAGAAAAGTGCAACACCAGCTGAGCAGCCCCCCGACTTAGTCCAATCAAATCACATCTGATCACAGGTTCATTAATGATGTCCTATAGTGCATCAGAGACATGGAAGGATTTTTTTAAGTAATGTAATTTATCACTCTTTTCATGGAGAAATCTTAATTTAATAAATGTGAGATTAAGATGAATGCTTTAGCCTAATTGAGACAGCATGTTTATGTCTAAACTTCAAGCTCTTGACCTGTGCAAACAAAGCACAGTACTTACAGCTTGACAAAAATAGATACTGTACGATTAGGTACAGTTTAATTTTTTCTTTAATCGTGCCATTTTCATTGTCTGTAGTTGAATTGATCTCCACTATTATAATGCATCATCCTTTAGCAGATACATGTTATTGTAGCAGTGCCGTTCTGCCGCGGATTGTACAGTCAGTCACATAAAGCGAAGCCACGCTCAGGTATAAGCAGGGGAGGATTTCCTGAAAGCTGGCTACAACCTTCTGTCGAATCCTATTAAAGAGCCTATCTGCAAGCTGTCGTGAGATAACAGATAACGAGAGGAATAGACTGTATTTTTCTCTGTGTTTTTGGCCTTGGGGTTTTCTAGATGGGGCTTGGCTATGTAAAAAGCTTACCATGTTTACATGGTCAGCTCTAGAGATAGATTATACTAATAGTATATTGGTATAAACTACTGGGTTGTGGGAAACAAATTGATTTTTTTCTCTTCTGTTATAATTCTTTAACTTTTCAGTCACACTTTATTTTAAAATCCAATTCTCACTATTACAAGCCGTTCATTACGACTTGTGCCTTAATAAACTTCTAATTTGCTGCTTATTAATAGTTAGTAAGGTAGTTGTTAAGTATTAAAAAATACTGTATTCATATTTCCTGTCCTTTTCCTTTTTGTTTGTCCAATTCATGTTTCATTTACTTGCCATTCCTAACCTTTGCCTTCAACTTTCTTTTCCCTTCCCTTTGTGGATCGAGTGGATAGATCATGGTCTATCTGCCATCTGTGGCTAGCATTGATGGAGTCGTCTTGTTTTTGTGTTTGTGTGTTGTTTGTCACATCTCTGTGTGTTTTCAGAGAGCTTGCTGACAGATTGACAGATGCAGTTGTTGACAGACAGAGTGAAGCGTGGAAACATGCCATACAGTGCATGGGTTTCAGAGAACATTAACAAAATGAGCTTTTTTTAACAATAGAAAGGAAAACAAAGTATAAATACAGCTGTACTAAAGGCCTGTAAGGCTTTTACCCTGAAGTGTTCAGCCTTTGTGCGCTGATGTTGATGTTATTCAATGAGAAGGCTGCTTTGAAGCATTATTTATTTAAATTTTTGTCTTGTACCTCAAGTCAGGTATAGAATCTCAGTGATACTGCCATTTATCTTTATTCTTTTTTACCACATTGGGTGAAAACATCATATTCTTAAAGGTTTTGCTTTAATGCTCAACTCTCTTCCTGATCTGTCCATTTTTCCCTATCCACACGTTAAGACCGGATTAACTTTTATCTGTCCAGCTGGCTGTACGATACCCGGCCCCCTGCAAACCCCCTAACCCACACACCTACACACTGCTCACTAGCACTAGACACTCGATAAAACACAGCGGCGCCAATGATACACAGCAATGTAAAGGCTTACATTGATAAAGGCTTACAAAAATAGCTAGCAGTGTTTTTTTGCCACATTTAAAAATATTAGTTATACCCTCCACACTTTTGGAGAAATAGCTATGACACTGTAATTGTGTTGTGTATGTATCAGCAGCCTTTTTTTGGGGCTGGACACTTTTACATTTACATTTATGCATTTAGCAGACGCTTTTATCCAAAGCGACTTACAATTGCATTCAGGTTATACATTTTCATTAGTATGTGTGATCCCTGGGAATCGAACCCACAACCTTTTGCGCTGCTGACGCAATGCTCTACCACTGAGCCACACAGGAACACTTTTATGAATAGAAAGTTTGAAATAACATAATTTATTTGAAAAATATATATTTTGTAACAATTTCAAAGTCTTTTCTTATTATCACCTATAGGGAGAAGGCATACATTTCACAGATAGCTTGGCTATACAGTCATTTTATATAGCCAAGGCACATAAGTTAAGATACCCCTATATATACATACTCGTGCAGTGTAGGCTCAACCAGGCTTTGTGCCAGTTGCTATATCTGTGAAATTTTCACACTCTTTACATAACCTAAAACAGGGATTCCTGAAGCCAGTCTGAGGTTTTCGCCTTTGTTACTATGGCAGCAGATAATTTGTTGAGTGCCACAAGGGCATGAGGTGAGTCCTGGAAATAATTTGAGAAAGCTAGCTTCGAGGACGAAAAAAAAAACTTTGTCGCCGGTTTATGTAATATATTTTCTATCTTTTGGTATAAACAAATTTGCTGAAACCTTGTCACATTACTGGAAATAAGCATCAGGAGAGTTTTGATGTGACTCATAATGGCAAGTGGGAAGGAAAAAGAACGTGATACTCTTCAATCGTATTGCGGATTTAATTTCACTCTTCAAATATTGTCATAATAACCAGTGTTCAACTGTGTCAGCGATCTGATGAAGGTAGAAGGTATAAATGCACATTATATATGAACGTCAGGAACTCGCACTAAATTAATATGCATTGGGAGGAATATCCAAAGAAAGAGGAAGAGAGAATTCTTACTTGAATCCCACATTAGTACATTTTTTATTATCCTTTTGTAATCAACAAAAGATTAAATTATTTGCTATTTTCTAGCACAAAGGTAAAAGGAAAACAGTTTTTGTAATTTAAGTGTATGAACAATCCGAAATGAAAGACAACTTAAAAATGATTTTGTGGAAACAAATCTGTTGTGTCAGTCCCATTCTCTACTCGCTTCACAAAATTGAAAGAACATATATTTTGGGCATTAGAAAATCATTCTAATTTTAGTTAGATAAACCATAAACAATCACACTATTATTTGTCAGGTCAGTAAATTATTAATTCTTTCATCATATTTCTAATTAAATGAAACAGAATGGGATCTAAGTCTAACATATTTGTTCTCTTCGGGTGTCTCTTAATTAAAATTCTGAAAATCACGATTTACATTATTTAACTTTTATATATTGCATTCAAATGGCATTTGGCCAGTCTGCATTTCAAATGTGCTGATGTGTATTATAACAGCACTGAAATCTTTCTCTGTCCCAGACTGTGTTGCATAGCTTGACGCTTGGGATTCTTTTGGAACTGTTTTCATTGGTAAAGAAGCTTACAAATGAACTGGACACATTTTGTCTGACATCTTGTTGATAGATTGAATCACACTTGTCTTGTTGCTGTTCTGTCATGCCTGTGTTTCCGCTGAAGGTAATGTAGCTTTTAGCAAATTGTTTAAATAGTATTCAGTATGGACTTTTCTAATAGTCCCCAGCAGAGCTATTACGGCTCCATGATCCACTAGACTAGAGCTTCCCTTACTAATCCTCTCTGCTTCAGCCAAACCACTGGAGCTTTAGCTGGACACTAATGGTGTACAGTGAACTCAACCACACCACACACTTACAGTCCCAACAGCACATAGACACTTCACTCCCAGTCCCTGGATGGAAATCCTTTCTCTTATGTTTGTGATCCAGTGATTAAGGGTCTGACTGGCTGAATATCATTCAGGAGGATGTGATGTGGGATGAACATGAGGGCACTTCATTGAGTCCTCCCCCAGATCACTGTTATCAGGGAGAATGTTAGATATGATGAAAGCCTCATACGCCCCCTTTGAGTGAGTGCTAAGAACTGGCTCTATGCCTTATGCTTTAGTTATTGAGGTGACTTGAAGCATCATAAACTTTTCTTTCAAGATATGTTTTTAACTAATGCATATTTAGGGTGGATGGATTTCACTAAATCTTGAGATTTTAGAAGTCGTGCTTCCTGTGTTTTTAATTAAATAAATTCAAATTACAAAAATATGGTGTAAACTGACATCATATTTTTATTTTCCCTCAATAACTATTGATAACTGAAGAACATGCTTTTTTTTTTTACTTCTGGAATCACAAAATGTATTTAATATATCAATACTCAATGGGGAAATATTGTTTTGGATACTGCATGCATTTGAGTGAAAAATGTTAGTAATCTTTCATTACAGTCAACAATTCAGTGATACTATTATCAAGTGACGGCCTTGCTTCTCATGCAAACCCTGCTGTTATTCAACAGTTTTAATTCACACTTAGGCCAGTGCTTACATTTGCCTTCTTGGATTGGTTCATTTCTACATTTAGATGTTTTCTGGGTTTCTGGTGTTTCATAGACCAGTGAATTTGTCAGTAGAGTTCTTTCACAAATGTATAAATCAGCATGGTTTGAAGGCCACATGAGGATAAAGCATTTATTCTCTTTGAGGTTATGACCATTGCACTTGGTTCAAGAGTCAAAACAGTCAAAGATTAAAAATGAAGACACAGTGAGAGACCTCTGCTCTGCTGTCGTCATCCTCTCTGTAACATTCAGAAAGCCTCTCTAATGGCAATACATGCCCTTTTATATAATACTCTCTCTGCCCATGTCTCTGTAGGATTAGAGCATTGTGTAATGTGTCATATGTTAGTCTTCAACCAGCTCCTCTCTATACAGGCTGGGCTGTTTTAAGTGTTTTTTTTTTTCTTTCAATCTCCCATAATGCGCGGTTCTTTAAATGTTGTATGCTTACAGGCATCCAGTGTAGTGCTCTTGTATGCCACTTCTGTCATGCCTCAAATATGTGATGAAAGAAGCTGTTGGCTGTAAAGAACAGATCAGCATTTATAATTCCCCTCATGAAAAGCAATGTAAATAGTGCAATAATCCCAAAAAGAGACAAAATCTCCCTTCTGAAGTCAGAGATCAGTTTGACCTTAATTTAGGGATTTGTGGTAAATCAGTGTGTTTGTATTCATTATATTGTATTTTATTAAACATACACTACAGTATATGGACCTGAATTCGGGTGTTTCAGTCTGATCCATTGCCACAGGTGAATAACATCAAGCACCAAGTCAGCTCCGTCAAATGCCTTTGCCAACTGGAACAGATTAACTGAATTGCAAGCCAGGCCTTCTTATCCAACATCAGTGTCTGACCTCACAAGTACACTGGAAGAATGGACACAAAAATTCCCACATGAACAATTCAATTTGTGTGACGTGACAAAACACTATAGAACCCATTATAATCAGTGATGCTGTCTGACTACACTGGATGTGGCGTGACAAGACAAGTCCCCTACTGTAAACTGATGCCTCATTCCATTTATGATGTACTGACACGAAGTTCAAATGATTTGCAAAGGTTGTTGTGTCATGTAGACAACCTCTTGCTTTTGCAACGGGTGTAGACATGGCGTCTGTGTGTGAGCAAAGAAAACGATAAGTAGAAATACAACGATCAGTATACTAAACATTGCACATCTTGCGATGTGACTATCGCCAATGTGCACATCACAATATCAATGCTGAAACTATATATTGTGCAGCCCTAATATAGTGTTTTGTTTTTATGATGCTTGACTTAAGCTGTACAATCTCTTAGCCAGATCTTTAGAGTTGCTTATCAACGAGGTAACACAGTCTTGAGCCAAGTAGTCCTGCCAGGTGCTTGTTGATACTACACATTAGATCTGATGCTTGATTTTATCCAGACAGTACATAGCTTCTTCATTGACTGATACATTTGAGCTTTGTGCCAAATCACGACAAATAATTGTTAAAGATAGAAAGTAGTTCAGGATTTACTGCAGGCATTACTCTATTTATGGCACTGTTGTAATATTAAAGGAGATGAGTGGATCTCTCTTTGCCGTAGATGGGCAGAGGGAACCAACAACCAGAGTAACAGACCGCGTTCTTATAGGTACATAATGTGAAACTCAATAAAGATGCATTTATAGTGTTTAATCAGAGTCTGTTCTGATGAGACACATGGCCACCTGTGGGCTTTTTTTATTGGAATGTCGAGACATCTGCATACCATGCTGTAACATTGTATCAATTTACACCGAGACGTGACATGCCTGTGAATATTCTTTCAATAGCTAAAAATTGTCATACATTATTCATGCACATTGTTGATTCAGTCTGGATTTTATGCTACATGCTTACTTGGTGACTAATTGTAAGTACAAACCAATTTGTCTTATTTTAGAAGTGTTATGTGATCCTCTGATGCTACTCCATTTACCTTATATAACATGTTCAAGCAGAAGCAGGTTTTGAATAAGGTGAGTGTCATCGTGCACCAGAGCATTTTGACCCTCCACTTATCCTCGTTTCTGTTGCCTCAAATGGAGAAAGCACAATGCAACCTGACAAGAGAAAGTCACATGTGAGAAGTGAATCTATCAGTGTATGCAGTGTCAATGCTTAAACGGATCTTTCTTGTCCTGGCCTAAAATGTGCCCAAATACACTATGGGGTCCCACTTGTAAAATAAAGTAGGTTACAGTTAGATTTGATAAAAATCAGTATTTTAAAATAAATGTCAGTTTGAATTAGCATATAATTTAGATGCATATTTAAGATTTAAAATGTACTACCACTCAAAATTTCAGGGTCAGTAATTTATTTAGCAAGGATACGTTGAGTAGATTGAAAAAAAAATTCAGTTTCAAATAAATAGTTTTTTGACCTTTCTATTGATCATAGAATTCTGAAAATATTAATTTTGTTTCTACAAAAATATTAAGTAACACAGGCTTTTTCAACATTAATATAACAATGATTTTTGAAGGATCATGTGACACTGAAGACTAGAGAAATGGCCTCTAAAATTCAGGTTTGCCAGGAATAATTTATTCAGGAATAAATTAAAATTGTAATACTATTACTGTTTTTATAGTATTATTTGATCAAATAAATGTAGCCATGGTAAGCACCCCACCCCCGAAAACAAACAAACAACACAAAGTTTTGAGACTGAATGCCACATATGATGATACTGTTTTGGATATTAATAAATGTATAAATAAATGATGTCCAGATTTTAAATAACACTACGACTCTCAACAGTTTATCTAAAAACATACAAAATGTTCAAATAAAACTTTGAAAAGGCTTCATAAAATGGTAAACCTCACATTTCAGCTTTAAATAAAGAAAAGGGTTAAGTAAAAATGATAAATGATTATGTATTTTATCCGTTCCATAAATAATTCTAGTCACCTTATCCGAATTGTTTAAATAGAATCCACATAAGCTTGTTTTTCATCAACCAGTTTACATTTGAATGTATTACATTAAATGCAAACAAATCCATTAATAGTGAAAATTCTTACAAAGAATGCTAAAGTGTCAGAAGTTCTTTAAAAAGTTACAAACATTGATTTTACATTTGTTTAATTGCTAAATCCCATTCAGCATTGTTCACAATCATATGAGAATACTAATCCCCGGCCCCCCCCCAAAAAAAATTTTACTCAAGCAAGTGTATAAAGACTGTGTTCTCGTTCACACAAGCCACAATAATCGCAATAAGCTTTGTGTATAATGTCTCAAATGCTAAATCCTGATCATTTTTAGAACTACTTTTCAAACCCATGTTTTGACCTGATTGACCATTGATTGAAAAAGTGAACAATTTTACAGAAGTTCTGATTCTGAACAAAACTAATATTCTAAATATTGCTTTTAGGTCTACGTGTGGTAATCTCATTTTACAGCAGTACTTAACTGTAAAAGGGATCTAGTGACAACCTTGGTTAGCATAAGAAACTTTCACAACATCTTTTTGAACCCAAACTTTTGTGTGGTTGTGTATATTTGAGAGTTTTTAATATTTATTGTATCATAAATGTATAAAAAAATGAGATATCTGAAATTGCCTTTAAATCTGGTCAAATTAGCTGCTTTGCTGTAAATAAAATAAAACTGTTTGAGAAAAGTCACTGCTAAGAAAAACTATTTAAATTTGATCCAAACAAAGAAATAGTACAAATTGATATGTAAATGGCACATAGTGACACAGTGATATAAAACTAAGTTATTTCTGCATGGTTTGTTGGTTTAGTGCCTTTAGAAACCTCACTATTGAGTCTCGTTAGCTCTTTGGTTCATAATGTGCTTCTGATTTCTACCATTCATTTCACTATAATTAAACTTTGACTTTAGCCTTGCTCAGTCAATATTTAAGATATAAAGGTTAAATTTTCACACATTTTTTTTTCTTATTTGTTATATACCATATATATCGTATTATATGCTATTCAAAGGTTTGGAACCTGACATCACCTCCCAATTCAAACATGCCCCATATTTTTCTAATGTCCCGCCCCTCATTGATTAAGCTTTCATTAAGACCTAGGCAAATGCAAAATTAATTGCGATTCCATTTGAGTTTTGGCAGGTTACATGCACGACGAAAAAAAACAATAATGTGAAATATTATTATTAAAACAATTTTAAATCACTGTTTTTAATTGAATGATATATTTAAAATGTAATTATTCCTGTGATGGCCAAACTGAATTCTTCAAAACAGTCTTTAGTGTTACATGATCATTCAAAAAACATTTTAATATACTGATGTGATGTTCAAGAAACTTTATTATAATAAGTGTTGAAAATGTGCTGCATAATTTATTTTTGTGAGAACTGTTTTTTTTATTATTATTCTTTGATAAATAGAAAGTTCTGAAGCTTTTTAGATTATTTCTAAGTTAATTATATATAATTAGATCATTTCTAAGTTAAGCTACTCATAATTGGAGCATTTGGAAAAAAAATTGCACTTATTGTGTAAGACTTACAAAAAAATTACGCTCAGCACAATGGCCAAAAACATTAGTTTTATGCATAATATACATAGACTACAATTACAAAATAGATGGCCTCTGGGACAGAATGGCCTCTCAATCATAAAGCTTTCTTTGTACATGTCAAAAAGGTATTTGCATGCATTAGGGCGGACAAAATACTATAAATGACAAGCTCAAAGTTGTGGATTTAATTCAATTATCAGTATCTATTATAATTAAACTTTCCAGTAGTGGCAATTAATATATCAGCCACATGTCTTCTGAAAAAGACCCGAAAACAGGTCTATATATAAAGCTAATCTATATCGACCACTGCGGCTGGGCTGGGTGATAAAACATTCAGGTGCTAATTGTCTTTTTCCAGAAATGTTTACTAAAGAAGGGGGAAGAGTCATCTGGTTCCACCCTCCATTGCAGGCTTGTCAGGAGTCCTCCCCCCTCTTTAAGTCAACTCAAGAGTTTTATTCGTCACATACACAATTATACAGAATATAACCAGCAGTGAAATGTAAGTCAGGTCCGCTCCATGGACAGTGCAATTATATGGAATACAAACACAAGAGAATATACATAAATATAGGTATGGAAAAAAAAGAAGTAAAAAATAAAATACATATAATAAAAAAGAATAAAATAAAATGTGCAGGACAGTAAACTGTAGACTTAATAAATAATAATATAAGCAGGAATGTGCAAGAAGAATGTGTAAACAGTTTGTACAGGGTATTTACATAGCATGTTATTTTTTTTAAATGGTATCTTTAATCATCTCTCTCGCACACCATAGATGCAAACTCCTCACCTTTTGGTGAAAACTTAGCTTTTGAGATCAAAATAGGTCACCTACGAGATTTGTGTAGATCCAATGAGAAAGTGTTTTGGTGGTGGTGGGGGGGGGGTCTTTTTACAAGTTCCATTAGTATCAACTTCATATCTGTACCCGCTTGTAGTAAACCACTTTTAATGCTCCTGTGTGTTTTTGCGTGCATGCTCTAGTTTTGAAATAGCAGCATTTGAGTCTTGTAGCTAATCACAGGCATCTCTGTTGAAAGCAATGGCCAGTCAGAGGGGTTTTCTGTAGGTTAATCAGAAGAATCCCTTCTGAGCTAATTTTTTGTTTTTGTAAGTTTACAGAGTTCTAGATGCATGCAGATCTACCTAATATAATCGGAGAGAGACAAAGCGTATACAAACGGTGTAAATAAGTGATTGATTGTGTAGTTAGTCGTTGATTTATCAGGAGTTTTCACATGAATAAGCTCGGTCAGTTGCGCTATAAGAGCTTTGCTCTGTTTCCCTAGAATCTCAACATAATCCATTGGCAATTTGAAGAAAAGGTTTGTTTGTCTAAGAGGACCGAACGTCCATGAATGCTGTTTCAAGAGTGAAAAATGCGAGTGTAAAAAATTACGTGAATGAATCCAAATTGTTCCGTCCGTCACTGCTATGATCGACAGTGATAACTGCCCTGGGTGGAATGATCTATCTGACAAACCGATGTCAAAAATAGACATGTGCATTTAGTGATGCAGACTCATCAGTAAATTCAGAGTAACAAAACTACAAGAAGTCTGTGTTGGCTGAATATTAGGGATGTGACGAGATCTCGTGGCACGAGATCTCGCGAGATCCGATGTGTCTCGCGAGATCCAACTGTTCTCGCGAGAATGTGATGATATCTTCGCAAAATATTTAGCAATGTTTACATTAGAGCTGCACAATTAATCGTTAAAAATTGCACTTGCAATCTTGATTCGAACACCCACACGATCTTATTCCTGAATGACAACAATTCAGCTGTCTATTAAGACTGTTTCACATCACGGGTGTCATTGGAGCGTGAGAAGCACGTTTTGTAGCTGCCCATGTTGATGAATCAGAGGGTCGGCCATCATCACGTTTCCGATGTGAATGCTGTCATTCACTGATATGGGTGGCGACAAAACACGCCACTGACACTCGCGATGTGAAACAGGTGTTAAAGACATTCAAATCTGCATTCATGCTGCTGCTGATCCAGAAAGAGCAACACAAACAGTCTTTTCAACCACACATAATTATTTCTGTATTACAGACATTTAAATAGGGTTGGGTACCGAAACCGGTACCAATATGGCACCGGTACCTGGTATGTACTAGAACTGATTCAGAACGCAGATTTCGGTGCCTCATTTTGGTGCCGTGCCTGAGCAATCGGTTGAAATATTTGTCCTTTGTTTCTCCGAAACGGATGTAAGAAGCATCATCACCGGCACCGCACGTGAAAAAAAATTCCCGACTGAGAAAATGCACGTGAACTCAATTCGGAAAGCTCTAATAATACAAGTCCAACAAATCTTTGTAGTAACGCGAGTGTGCTGTTTTCACATTCCGACTTAAAAGCAAAACTCTGGAAATGAGAGTATCTGAGGAGCGCGTGAATGCAGTGATTACACTTGCTCTGACGACCTTCCATTAACTAGCTAAGCTACTACTACTCCATAGGCTACTAATACATCGATTAGCAATGGATTATAAATATACTTAATTATTATGAAAATACCAGAGATGGCTTGAATAACACAGATAAACTATACATTGTTATAGTCGAGTGTTTGTTGTATTTATTTTATCATTCAAAACGTTTATATCTTCTGCTTACTTATCCATATCCCTGGAGATTCATGAGTTCCACTACTTCTATGACTGGATCTGTGGATTTTCTGTGCGAGGGCGCCCTCTGGTGTCCAGTATGAATGAAAAAGACATCATCCCCCGGTTTCACAAGGCTTGAACCGAGTCCTAGACTAAAATGTAACTCTTAGCTGTTTTAACTGAAATAAACTTGCACTGACTGATCCTAAAATATATCAGTGACTTTGTTTTGTCTCAAGATGCACCCCAGCAATTTTTTTTCTAAGCATGTTTATAAAAATTACTTAAATCTCCTAATTGAACTATGGCTTAATCCTGGCTTAGTCTAACTGTGCGTTCACACTGCCGCCGGCGAGAGCGTCAAAATTCACCCTGGCCGCCCTTCCAGCAATGCTGTAGAAAGATTTGTGGATCGAATGCTTGTCTTGTACTTAAAGGAGCCGCAAATCAAACAAGCACATTGATCTTGTGCAGACTGACCACAAGTAGGGTATAAGCAAAGACTATAGAATACCTTATCTTAAAGAGACGTTGGTATAAGTTAACCTCATGAAATATTTAAAATGTGAAAGTAAGAAATTGATCGATTAAAAGAACTTAATAATTATAGCTACATGTTTGTAAAAGAAATAAACCAATTAAAAGCCATTTGTGTAGTGTGGCTTTTGTGTTCATGGTTAATTTCAACATGCAGTTTATAGGAGACGTTTCTAGCCTTGGTCTTTATTTAACATGAACATTCATTTGTACGCAGCCTACATTACAAACAGTCCTGGTTGAAGTGCAGCCTTAATGTAATTGGTCAAATCGATGTTGTTTTGAGGAAATTAATAGCATTTCCGCTGAAAAACAAAGCGTTCCTCTAGCGCTAAGATGCTTGGGAACTAATGTAGTCGGAACCTAAAGTTTACAGGTGCTGCGTTCTCTTGAATCCTCTCAAGCGGAGGACTTCTACGTTCCGATTGGTTGCCGCCGAACCATGTCATAGCTCATTACCATAAAGTTGACTTGATTTCAACTCTCCTCGACGCTCTCATCGCCCAAAACGTGCCTCGCCGCTGGCTTACATTGAAAATTAATGACTTCCAGCCACTTTGACGCTCTCGCCGTCTGCGGTGTGAATGCACAGTAAGTCCTGTCTGTGAAACCGGGCCCATGTGTTTAGTGCTAATGGCCAATCCAATTATTAATTGATAATATTTTTTTTTTATATATAAGTATCAGTTCAGGCACCGTTTAGGCACCGGTACCGTTTTAAAAAGTATCGATTTGGCACCGGTATTGAAAAAAAAAACATACCTAACCCTACATTTAAATAACAGAAGTACTGGGATAAAAGTTTATAGTTTGGTATAAATACTCATTGTCTACTGTAGCGATCAAAACGAAAGTATCTTTGTCACATACTGACAAAAAAATGTATAACCTGAATGCACTGTAAGTTGCTTCTGATAAAAGCGTCTGCTAAATGCATAAATGTAAATGTAATCTTAACACTTGTATTGTAACACTTATCTTCCGCCAGGAGGGGGCGACAACCTGTTTAAAAAATGTATTTGACATTGAATCATTCATTCAGGAGATTCCAATAGTGACAGTCTTTATGAAGTGAGACACTGACTCATTTATTGATTTAAAAAATGTTGTTCAAATTAATATATATATTTTTAAAAGACTTAAGCAATGAACATTTTGTCAGAACCCCTAGTAAATTACATTATTTTGTGAAAGAATCGTGATCTCCAATTTATAACAAAAAAATGGGATTCTCAATTTATCCAGAATGTTGTTTATTAACCTACTGCATATAATTCATAAAAAATATGTTCAATTTCATAAAGTATAAGTTGATTTCAAAATGCAACTTTTTTTGCATTTTCTTTGTTTCAGTTGAATAAAAGACTGTTTTCCCAATATATTTCATCATTGAGGATTTAAAAAAGGCACAAAATCTGGTCTCGTTCTCGTGAACCCAGTCTCATGTCTCGTCCATACCCCTACTGAATATATTTAGCTACTTCGACTGTTAAAACACTTTTTTTATGTGTCCTTTTTAAGGCAACATTTAAAAAAAAATTTTTAAATAAATCTAAAAATACTTCTAAATATTTGAAGCATTATTATTTAATTATACTTGCTATACTACTTCTGTACAGTACAGTACTATATAATGGTAATTTCATGTAATTGTCCTCTCAAAAGTCTTTGTTTTCCACAAGGTTTTTTGGCAAAAAATGTTGTCATCTCCATGATTTTTTTTATAGTTAATTTTACTGCACAACTGTAAAGTAAAAAATAATAAGGCTTTTAAATATTGTATAAGTGTTTAAAAAATGTGGGGTTTTGTTGGGGGTGGGGGTGCGTGTTTTTGTCACCTTTTTCACCCATTATGCGTTTGCATCCCTGACACACACATCTTTGCCTCTGTTTCGTCTCTGACAGGGACACACAAACACAGTAGAAAATTCCTGGTCATGCCTGAAACCACACAGCCATAGCTCTGGAAAAGGCATCCTTATTTTCTGCTGTAATTTGATAGATTGGCCGCCTTTTTACGATTCAAGGTTATTTTGACAAGCACTCTACAGGTGCACTTTCCACAGATAAAAGATATTTGTTGAGGAAGTGGAAGAGCCACTCTTATTGCACAAAAACTTTTAAACACACACAAAAAAAAAATGTCTGATGTGTTTTTATTTTCTTCTGAATCTTTAAAATGATTGGTTTGATTTTCAGTTTGAAGAACTTTCACTTGTGTCGCTAAAACACACATTCAATACATGACCTTGACCACGTTTTTTTATTACATTGGTACAGGCACGTATTGCTGCATTTTTATTATATTACTCAGGTACATATTGTGGTGGTTCAGAATTCAAATGTCCAGGGAGTGTCTTAAAGGTTAATGCTCTATCGTGTTGAAAATACCCCCTACACCAATCCCAAACCTAAACCTACCCAATAGTGTTAAAGAAGGCAAAAGTGATATAAAAACGCATTTGCTGATGCAACTGTATTATTTTAATTTCTTTTATACACGGGTTTCAAATGTCTTGTCGAACCGTAGTTTCAAGTACTTGTCAGCACTTCAGCTCACAAGTGAGCAAACCTACTGCGTGACAAAAACCACACATATGAACCTGTATGTGACGCTAACTTTCAAAAGTATAATTTTTCAAATCTCGCAGCATGTTAAAATAGTTTTGAATTCATAACAATATTCTGCAAGTAATTGTGCAAAAATAGGCTTTATTAATCCAAACTCTGGTCCTGTAAATCATACTAAAAATGTACAGTTCTCAGAAATGTTGTCTGCTTAGTGCCCCTAACAAAAAGACTGAATTACCTTTCAAAGATTTTATGCCAGGACCATCACTTTAGCAAATAGGGTGATTAGCTTGCATAACCCAGATTATTTGATCTTGGAAAAGCTTGATAAGAAATGTTTTAGTTCATACAAAAATGTAGACACTGGTATTTTTGCCAGTGTGAGAACAGTTTAGGTCATTGTTGAGATCTCTTCTGGGCCTCTAGAGAAGACATTCTGGGGCTAAAGCCAAACATCTCATTTGCCCTTTCATCTCATTTCTATCTAGGAAAACAATTGAGAAATAAAGTCGTTTTTCTTTTCTATGGGATCTCACTTTCTCTTTATTCTTGGCAGTCGGTCTTATGTCATTCTTTGATTCAATGGTCTGCCCTTCCCAAGACACACATTGAGTATTAGACCTCTATCAGCAATGCCGGCCGTGGGGACGCATCAATCCCTCGGTGGAGGACGTAGCATTGCAGACATGCTCCAGACAACAGAAGAACGGGTGGGTTGTGTCTGCTGTTCCAGGCCATCTCTCATTTACTCGAAAACGAGGAATGAGGAATATGAGGAAATTTTCTTCCCTAAACAAAGGTAGATGGTCTAATTTATTTTGTCCCATTATGTTAGTTTGTGAAGTACTTTTCATTTAAGGGGGATGTCTCAGTAATTCACATACACGTATAGCAATACAAATAATCATTAAATAACATTTTAGCAGCAACTAATAGAAATGGTTTCATTTGCTTTGTATGAGCAGTCTAGAGGCACTTCCACTTCCACAGTTTCTCTCTAAAATGAGGAAGTCTTAGAGCCCTTCATATGTAGCCCATCAACAAAACAATACAATAAACAAGATGCCACACAGAGACCATTATAAATGATTCCTCTATGTATTTTAGAGCACCACAGTCACCAAGGATAACAGTAGGTCCACATTCTTTCTTTCTTTCTTTAATATAGCATACTCTGCCTCCTATCTATTCCAGTTCATTCTTTTATTTAATGGATCTGAGTGCCTCTGTAGAAAATTCTAGTATATGAATGCTGTAATGTTCTGTTCACTCCCAAGTTCAAGACAGCTGTCATATCAGCACACACATCATAATGACTTAGTGCTGCTATTTGGCACAGTTCTGTGCTGTATGTCTAGTCTAATTTGTCATGCCCTCTGTAATTGCCTGAGTTACATACAGACACATGGTGACAGGTGAAATTCTATTACATACTTTCTCCACATACAGTAAACTAATGTTCAAAAGTTTGGGAACAGTAAGAGACAGTACATTTGTTTGGTTCATTGGTTGTTTTGTGTTTGTTAAAACATAATTTTTTTTATTTAGTTTTTGAATTGTAGTGTAAAACTTAAATCCAATTACTATTTATTTTTTAATATAATAATTAACACTTAAAAAAATATTCAAATATAAAATTATTCAAACAAATTGCACATAATGCAGTTTTTAAAGGGGTCATATGATGCTTTTTTAAAGATCATTATTTGGTGTAACAGAATGTTGACATGCTTTAATTTAAAAAAAAAACACATTATTTTTCAAATTCTGTACATTATTGTAGTCCTCTATGTCCCGCCTCTCTCAAACGCTTTGTTTTCTACAAAGCCCCTCCTTCTGACAAGAACAGTCTGCTCTGACTGGCCAGCTGACCCAGCGCATTGTGATTGGCCGAACACCACAAGCAGGAATTGGAAACGTAAACGCCTCTTATTATAATCGCGAGCTTTAGCTTTCAAAATAAATGTAAAGACAGTTAATAATGTCCTTAGTTTTACAATCAGTTCAAGCCCGAGAGGGGAAAAGAGTCACGTGACAGACACACTGATGATGCTCGTATGTATTTGCAAACAAGCCACGGTTGTGATGTGACAGTGTCTCCCTCTCTCACACACGCACACAACACACACACACACGATGCTGCGCTTCTTCTTCTCGTATGAGACAGCATTATATAATATCCCCTAGTAGCCGTAACCACTCCCTTGTGGAGGGCCCAGGATCACAAAGGTTCAGGTCCACAGGTGGACAGAAGATGGGGCACTCATCCATCAGGTGTTGGGCGGTCTGCTCAGGAGCACCACATTGGCAGGCAGCTGACTGCCGCAGTCCCCAGTGGTACATGAATTCACCAAAGCGACCAACACCAGTTCGCAGACGATTCAAGGACACCCATTCTTTCCTTGGTAGCTCAGCGCCAGGTGGTAGGGCTGTGTTGGGGGCTATGTTCAGATGTGCAGGTAAAGACACCTGTTGCCAGTCGCTAATCCACGATTCACAGATGTCAAACTGTGAATTCACAAGCCTAACTGCATGTCGGGAGAAGGGATGACGTGACTTCAAACGTTGTGGACCCAGAAGATTTGACTGCTCCACTAAATCATGGAGCAGATGGCTTGGAGATGTTAAGGCCTTGGTAACAAGAGTATGAGTGTGGTGTTCTCTGCGAAGAGGTGCTGGGGCAATGCCTGAGAGCACTGGGAGGAGTTCAGTTGGTGTTGGGCGAAGGCATCCCGTAATAAGCTTCATGGTGTCGTTCAGTGTTACATCCAATTACACAGTAGCTGACATAACTTTTTGTATTACAGATTTATTTAAACATTAAATAATTAAAACATCACTAACAGGTAAAGTAAAATATAATGAGTATATAGTTTAACAAAATGCTCTTCTCTAGACTTAATTTCTCTAGCGAACTAACAAGCTGCAGACACTGATGATTTGCCTGAGGTAAATAAAATGATACGTGACTTTTGTGCCCTGAATTGAGTCTTTCTTGCGCCTGAATGGACAAATACATACAAAAGTATAAAAAAAATACCCTTGGCAAGTAACTGTAGCTTTAACAAAGATTAATCTGTATTTAATTTTTACAGCGGAGTTCATGCACCCGTTCGACTGTCCATTTTTATTTTAGAGCATCTTCTGTTCCGTACTTGCTTCCAAATGCCATTTGTGGGGAAATATTACGTTATTATTATAATTAGTCTATAAACAGCCTTTAACAGAGGCCAGAGAAGCTGAAGACGGACACAAAGAGGATAAAATACCATATCAGGCAGAACAAGATCACCGTTCATGATGCACGAAATATAGAAATCCTAAATACTGAATTTTATATGAATGTGTTTCTGAGGGGCAGGGGCGCATTAATGCATGGGCTTCAAGGGGCTGAAGCCCAGGGGCCTACAAGGAAATTCATTTTTTTAATAATTATTTATAAGGGAGTTTGCAGCAGTGAAAGCATTCTGTAAACAAACTCACACACTCATTTTCAGGGCCCTGGTTGTAGTACTATATAGTGGCTGCAAGGTTCCCCCCACACAGTTTGTGTAGTTGGTATCCACCGATAACTGTAAGCAAATGCACAATTTTTGAATAGCCCAGCACAAGAGTGTCTTTATTATTAACAAGAGAAATATGGAAGGAATGGGACTTTCTGTTTGCAGCATTTGCGTGTGACCTTTGTGTCGGTTAGATTAAGCAGCATTCTGTAAACAAACTCACTGTGATTTAATTAATTAAACACTCATGTTTAAAAAAAATCAGCAAATCACCAAACGACATTTATGCCCATGTTGTTGGTTCTACTTGAATTATAATTTATATTTTGTGTGTAGTTTAAATCTTACCTGTAAACTATCAGCCAGGAAATAGCATTTTATTTTCATATTACTGAGACAAAGTGAGTTCCTAAGGCCACCTTTCAAATAATTAAGCATATTCACTTATATTCACATTTTTAGTGTTGTGGTTCATATTAACAAGAAAACGTTTTATCTAAATTTGACAAATAATTTTCACTTAAAAAAAACAGTTTGAAGGCGTGTACTGGCTGTTGAAGTATGTTCCATCTTGCCTTTGTATAATGCATTTAAATGAGTGATATAGCGCTGCTGTAAGTTAACCGAAATGCACAATCAATGCATTTTGTGATAATTTTTCTGCCTTCGCTGAATTTTGTGTAGTGGCGCAAAACGTTGTGTTGTTCAACTCTTAAGCAGCCATTTCCATAAGAGAAACAGCACAAGCATAACTAAACCACACTACTCGTTTGTGTCTTTATGTTAAGTCGCCGTGTCGTGCAAAAGTAAAAGAAAAAATCATTAACAGAAAAGGTTAAAGATTCTTGTGAAAAAAAAATAACAAGATTTGTAAATTTGTATTGGTATTTTTACTGACATCTCTGAGGCGAGCGATACAAATGCTTTATTCATAGACATGTCAAAACAAGGAACAGATATGTTGAGGACAAGACACACGGACCAGACGACTCGGCAAACAATTCTGACAAGAGGGGTAACATAACAAGCATAGCAAACATAACTGACAAAGGGAAAATCCACGACAGACTGATGAAAAGGACTAGACTGACTTGACTAGAAAACTAGGAAAGGCTCCGTAAAGTAGCTTTCACTAAGCAGGGATAAGTGCTAATACTGTGATAAACGCTAAACAATACTCGGCAGCGAGAAAGAGGAAGTACATGGCTTATGTAGAGTCTGTTTGATTGGTTACAGCTGTTGGTGTAATCAGTGCAATAAATGTTGGGAAATGGGTAGTCTGGGGTGAAGTGCAACAGCTAGTGTGGTGCTAGTGTGATATTTTCAATCTTTCCCTCTGTCTGTGGTTCCCTCATGATTAAAAAAATCCACCATTGTGCCCATACCAAAGAAAAATAAAATCACATGCTTGAATGACTGGAGGCCCGTTGCTCTGACACCCATCTTCAGCAAGTGTTTTGAGAAACTCATCAGAGACTACATCTGCTCTGTGCTGCCTGCCTCACTGGACCCGCTACAATTTGCATACCGCAGTAACCGTTCCACAGACGATGCTATTGCCTTCACCCTGCACACTGCTCTCTCCCACCTGGAAAATAAGAACACCTATGTGAGAATGCTGTTCGTGGACTATAGTTCAGCATTTAACACCATAGTGCCTACCACACTGGTTGCGAAGCTCCAGACTCTGGGACTGAACAGATTTCTGTGCAGCTAGATCCTGGACTTCCTGACAAGCAGAAGTCAGGTGGTTAGAATGGGCAACAACACCTCGTCTCCCCTGGTCCTCAACACTGGTGCTCCTCTGTACACATGACTGTACAGCTACACACAGCTCCAACGTCATCGTCAAATTTGCTGATGACACAACGGTGATAGGCCTGATCACTGACAGCGATGAGACGGCCTACAGAGAGGAGGTGAGTACCCTGATTAAATGGTGTCAGGAGAACCACCTCTCACTCAACATCGACAAGACCAAGGAGCTGGTGGTGGATTTCAGGAGACAGAGAACATAAGCAGAGAGCAGAGAACACACACCCATCACCATCGACAAGACACCTGTGGAGCAGGTAAACAGCTTTAAGTTCCTCAGCGTTCACATCACCGAGGATCTCACATGGTCTGCTCACACAGATGCAGTGCTGAAGAAGGCACATCAGCGCCTCTTCTTCCTGAGACGGATGAGGAAGTTTGGAATGAGCCCCAGAATCCTCAGATCCTTCTACACCTGCACTGTGGAGAGCATCCTGACCGGCTGCATCACCGCCTGGTTTGGAAACAGCACCGCTGGCAACCGCAAAGCTCTGCAAAGGGTCGTGCGAACTGCCCGCCACATTGTTGGAGGTGAGCTTCCCTCCCTCCAGGATATCTACACCAGGCGGTGTATAAGGAAAGCCTGGAGGATCATCAAGGACTCCAGGCACCCGTCTCACAGACTGCTCTCTCTGCTGCCCTCAGGAAGACGTCTCCGCAGCATCCAAGGAGGTTAATCAGGTTAATGAACAATCAGAAATAATACACCCTACAGCACACCCCCACTTTACGGTATGCCATGAACTGCACTTTAACTTTAACACGGTTCAACTGGACTACACGTACACACTGCACAAATACAAAAAATATGGTGGTTCTAATGCACATCCATGACACATAGCTTATGTGTAATCTGTTGCACCTTCGCATATTACTGTGTGTATATATTTCCTTCGCCAGCTGAGGAAGTTCAACCTGCCATAGGAGCTGCTGAAACAGTTCTACTCTGAACACTGAATCCGTCCTCTGCACGTCAATAACTGTCTGGTTCAGCTCAGCTACCAAATCTGACCTCAGAAGACTACGGAGGGTAGTCCGGACTGCTGAGCAAATCATTGGTACAACCCTCCCCACTCTCCAAGAACTGTACTTATCCAGAGTGAGCAAAAGGGGCTGGCAAAATCACTCTGGACCCCTCACATCCAGCACACTCCCTCTTTGAACTGTTACGTCTGGTCGACGTTACAGAGCTCTGAGCACCAGAATGACCAGACACAGGAACAGTTGCTTCCCTCAGGCAATCCATCTCATGAACACTTGACAATAAACGCAGAACACACAACACTATTATACATTATTTATTCATCACACATACTTATTTTTTCATTTCAAATTTGCCCATACCAGATATGTACACACATAATTGTCTATATTATTTCTTGTGTTTTTTATTTTTTGTACATTGCCTATTTGTATATTTGTATTATTATTTTATTATCTGTGTCTTGTCCTGTTGTTGTCATTCTGTTGGACTGTAGAGCTTCTGTCACTATAACAAAATCCTCGTACCTGGCCAATAAAGCTCATTCTCATTCTCTCTCTCATTCAAATAGTCATACTAAAGCCTGATTTTTTCTTAGGTCTATTTGTTACTAAAAAATATTAGATCACTCAGTTGTCAAAATAATCAATAGATTACTTGATTACCAAAATAATTATTAGTTACAGCCCTAGATTAGTTAACATATTTCTAAATGCCACTGCATTGTTTTACTTTTTGTAATTAAAATACAAATATTTTGTCATTGAAAATTTCTTACAAATATTATTAAAATATAGTATATTTCTAGTGAACCAAGTATCTGTATTTTGTCTCATCTCGTGAGCTAAGTGTATTGTCACACCCCTAGTGTCGATAAGCGGTGATATAGCTCATAATTTTTCAAGTGTATGATATAGCTTTCATTCTTCAGGTCAACCATATATTCATGAAAAAAAAACAGTTTGAATAAGGAAAGCAATAACTTTGCCATAGTATCCAAATGTTGCCACAGTCATTGCATGCTTTGCACGTGCTGCCCCATACCCATCCACCCCCCGGCCCGCCCCCACAAAAAGTTCAGGCTCAGGATTTATTTTGCTTTAATCCCTGAAAATAACAATATATAAAACTGGAAGTTTCCAATGAAGTTCCACTTATGCAGTGGTTAAAACAATATCGTATTTGTTCGGTATGCATACTGAAATCTGAAATGATCGTATTTCACAAATATAAAACACTTCCTATTTGTAGGGCCTATTTACATTGCAAAGAACAGATTCTCTACTTTTTTTTGAGTGGGTGGCATTTAATTTATTAGCTAAAACGGCAGTTGAAAAAGTTAAAAAGCAACAAGTTAAATAAATAAATGAACTAAAATTCTTACCTACCTGAAACGTATGCACTCCAAATCCACTTGAACACATCAGCTCGACCAACTTTAGTCTATATTTCTGTGGACCGATCAGCTTATCCTGCCAGAGAACCATCCGATTAAACAAAAGAGACCATCTCTCAAACATGTACAGGCAACCACTTCAGTTTCTTTGTTTTTACATGTTTAGGGGTAGAAATAATTTATATAGTTTACATATAAACTACTGTTTGGGGGGGGGGTAAACTTCTTCAGCAGTGTCAGCCTCCAACCGGTTGTACAAAAAAACTAATTAAACAAACAAAATTTGTGGACATTTTCTTCCTCAAAAACACCCATTATATCAACCTGCTACTTTGTAAACACAACTTCATATCCAGGTAAAGTGATAAAAACCTGTCCACCCAGATTCCTAGAAAGCCAGCCAACCGGATGGAAACCGCCTAATTTTCTGTATCTCTGACAGTTTTGTGTGCCTCAGACGGTCAAGGGGTGGTCCGTGGGCAGTGCTGTCTGAGGCTTAAACTACCTTTGGTCCTGCTCTGAGCAGTCACACCATAGCTGTGTCCAGCATATCTTACAGCCCGAACACATATCTATCCTTCGATCAAAGTGCCTGTCTGGCCGTCCATTCTGGTAGGGCAATTACATGAAAAGGACACCGATCGCAAGCACCCCCATCCGTCGTGACAGAGATAAGAAATGGTATTATGGCAGGGATTGGGCGCTTCCATTCTGTGTGTCCATATGGCTAGCTTCTGTTCTGTACAATAGTTGTTTTTGTGAGCTATACACGCTTATTTGCAGATTCATGAATGGCCACGTGTGGGAACATGTATCATAGAAATGCGATCTCACTGCAGTGTCTCAGCCATACTGTTTAATTCAGTTATTTTCTGTTCATCTCCTCGGCCACCCTCGCCATCAATAAGAAAATCGTTAGAGCCTTTGAGCAGACCTTTGTCTCTCAGGGTGTTGATAGAGAGCTAGACTGATGGATGCCAGACTTAACTGCAATCACACTGGGGCCCAGCCACAAATGAATCTCTCTCTCTCTCTCTCTCTCTCTCTCTCTCTCTCTCTCTCTCTCTCTCTCTATATATTATAATATATAATATAAATAATTATATTATTCTCTTTGTATCTGCATCATATTTAAAAAAAAAAAAAATGTAAGACTCCTTTTCTTGTTTCTTTTTTTTTTGTTTTGTTTTTTTTATTTTTTTATGTTCAATCTCCAGATTGAATGTTTAAAGATTTGAACATCTGATGATGGGTCACACTTTATTTTAAGATCCAATTCTCGCTATTAACAAACCATTAACTACAACTTTTGCCTCAAACTTCTAATTTGCTGCTTAATAATAGTTAGTAAGGTAGTTGTTAAGTTTAGGTATTGGGTGGGATTAGGGGTGTAAATATGGTCATGTAGAATATGTGCTTTATAAGTACTAAAAAAACAGCCAATAGGTAATAGTAAAAGTAGTAAAAGGCAAGCTAATAGTTAGAATTGGTCGCTATACTAAAGTGTTACCAATATTTCGTATAATCTAATAATAATGTCCTCTGAATTGGAGAAATAGTTTTTAATTAGTTACTTGATAAGTCAAAATTACTATCATTATTGCTTAACCGTAACCCTAAGAGTCAGGCTTAGGTGCATAACAGTTAATTTTCTCAACCATTTTTTTTTAGTCTTAGTCTTAGTCCTGTGTCAAATGTACTTTTTAATTATTATATTTAGTCAACCTTGTCCTGTTTGTTAGTCAAGTTTTAGTTGACTAAATGTCTGAAAATGTAAGTCTAGTATGTCACATTTTTGTCATGCTGTATACAATTATTTTTTCCTTACAATTACTTTCGCAATGGTTGTTGTCGTTTGAGAAATGTATGTTTACATATCAGGTATTGCACTTTCACCAATAAGCGCAAATCATGTGGACTCGTGCACATGGGTTATTTTGCCTCATCTAGTGTACTGATTTATTATAGGCTATTTAATATATAAATTAATATCAAAGACTTAGACATGCACTCTCTCTGTCTACATTACACGTGTAGTGTACATGTGTGCATGGTTGTCAGATCGCAAAAATTAAGCAAAACCCAGAGCAAATTTTTTTTATCCTTTTAACACAGAAACTCTGATTTGGAGATTTGAACTCTTGATATCTGGCAACCGCACACATGAAAGCTTGTGTAGGAGAGGCCTGTTCAGCAGTCAGCAATAATATTTAGTCATTTTTTTGATGATAACAAAAATTTTAAAAAAGATTTTGGTTTAGTTTTGATTTTTTTAAGTCCATTTTTGTCTCATCTTTTATCGTCAACGATATTGCATGTTGGTATAATCACAGTTATCGTTTATTGACATTGTTGTTTCATCGTCTTGTTTTAGTCATGGGAAAAAAGCTGGTCAACGAACATTTTTCATCATAGTTTTCATTAACGAAATTAACACTAGTTTATAAATTGTTCAGCACCATTTGTGTTATGAACAAATGAGACCTTAAATTGTGCAGTTTATTGAGGAAATGTGTACTGCTTATGTGAACTTCTTTTCACCTAGCAGCAAAAAGCCCTATAAATTTGAAGAAGAGACCTGAGCCATATCTATTTGAGGGTGTGCTCTGTTGACATGAGCCAGTAAGCATCCATCCAGAACTCCCTAGCAACCATATAGCAACCACCCAGAAAGAAGCCTTTGCAGAACAACTCACCCTGATTGTCAACGGTTACATATTTTAAACCGGATCAACAGGAATCTCCTCTCTGAATTGCGTAAAAGTGAAATGAATCGATTTGTGAGGACAAGGGAGATTTTGGAGGCTTAAAAGAATACCCTGGACAACATCAGTAGTAATGAAAATACTCCAGAAATTCATTTCAACCATAGGATTATGATAGATCTTTTGTTCTGTCTGGATGCGTTTTGTATTGCTTGGCTTGTCATTTGTGCTGAAAGTCGTCACAAGTGATTTTACGAAACTGAACTTGTCTAAATTAAATAAATTTGTCACACTTTTCCATTAAGAAGAAATCTCCTTATGAAAGCAGGAGCCACACATTTCCCATCTGTAGAAATTAACCGCTATAATATGAATGATTCTGTCATATTTAGCCATAAATGTGTACAAAGCAAAAAGTGCAGATATATATTTGCAAATCTGAACTCCAGGACCTGTATGTGGACTACATCCCTTTCATGCCGGCTTGTTTTATCTTCCATGCCGGTTGACTTCCTGTTAAATCCAAACACTGCCCTGAGCCTTGAACTCTGACAGCTTGTGCCCATGTGGACTGTTGTTCATGAGATTACAAATACCAGCAAACATCCTGTCATGCCCAGCTGTTCTCTACCAGGTACTCTCACGATGTAAAGGTTGCAATGACAGTGTGCTGAGGATATTGGCATCTCCTCAGATACAATGGAAGTAACCAGAGACCATCAAATCAGTCAATGTTGATTATATTCCCTCTGTCCATAATTGAGGTGGATGTAATGAGCGGTGACTGAGTCTCTGGTCATAAATGAGTGGCAATGTGAGGTCTATGTGTGTGTGGGGGTGGGGGGGGGGGGGGTAATTGCAGAAGAATGAGAGGACAAATGAGATCCTCAGAGCAAGCAAAAGACCTTAAAGGAATGGCATGTGTCACACACATCATTGCTAAGCAATCACAAGCTCCACAATCCACATAAGCCATAAAGTTAACCAGAATCATATTACACATAGACAAGAGTGTACGTCAGTCCAGGAGTTTCAAACCGGTCTGTTTCACAAACAGGACGATAAAAAATAGCTTGCACAGCATGAGATTGATCTAGATTTTTCCCCATGCAAAAGTTGACACCACAATGCAAACGGTGTTGATCTGCAGATGCTGATGTTCTGGGTGGTTGCTTTGAGGAAAATGTTCTGTTGAACGCTTCATATTTGCAGTCGCTCTGTTCATGTGTGTCATCCATGATTGCTTGCTCGTGAATTATTTAGCCTCTCAAATGCATGTATGGGTCATTATCAAAATATGGCAGAAAACCTGTCCCTTGGTCATCAAACTCCACATAGGCAGCATTAAATTTATAAATAAATAAATACTGGCATTTCATTTTATAACAATATGAAATATTTGTATAACTATATGAAATAGTTTGATGCTTGTCTCTTGATTTTTTATGTTTAAAAAATACATCTAAGTTCAGAGGAAGAGGAGCCTATGTGTATGATTGCCCTAAAATGTAAAAATAAAGTTGTTATTTCCATTTAAATCAATGTTATTTTCTTACAATTAATTTACTGTATATGGGTCATTAGTTTTATATTATGTGAAGGATTTTCATTTAAATATTTGTTTTACTTATTATACCCTGGTCATAGGTAAGTGATTCAAAACAACATTGACACCATTAAAAAATAGAAATTGAAATAAAATTGAAATAAAATAAGTATTAGATGAAAAACTTGTGAAAATTAGAAATGCTGCATTGTCCACTATCTGAAATCAGTTAAGTACTGAAATGATAAAAACTGAAATAATAATCAAATAAATCTAAAAAACAAAACTAATAAAAATGACAAAAGCACGTAACAAATACTAAAACTAAAATGAAAAGGAAACCTGAAAATGTAACAATATATTTTTTAATTTGTGAAAAAAAATGTTTTAAAGTCTTATCCTTTGTTCCTAGTAGTAATCTCAGCTTTAATTGGAGATTGGAATTTAATTGGAACTGAACTGAGAACATTTTAACATTATGTCAGAAAAATCTGAATTTTTTGATAATGATCTGTATGCTTATATAATATTTAAATACATGACCTGAACAATTAGATGCATCCACCTCTACTACATCTTGAAGGGTATTTGCATTGGGTAAGTTTTCTGATTAGTGGAAATGCATGAAGTGACCAAGTGTAAACACGCATTCTGATCAATAGATATGACTCCTGTTATTCATTCAATGCAAGGGGATTTTATTATCTGGCAAGAGAAGAAAAAAAGGTCTGTGAATCTTGAGTCCTCACAAATTAATAGAGTATTTAATTACAGTGACTATTTAAGTCTAAATGTGTATCCTCAAGAATACCTCCCCTTAATTACCACCTGTCATCCAATTCAGAGTTTAAGCTGCAGCAATAAAGAGAAGCCCAGACTACGGTCATTTGTACAGCCCAAAATAACAAAACCAGCAAGGATAGAGTGGATACGATTTTCGCTAATTCCAGCACTGTTTGTTTCCTTCCGCTGTATTGGCAGAGGCCAGAATGCCGTCTGTCCTGAAAAGCTGGGAAACTGGCAGCTAACCACAGGGAAACATAATCCCAGACGGCCGTTCTCCGGCAAGCTCATTACGTCCATTTTCTGTTATGTGGACAAAAAATGTAGAACAAGTTTGTTGTGATCAAAGCAAGCGCAATCTTAGACATCTCATTTGCAAGGTTGTAAGGTTGCGTTTCATCCTTGAGAAAAATCATCTTCAGTAAGAAGCTATTCCGGTTCATGTGGATCATAGGCCAGAAATGCTGAGAATTGTCAAGGCATATTTTTGCAGGTTGGCCTTCCCTCAATCAAAATCTGTCAATGGGAAATGCTCTTCAGGTGGACGTTGTTGAAGTGTAAAGTGGTCCAGAGTGGGAAACTAAGTGAGGGGTGTGTGTGTATGATTACAGGTTGAGTGAGGTTGCGTGATGCTGTTCTTTAGCTGATGTGAACATATAGCAGCCCATGGCTTGAAGTTAATGGCAATAGATGGATAATCCTGCTACCCTTCTATTTTACATCCTCCACGCACTCTTTTCCTCTTTGTATTTCTATGGCTCCATTCACACAGTCAGTATTTACCAACAGCTGTGACTCAAATTGTTTTGTACATACAAGAGCAGACAGGAATTGAATAACATCTAAATGTGCATGTAACTGCAGTCAATCCCTCTGATAGCACTGATGTAACCATAGAAACAGTAAATATGAAAAGATTATGTATTTTAAGGATTTTCTTTTTTCTAAAATAAATTTAACCTCCTTTAAGGTCTAAAAAACTTTAAAAAAAATGTTCCATTCCACCCAGTTTCATCTAGGTTCCTCATTCCCATTACATATAGACTAAACACTGTTCAACACACATTGAGCACATCAAATTTGGTAAATGGAAGCTCAAATATGCTTGCTTGATGCTCAAGGACCATTGAGGTTTGTTCTCATGTGTCAAGCAAGTATGGTTTAGCCTCCATTTACCATTTTTAATGGGCTCTATGTATGTGTGTTGATCAATATTTCTATGTGAATAAAAGCCTTAATTAAATATGTTCATCATATCAGGTTTCCTACACGGTTTGGAAAAGTATGGAATTTGATTTAAGTAATTTCCAGGTCTGGAAAAAGAAAGCAGAGCATGGAAAAATATTTGCATTTCCAGACTTTTGCCCCTAATTTTATATATATATTTATATATATAACAGAAAATAAATGTATCAAACAAGAAGTGTGTTTTCATGACAGCGGTTTCGTGATTCTTTATTGATTGTCAAAGACAACTAAGTGCCGAGATGAGGAAACACCTCCCCACTTAGAACGTGCATTTGAAAAAATCAACACACTTTGAACATCTTCCCTTGTAATGACTTATAATGAGAAGTGCTTCTATACCTGTTATCCAACAAACAGAACATGTTTTCACTCCACAACAGCAGTTGAGTGTTCAAAATAATTTTGTTTGTGATCTGATGTGGCTTATTACAGAATGAGAAGAAAATATATACTGTAATTAATGTCGATTAGCAATGGATTCTAAATATACTTATCTATTATAAAAATACACGAGATGGCTTGAAGAACACACAAAACTATATATTTCCGAAGTCAAGTGTTTATTTTCATACATATTATTATGTTTGGTCAGTGAAAGCTGGATGCCTTTGCCCATATTTGGAATTTCCTGGTGTGTCATCAGTTCTGTTACTTCTGTGATGCATATGTGGAGTTTCTACACGAGGGCGCCCTCTGGCTTTCAGTATGAATGAAACAGACATTACATCTGTTTACAGTGCTCATTAATGGCCAATCCATCCTATTTTGGGTAAAAATAGGAAAAATAATAGTTCTCAAAAGAAATTTGAAGTGGAGTTTTCTGCAGTGTACTGAAGTGCACAGGAGTTTTTTTGTTAATTTGTTTTAAAAATCACATTTTAAATCGCAAATAAACGCTGTGATGTCCCAAGCCATCAGAACCGAACTGAACCAAAAACCGCAAAATGTATTGAACCATGGGCTAACTGTATTGTTGCATCCCTATTATATAGCTTAAGGACCTTTGCAAAAAGGTGAACTTGAGTGGCATTTGGATGAATATGTAAATATAAATATTGCACGCTTTCCTCTCAATAACGAAATAAACACAACAAAAACTGACAGCAATGGGAAAGCAGCATTTACATCATTTTTAAATGCATCTGATTACAACGATGTGGATGTTTGCATGAGCTCTGGAGTTTAGTAACATACTCCAATAAAGTCTGATCACATCATGTTTATTTATATAGTACTTTATGCAATAGATAGCCTTAATTCAAGCAGCTGTACGCATTAAACATGAAAAACCAGAGTCAGTGTCGCTTTCAGTTAGAATTACAACTTGATTTTCTGTTATAGAGCAGCTCTCCAGTGTGGAGCTAGCTAATGATCAAATATTTGTATTAGTGGGAAAAAATAATTTCATTAAAGTGACAGTTTGGTTTACAGAGATCAAAGCTTGATCTAGCTCAGGACTGTTTTGGTTATCATAACCCTATAATGTATTTTAAGACATTATGTTGTGAATAAAATAGTTTATCCAAAGCATCTTATCTCTTACCTTTATTGTGTTTCTCATCTATATGAGTTACAAAAGGAGATGTTAGACAGAATGTGTTAGATGTGTCATTCAGTTACTTTTTCATGTAGCTAATTAAATGGTGAGAGAGTGTCTCTGTCGGTCTCATTTTGTGTGCCAAATACATTTATTTGTATAAGGAATTGGTAACACTTTACAATAAGGTATAATTTGTTAACATTAGTTAATTTATTAATTAACATGAATGAACAATGCATTTATTAGATGTATGTATTAATCTTTGTTAATGTTGGTTAATAAAAATACAGTTGTTCACTGTTTATTCGTGTTAGTTCACAGTGAATTTATCAATGTTAAAAAACACATCTTGTGATTTTTATAAATGCATTAGTAAATGCAGAAATTAACTAAGATTAATAAATGCATTAGAAGTATTGTTCATTCTTAGTTCATGTTAACTAATTAACCTTATTTTAAAGTGTTACCAATAAATTGTATAATAATTGTAATTACATATGCTTTTCTAAATCTGAAGTGACCTTTATTTATGTCAGAATATGTGAAGAGTTCAGAATATGTCAAGAGTGCAAAAGCCTCTAATTGCCGTCTAAATCTTTCTTCTAATATGTGCACTTTTCCTCATGCTCCTATATTTATGTTCAGTTATTTCACTTGAATCGCGTAAAAAAAGGACTTATACATTGCCATTAAAATAAATTACTGGAGAGATTTAAAGTAATTTGATCAATAATACAGAAATAAACATTAACAAAACACCATTTACATATAGGCATTTATTAAAATTAAAATTAAAAACACTTCATGTTTAACTTAATGTTTTAACTAAATCTAAAGCTGAATAATCAATCACAGTCTACTGATTAATCAGTGAAATAATCGACGATTAGTTGATTAATTGTTCTAATAATCGTTAGATTAATCGATTATCAAAATAATCATTTGTTGCAGCCCTAAAACAAACTGACTTTTATGTGTGCACGAAAAATCATTAAACTATCTATGACCAAACTATATTTAGCATTTTTAACACGACTGACATCTCTTTTTTGCTGTAGTATGAGCATTGCACCAATGTGTTTGCTCCGTCCATAATTTCCTCCATCCTTACCAATGATAATCTGTTCATAGCCTTCATGGGTAAAATAGCATAAGATCATAAAATTCATCGTTATTGCAGAAGAGAAAAGCCCATCACTGATGACAGTGCTCTCTGCATTAGAGATTGAAGTTACACATTGCTGATACCAGTTTGGGTAATTAAACACAGGCCTGGTTTAATCGCGCTGTTTCCTCTTGTCATATCAGAACACACACACAAACGCGAGGACGACATATGGCATTAAAGGTATAGTTCACCCAAAAATAAAAATTCTGTCATCATTTACTCACCCTCAAGTTGCTCAAAACCTGTATGAGTTTCTGTTTAACATAAAATAAGATATTTTGAAGAATGTATGTAACCAAACAGATGCTGGTAGCCATTGGAGAGAAAAAATACTACGGAAGTCATTGGGTAGCAGAAACTGTTTGGTTACCAACATTCTTCAAAATATCATCATCTGTGTTCAGCAGAAGAAAGAAATGTATTCATTTAAGGTCCAAAAATGCACTCCTACATCATGGCCCCCTGCAGCAGGAGCTCTTACAGGTGCCGTGGCTTATAGTGGTTAAGATATAGTGCCCTCAATCGGATGTTATTTTAGATAAATTAGATCAAAATTCAATTCTGGAGTTTTTTCCTTAGTCATCTTGCTGAGGGTAATTGGTTTAAGGGTAAGGTTGGTTGGTTGATTACTCTAGTATGTTTAATGATGGATGTCCTTGAACTCAAATGCTCTCTGCAGAGTGGAGCTGAAGGCCTCCTGCTAGGAGTCCATATGAGATTTGACTCTGGTTTTCATGGCCGCATTCATACGAGGCAGAATCAGCGGGAGGTTCACTTTCAGAGGCATGACACTATTGACTTGACACTTATCGGTGGGGAAGGTCTAAAAATTCAAAGGATAGTGGAGAAAAGGACAATTTCTCTCCTGGTTTTTCTTTGTGTCTCACACAATTTCAGGAAGTCACAGCCTTTGTAGTTTCACATAAGAGGACATTTGACTATCACATCAAATCTACTTCGCAGCTCATTCTGGTGAAAAATAGCTCCACTGAAATAGGAAAATAAGATTAAAATTACTGTTAAAATTGGCAAATATTTTTTTAGGGCCGGTAACAGTACATTTGAAATGCTTGGTATCACCATAGACTGGTGAACATTACATTTAATAATAATAATATGTTTTATTTATATAGCGACTTTCAAATACCCAAGGACACTTTACATATGGTAAATACAAACAAGAACACAGAAAAAAAAACAAGTGTACACAAATAGTATATAGCATGAACAACCAAGCAGCAGACAGATGCAATAATATGCAATATACAGATAAGTTAGAAAACAAACATAATGCAGAAAATTAAGGCAAGCAATCAATTAAGAAAACATATTGTAAATAAGTGAGTTTTGAGGGCAGTTTTAAAGGTCTTTGACCATATTGTACACTAGGTAAGTGAGTTAGATTCAGGGACTTGTGGTCAGTGCGAGTGAAATTCCAGAAAAACCGGCAGACACTTATGTAGTTGAGCAAGTTCCAGAATGGCCATGGGCACGCAATTCAAACTCCAAGCATCACACTCCTCAATTTTGCAGTGCACATAGGGGATGAAAATTAATTCAATAGCTAGAAGGTAGGGGTGCTAAACCTTCAAATAGTAATGCAGCAGTGCGAGTGAATAGTTGTTCTGTTCTGAAATGAATGGAAAAAGTTTTCTGATCAGAATTTATGTGCAACCAAATCAGTTTCACAGACATACTTAGATCTGCAGTCTGTAACTTTTTTTTTTGTAAAAAATTACCCAAAATAAATTTTTGAGCAAGTACACAACCAGCCAAATCTATCTCCTTATCTTTGCCACACAATGGTTTACATTTGTCTTCACAATGGTAAACTTGTAATAATGTTTTCCAATTTGAGTGGTAGGCTACTGGTAGGTTTTCACAGGAAATACAAGCATCCCGTGATGTATTGTAATGTTGTTGTTTTTTCTCAATGACATGTTACTTAATTGTTGAGATAAAATTTTCCGATGAAAATTCTTATTTGGGTCATATTTCCAAGATGCAGAATCTGTGATTCCTAAGTATAGTATCCACTAGTGCTGGGAAGTATGACCAAATTTTTTTCAAAATTATACCGGTTTCACGGTATATGGCGGTATTAATTTTTTTAATGCATGACTGGGTGTTAACCACATTTTCTACTGACTGAGAGGAAAAACAGCAGTATATTGACTTAGAATGCACTATTTCACTAGGGACCGGATTATCCAATGGGCATTATTGGCAGGGGCGCATGTGCACTAAAAAGTATTTCGTGAAGTTCATATTTAACATAATATAGAATTTTGCACAAAAATAACAAGTCCAGCATCTTTAAAGGATATACCAATCTAGACCGTTTAAAAGATAAAAAACAGGATCGTATAGATATGATAGATTTTGATTAAATAATTTAACTGTGCTCTGATTTCGGAGTTGCAGTGATATAGCCTTCCTGTCATCTATCCCTTAACAGGTGTAGTTCACGTTTTGAGAGTTAAAACACTCTCCACTCTTTACCACCAAACTTATATATAGGCATGATGGTCACTTACAGTTATACATTCAAAATCAGATCCGTTATCGCACTAAAAACCTGTCGCTCATGAATCATCACATCTGTCTGCTGAACCATATGTGATTGGCTAAAAGTGCAGCCGGACATCACCATCAGCACCAGTCGTCTTTGCAGTGTGTGTGTGTGTTTAGTTAGTAACGTTGTGATGACTGATTGGATGCATGCAGAGTAGGCTATACATGCACACTTGGGCTTGTTTGTTAACCAATTAGCCTATACAATATATATGTTTTGAAAACCGCCAAACTGACCAAAAACCAGCCCAAATTTTGTCCACCCACCCAAGCCAATATTTACCCACACAATCAAATTCAAAATAGCCCAATTGGATGGAAACCCGCCCAATCTGACAACACCGCTCAGATTTCAAAGGTAGCATTCGCAGTCAACTAAACAAATAAAAGTCAGGCGCTGCTGTTTGTGTTCTGCAGTTAACGGGGAAACCGCTATATTCTGCCGTTCCGAAAGTGAAACATTATATTTTTAAATGTGAACCGGAACCCGGTGGATCGACAAGAAGCTATGCATTATAAAAATTGAATAATTATTTAATATTATAATTGATTAATAATAATTGTTTAAATTAAAATATTAAATTATTTTTTTTTTGTTAAAGGCTGAAATGTAAACTGCAGGTCTTAAAAAGGTCTTACATTTAATTAAAAAGAAATCATGCACATACCCAGTTATATTATGGTACCATTTGGAATTTATTTATTTATTTATTTTTGAATAAGCCCCTTTTAACTGTCCTCAGTTGTTTTGACACTAATAAAAAATAGGAACCCATACATTTGTTTGTTGCAAATATACAGACAATAACATTTAGATGTTTACATTGGCTTGTTGGGGTAATATTGCTGTCATTTGACAACAAAGTTTCCTTTCAGAACTAGAATACCTGCACAAGTTTTATAGTTAATAAAATCTTTAAAAACACATTCAATTAATTATACTTTAATTTCCTTCAATAAAAAGGAAATTGAGTAAGACTGTGTAAAAGGTGTGTGGACATGGATTAGTAATCTGGCCCCTTGGTATAAAGGAGAAAAAAATGCTGGCCCTCGTCACTATCGAAGCTGCCCATCCAAACTATAACATGTCAGTGTAAATCCTGTATAAGAGAGGTGTTCCCAATAAATAGAACACTATATTTTAAAACCTTGATTGTGCACATGTCTGTTGGGGGGACAAGACATTGTGCCCAGAGGCCTAGAAAAATTCCACACTAAACAGTGACTAAACACGACCGACCCATTTATACATATTAACCAGGAGTCGCTCTCATTTATACTCGCGACATCGTCTGATAAAATCAACATGCATCTAACGTTACACTAAAGAGCGGCTATGCGGTGGTTTTGGCAACACACTGCCTGCGTCTGAGTAACAAAAAGTGCATAAAAGTAACAGACGAACTATGCTTATATTTATAATTCCAAACTGTCAGTAAGTGACAGGTGCTTAGAAACGCTGTTTTTTAAATCATTTACTGACGAGTCGGCTGTGTTATGGCCAGCTGAATGCACTGCTTCTTCTCTTCCGCTCAATGCACAGAACAGACGCAGAGAGAGGCGACACTGCGCCGGGAGAGTCAGAACTCACGCTCGCGGGGCAGCACTGGTGACATCTTCCAACTGAACATAAGGTTCCCAAAAATTAGCTGTTTGTCAGTTTATATACTCTATGGAAAAAAGCCGCTAAAATGGTCTGAAAGTTGCTAAATATAGTGCTAAAGTTGCACTCGTGTATGTGTGAGAGACGCGGGAGCTGATGGCAGCAGGCGGTGGATATTGTGGATGAGTTCTTCTGTGTTCTACTACTTTAATCAATAATCAAGTTAGTGTGTCGATTAAATTAAAAATCCATATAGTATATATTTTAGAATATTAGATGGTTCATCAATGCCTGGTTGTCATATATAATAGCCTACACCAGGGGTTCTCAAAGTCTGCATTCAGGGGTCCAAATCTGAATTATCATCAACATCAAAAGGTTCGAAATAGTTGTTTTTTTATAAACATGCTTATAACTTTATATAACAATTCAACTTGATATATGCTTAATTATCATATTTATGAAGTCATCAGGTCGTACTTGCATTTAAGAAAATTAACCATGGTTAATTGGTTACTATAAAAAAAAACTTGGTTACTATACCTAAACCATGATAACCACATATTAACCATGGTCTTGCTACACTAACCATAGTTTAACCACGGTATTTGTAGTACAACTGGTTATATAAATTGTAACCAATATGCAAAAAAAAAAAAAACATGGTTACTACACTTTTATTATAATAAAACCATGGTTATTTTTCTTACTGGTTACTCAACAGAACTGCATTAATAAAGCAGTTCTCATTTAGGTCTACATATTTTATGTTTCTGAAATAGTACTTCAATGTAACCTGCAGTCACTTCAACTGAATTGCTAAAATCTTTAATTATTATATATATATATATATATATATATATAATATTTCATGGAGCACAAACGTCCATCTGTGTAACAAACTATGTGCATATTTCAACCCTTTACAGACGAACTACATTCCTGTTCATATGCCAGACAGTCAACAGTGATAGGTTTTTGGAAACGCTTTTTTGTACTCATTCATTCACAAGTCTGCTGCGGTTTGGTTCTTTGAATACGCTGCTAACTCTGCCAGTGGAGAAAGACTGCGTCGGAAAGGCGAAACCTTGCGCTCGCGGGGCGAAACCGGTGACATTATTTTACTGCATGAAAGCCAAGGTTTATCCAAAATGTCACTAGTTGCTATGTGCTTTGTCTTATAAAAGAGTCTGTAAACACTGGTTCATGTGCCCGCGTGTGTGTGTGTGTGTGTGCCATGCACGCCGCACGGAGGTCTGAGTGATACGAGTGCGCTTGAAATACGAAGTGGAGACGGGTACGGATTGAATTCTTTCCTGGTCCGGATCCAGACTGGAGTCCGGACTTTGAGAAGCGCTGACCTACACCAACCAATCATGATCTGGCTCAAGTTCAAATTTCAAGAATGTGAAGTGGTCATTTTACGTTCTTATTCATAAATCGGTTGAAAATTACATGGGAGACAAGAGCTGGAGCGATCAGGATCTGCGGTTTGTCTCTTTTTATAAATCAAATTACATCGCTGAGAAAATGGATGCTAAATGAAATGAAAAAGCCTGGCTCCAAACCGCGCAGCGCCAAAAGACGCAATAATGGCAATCAGACAGTATTCAATTCACTTACATTTATATATGATGCACCGTTTACTATTTGATGAAACTATCATAGTTAATGAAGCCCAAGTGCCACCTACAGGCCTATTATGTGAAGTATAGGCTGGCGAAATGGTGACGTGAAAGGATTATATATTATATTACCATTTTTGATAACTATGCAGCATTATGAAATTGTCTTATAATGCACATCAAACCTGCATTTATTTGATCAAAAATACAGAAAAGCTGTAATATAGTGAAATTTTACAATTGAAAATAATGTTGTTTTTTTAAGAAATTAACTTTTTTCTATTTTAATATACTTTAAAATATAATTTATTTCTGTGATCAAAGCTAAATTTTCAGCATCATTACTCCATTCTTCAGTGCATGATCCCTCAGAAATCATTCTAATATGCTGATTTATTATAAATATTGGAAACAATTGTGCTGCTTATTTTAATATATATATATATTTTATATTTTTTTTATTTTTTTTTTTTTGAACCCATGATACTTTTTTGGGGTTCATTGATAAATAAATAAATAAAAAACAACAGTATTTATTAAAAATAGAGATGTTTTCAAACAATATAAATCTTTACGATCACTGTTTCTATCAATTTAGCAAATCTTTGCTGAATGAAAACTAACTTCTTTCAAAAAAAAATATTTTCAACGTATATTGTTACAAAAGTTATATTTTAAATAAATGCTGTGCTTTTTAACTTTTTATTAATTGAAGAATCCTGAAAAACATATCACGTTTCCAATATTGATAATAAATCAGAATTGCATAAAATTTATTTTAAAATTGTATCAAATAAATACAGGCTTTATGACAATAAATGACTTCTTGCAAAAATATAAAATATTAATTATCCAAACTTTTGACACATATATATATATATATATAATATATATATATATATATATATATTTATATAAATACAGTTGAAGTCAAAAGTTTACATACACTTTGCAGAATCTGCTAAATGTTGATTATTTTACCAAGTAAGAGGGATCATACTAAATGCATGCTATTGTTTATTTAGTTCTCACCTGAATAAGATATTTCTCATAAAAGATGTTTACATATAGTCCACAAGAGAAAATAATAGTTGAATTTATAAAAATCACCCCGTTCAAAAGTTTGCATACGCTTAATTCTTAATACTGTGTTGTTACCTGAATGATCCACAGCTGTGTTTTTTTGTTTAGTGATAGTTGTTCATGAGTCCCTTGTTTGTCCTGAACAGTTAAACTACCTGCTGTTCTTCAGAAAAATCCTTCAGCTCCCACAAATTCTTTGGTTTTCCAGCATTTTTGTGTATTTGAACCCTTTACAACAATGACTGTAGGATTTTGAGACCCGCCCAGGCTCTTAATGCATGTTTTTTCCTTCTGGAGCATCAGTGAGTGTTTAAATCTTCTGTAATTGTTGCAAATGAGTCTCTCAGTTATCCTCGGTGTGAAAAGATGGATCTCAAAATCAACAATATAATTTTGAACACAGTTTACGGACTACAGCTTAAAAAAAAAAATGTACTGACCCCAAACTGAACTGTAGCATAACTCAACATGAAATATACAATTCTGCTTGTTGATATAAAGTTCCTACTAAGTACCTAAAAAAAAAAACGTTTGTAATTCGACGCAACAGATCAGAAGTGCTCGTTGTAGTCCAGTACCTTGTAAAAATGTGTGCAATCCTGATAGCAGCAGGCCAATCAAATTCAAATTAGAGCTTGTCAAACTTAGAAAGCGCTTTGCCTTTTTGTGTACAATTGACATCAGATGGTCTCTGGAGGAGCAAAATATGGCTTAAACAGCTTGCTAATTGCTGTTGCATATGCTGTGGTCTGCCCTGGAAATGAACTGTTTTGTTGAAGCTTTTATGTCTGTTTCCTCGCAGCTACGCTCGGCACTCTGGACTTCAGCCTTCTGTACGATCAGGAGAACAATGCCCTGCACTGCACTATCAACAAAGCCAAGGTAAGAACTGTCCTCAGGAACGGATGTGTGACAGATTCACATATACAAATCCAAATGTTAATTTTGGCAGCACCTCCAGTATTTTGAAGCCAGTGGGCCGCTTCATTAAACTCCTTCCTCCTGCTAGTCTGTCTTTTATAGGGTCTATAAAGTTCTGTAAAGTGAATCATTTTGCCCAGTCCTCTTTGTAAAAGGGATGTTGTGCTCCAGGGGGATCCCTTTGGCCTGCGTGTGCCTGTGTGCTCTTTTCTCTGTTGTCGTGTGGGAGGCATTTCCCCTGACAACAGACTGCTGCTAGCATCTGCTGCTGTCTGTTTTGCTTAGTATTCAGTCTAGACTGGCTTTGTCCCTCCAGCAGTATGCAACAAGCAATCTCTCTCTCACTCTCTCTGATCTTTTCTTCCTGTTTCTAATGCTGTTTCTCACACTCTACCTCTGTACCTTTGTTGCCTCGAGTTCAAAACACTGCAATGAAAGTGCAACACTTCAGTAGTTTCATTTTATTTATTTATTTTTTTCTTAATTCTCAAAAGCTTCTGTTTCAAGAGGATCATTGCAGGAATAACAACTGTGATTTCTTCAACAAAAAAAGTATAATTAATATTGAATACTGATGCCCTACGTACTACGTAAACTACGTATAGCTGGTATTTACATTTAAAACATTGGTCTCAAACTCAATTCCTGGAGGGCCACAGCTCTGCACAGTTTAGCTCCAACCCTAATCAAACACACTTGAATGCAGCTAATCAAGGTCTTCAGGATTACTAGAAACTTCCAAGCAGGTGTGGTTTGGAGCTGGTTGGAGCGAAAATCTGCAGAGCTGCGGCACTCCAGTAATTGAGTTTGAGACCTCTGATTTAAAGTGGTGGTTGCGGTTTCCCGTTTTTAACGTTAGTTAGTGTGTAATGTTGCTGTTGAGCATAAACAATATCTGCATAGTTGTGGAGCTGAAAGTTCAATGCAAAAATTTAGATTTCATCTTTTAAAATTCTGGCAGTTTAATGCCTACAAAAACGGCCCGTAGGGACTTCAACAAGTTACTTCCTGTGTTCGTTACGTCACAAACCCCGCCCCTAAGAACATGCAACAAAGGGGGCAAGGCCATGCTGCGCTGCTTTAGAGAAGAGGAAGCAAACTAGGGGTGCATGTAAAAATCTATTCATATGAATCGCGATTCTGTCTTCTAACGATTCTAATGGATTCACAAGTTTCAAAATCAATGTTCTAAAGCAGCGGTTCTAAATCCTGTTCCTCGCGTCAGGGCGTCGCCCTGCTCTGCAAACGCTCTGCGTCTCTCTTTCATTCAGATCATCAGATCAGCTCCAACAATGAAATGTTCCATACATTTATGCATTTAGCAGACGCTTTTATCCAAAGCGATTTACAGTGCATTCAAGTTATACATTTATTGTCAGTATATGTGTTCCCTGGGAATTGAACCCACGACCTTTGCACTGCTAACGCAATGCTCTACCACAGCCACAGGAACACATTTATACACTTATTTTTACATAGCTATGAGAATCGTTATACATGGACGGACGTGCGGATACCGCACTGTATTAAATCTTTAATCAATAAAGCTTATAAACGCGCTCTGGCTCGGTTCAAGGCAACCATGCCTAATGCACGTACACCCTAATATCCTCTGCATCTCAATCGGCCTCAAATTTATAAGCAATAAAGACGACGCCATTGTTTACAATACAACCAGTGCATATGCCGCTGAGGTGAGGTGAGGGGCGGGACATTTAGATGCGCACTAGGGGCGGTTTAGCTAATCCCAACACACAGGACTTGCTAACCAATCAGAAACCATCGCATATTTCTGAGGGAGGGGCTTCATAAAAGCAGGAAATGATCAGCGCATTTATAGGAGAAGGGACATAGCGGTGTGGAATAAAGGTAAATTATGTGAAATAATTTGTTTTGTTTTTGTAAACAAAGCATTAACACATGTTAGACTGCACACAATAAACACAATCAAGCCTAGAAAAAAAACTGTCAACCACCCCTTTAAAGGAATCGTTTTTCCAAGAATTAAATTTCAGAAGCTTTTTATAATAGCTTTGTGTAAAGGAAACTTTAAAATGTCAAGTTTAGAAATCAAGATGTTTGACATAACTTCAAACTTTGTCTTATTTTTAATATCCCTCAGGCATAAACCATGTGGAGCATGTGTATACTTTTTGTATAGTTGTATAGCCACTTTAGTAATGTTTCTGCATCATTAGAAAGCTTCAGTCTCCATTCGTTGTAATTATGTTGAAAGCAGCAGTCAGTACATTATTTACCACAATAAATTATAGTAATATTCTATTATGATATATTTAGTTTATTAATAATATGCTATTATAGTTTTATTAATGTCTTGAATTACCTTTTTGTTTAATTTCCACTTTCATTTTAACTTTACATATATATATATATATATATATATTAGTGGTGTCAAAATTAGCGCGTTAACGCAGGAGATTAATTTTTTCAGATTAATGCGTTCAAAATATTTAACGCAGGGCTTGGGTTGGCCAACGCATTCACAACTGCTGCCCCAGTCTCTTTTTTCTTGAAAAAGATTGCATTTATTTAGATGCGAAACGTCTTTATGACCACATCAAACGGGAAACTGAGGCACCCAGTTTCCCTCCTCTAAAACACCTTATTCAATTTGTCCGCTCATTAGTGGAGACTTTAAGACCTGAAGTGAGTCAGAAAAGATAGAGTTGAGAGAAAATAAGATGCATGTCAGATCCGCGTCACCTCAGCAGCAGCAGCAGCAGCTTTTAAAGCAATAGCAGGCAAATAAGCTAATAATCAGGTGCTGTGATGTCTATTAATCCAAGAACAAAAGAAAAAATTGGTAATCAACAACTTTTATAGCTTTTTTAGGCTTGTACTTCAGTCACGTTCCAACGGTGACACAGAAGTGTGCGCGAATGTTTGGTTCACTATTTTATTTTGATAAAGTACCACCAGCGCTGTCAAGTTAGCAATGCTGGACTGATGTGTGTGTGGTTGTGTGTGTGTGTGTGTGTGTGTGTGTGTGTGTGTGAGTTGGTGTGTGTGTGTGTGTGTGTGTGTTGTGTGTGTGTGGTGTGTTGAGTGTGTGTGTGTGTGTGTGTGAGTGTGTGTGTGTGTGTGTGTGGTGTGTTGTGTGTGTGTGTGTGGTGTGTGTGTGTGTGCTGCGTGCGTGCGTGCGTGCGTGCGTGCGTGCGTGCGTGCGTGCGTGCGTGCGTGCGTGCGTGCGTGCGTGCGTGCGTGCGTGCGTGCACGCGCCCACTTCAACTGTTTCCTTATACCAGCAGATATACCAGCAGAGTCAACTTTAAACACGTATTGTCTTATTAATAATGCATCACTGTATGAAGGTCTGCTTTTATTTATGTACAATCACAATGAAAACAAAAAAGAAAACAAATAGGATGTTGCTTTCTGCCATTTGAGTTTCCTTTCTGTGAACAAATTAAGCGTGTCACAAAAATGAATTGAAAGTCTTAAAATATAGACTGTTACGAGTCACACTGTTTCCCCCCTTGCTTATCTGTAAACTAAATCAAATATATTTCAAGAATGTATTCATTGTGTGTGTGTGTATATATATATATATATATATATATATATATATATATATGTGTGTACTGCAGATTATATATATATGTGTGTGTATGTATATATATATATATATAACATAATGTAATAATATTTAGTATATTCACATCTAAGTGGAATAAAATAGTAATTTGTACTACTGTCTGTTCAAAATAAGCGAAAAGAAACCGAGCATAGTATATATTTTTTTTCTTGACTTTCTAACATTTAGTTAGATTGTGTGAATTTAATTTGTCGTTTATGGAACCGCTTTAGCCCCGATTGATTTGTTAGGTTATTTCAAGTCAGGTTTTGGACTTTAATCCCCGTTTTTCCTCTGGTGTCCATGGTGTTGTGATTCGTCATGTTCACACAGCAGTGATGATGAGAGAACGCAACGCGAATGTGTATATGTATGTATGTATGTATGTATATACTGTATATATATATATATTCACTGTATAAGTATGCATGTGTATATATATATTTACTGTATAAGTATGTTTGTGTATATATATATATATAAAATATAACTCATTAAAATATAACTCATTTTTGTTCATTGAAAAATATATGAAAAACTTTAAATGAAAATTAGAAAACATGCCTTGGCAGCTAACTGAAATAAGTTTAAGCACTAAATAGTGCTTCAACTTAAACTTTTTTCTTTAAACTGTTTTCTAATTTTCATTTAAAGTTTTTCATATATTTTTCAAAATGTTTGTAAAGTTTTAGCTAATGATAATAACCCTGGTTTGAAATAATGACAGATTAGTGGATGATTAGTGCTCTGGTTGATTAGTGAGGTAAAGTAGTATGATTTATTAGATATGTATATTTTTAGCATAGTGCTTTTAAGTTTGTCAGACTTCAAATCTGAGGTTGTGAGAAATTCTCATTATTGTGCATATTCCTCAGCTCTCTCTTTTTCTCTATTTTTGTGCATTGAAGGGTTACGTTTATTTAACCTATTGCATGTCTGTCAGTTGCCTTACTGAAAGGCTCTGATGCATGCATATATCACAAAAAATATGTCTGGTGGATTTTACCCTAAACCAACATAATAATACAGGGCTTCTCTAAAGTGGATTCTTTAGAGCATTCAATATTTCAAAGAAAAAGAGTATTTCTTACAGCAAGATAATCAACAGATTGTACTTTAATTGCTCTCGTTGGTCAGTGTAATCGCTGACAGCAATGCAAGAGAGAAGGATTTCCACCTAAATCTAGTCAGTGTATATTCAGCTACAAAATGCACTGTGCATCTTTTTGGCATAGGTCTCTCTCTCTCTCAGAGGTGTGTAGATGCCTGTGGGATGAGAGCCACTGATTTGGGTCTCTGGGTCTCTCTCTCACTCTCTCTTGTGTTTTCTCTCATTCTATCTAACAATAAGCACTCAAATGTCACCTTTGATGACATTTAATTACTCTGTAAAGCAAACACCTACCTGCACATCAATTTGTTTTCCTGTTCTAGTACTTCATTATACTTTCAATTATGACATAATTAACTCACCCTCATGTTACAAACCTCTATGAATTTATTTCTTCTGTTAAACACAAAATAATTAATTTCGATTTTTGGGGAAGCAAACAATTGATGGTAGCCATTGACTTCCATAGTGTTTCTTTTTTTTTTTACTATGGAAGTCGGTGGTTACATCAACTCTCTGCTTTTATTGAGTCATTGTTAGTGGTCCCCCTCCATCTGACTCCCTGGAGGACAAAGTGTCTGTGTTAAATTCTGCTCTCCTCTCTGCTTTGGACTCTTTTGCACCTAGGAAATCTCGATATGTGTCCTATGTATGCTCTGCTCCTTTGTTCAATGATGAGCTGCGCTCTAAGAAGGCAGCTTGCCGCAAGATGGAGCGTAGGTGGCGTCTCTCTGGCCTGAATGTTCATCACCTAGCATGGAAGGACAACTTAAATGAATATAAGGCTGAGATTGCATCTGTCAGGTTGCAGTACTTCTCACAGATAATTGTAAATAATCAAAGTAATCCCAGACAACATGTTTCATGTCATTAACAAAATTTTGAAAGGCAACAGTTCTTCCAGCATACCCATTATGGCTAATCTCTGTGATGGGTTCCTTGATTTTTTTCAATTCTAAGATTGATAAGGCTCGTAACTATATGAGTACTACTTCTGTTTCGGCTGATCTTGCTCTCAATACCATTCAATTCTCTGGAGCCCCTCTCTCAAATTTTTTCACACTTGACTTAATTTCTCTGAGTAAAGAAGTTTCACAAATGAAGGCTGCCACCTCCATAGTTGATCCTGTACCGACATGTTTATTTAAAGCATGTTTTGCCTGTGTGGGCTCTGTCGTCTTGAGTATTGTTAATGACTCCCTGGGCTCCGATGTTGTGCCAGCATCTTTCAAAAATCGCTTCGGTCACCCCTGTACCAAAAAAAGACTAACACTGACTTGTTAGATTTGTGGCATCTCAATTACATTCCCATCTTACACTTAATAATTAGTTTGAGCCTTTTCAATCTGGATTCCGTAAGTTTCATAGCACAGAAACAGCATTAGTGAAGGTTACTAATGATCTGTTACTTGCTGCGGACTCTGGCTGCCTGTCAATTTTGATTCTTCTTGATCTCAGTGCGGCCTTTGACACGGTTGATCATTCTCTTTTACTCAATTGGTTGGAATTGGAATCTGTGTATGGTATTACAGAGACAGCATTGAATTTGTTTAAGTCTTACCTCTCAGACCATAGGCAGTTTGTCTGCATGGGTGGACACAAGTCTAAAATTGGCTCAGTCAAATTTGGGGTACCTCAGGGATCACTTCTGAGTCCATTTCTCTTCTGTATGTATATTTTTCCTCTTGGCCATTACCTGAGATCTCTTTGTCTTAATTATCACCTCTATGCAGATGACACACAGGTGTACATTCACTCAAAACCGGGTGACTATCCAGCTGTTGCTTTCCTGGAACATTGTATCTCTGAGATAAAATATGGCTGTCTCAAAATTTTCTTTGCCTTAACAGTGATAAGACAGAGGTTATGCTTATTGGCTCAACAAACCAACTTCGTAAAGCTGGACCTTTAACACTAACTGTAGATGGTTCAGTCTTGAAATTTCAAACAAAACTAAAGAACCTGGGGTTGATATTTGACGCTCATTTAACATTTGACCCCCATGTTCAGAACACTGTTAAAACGTCATTCTTTTCATCTCAGAAATATTGCACAAATTAACCCCATGCTAAATCATTACGGTGGCCGAAAAACTGATCAATACTTTTGTCTTCTCCTGCATTGATTACTGCAATGCTTTGCTTGCAGGTGTTTCAAAAAACACCCTAAATAAACTGCAGTATGTCCAAAACTTAGCTGCTAGAATCCTGACAGGGACCAGAACTAGGCAGCATTTCACTCCAATATTGCAATCCCTACACTGGCTCCCTGTTAGGTCTCGTATTGACTTCAAAATTCACATGCTTACGAATACAGGTGCATCTCAATAAATTAGAATGTTGTGGAAAAGTTCATTTATTTCAGTAATTCAACTCAAATTGTGAAACTCATGTATTAAATAAATTCAATGCACACAGACTGAAGTAGTTTAAGTCTTTGGTTCTTTTAATTGTGATGATTTTGGCTCACAGTTAACAAAAACCCACCAATTCACAATCTCAACAAATTAGAATATGGTGACATGCCAATCAACTCAAAACACCTGCAAAGGTTTCCTGAGCCTTCAAAATGGTCTCTCAGTTTGGTTCACTGGGCTACACAATCATGGGGAAGAATGCTGATCTGACAGTTGTCCAGAAGACAATCATTGACACCCTTCACAAGGAGGGTAAGCCACAAACATGCATTGCCAAAGAAGCTGGCTGTTCACAGAGTGCTGTATCCAAGCATGTTAACAGAAAGTTGAGTGGAAGGAAAAAGTGTGGAAGAAAAAGATGCACAACCAACCGAGAGAACCGCAGCCTTATGAGGATTGTCAAGCAAAATCGATTCAAGAATTTGGGTGAACTTCACAAGGAATGGACTGAGGCTGGGTTCAAGGCATCAAGAGCCACCACACACAGACGTGTCAAGGAATTTGGCTACAGTTATCGTATTCCTCTTGTTAAGTCACTCCTGAACCACAGACAACATCAGAGGCGTCTTACCTGGGCTAAGGAGAAGAAGAACTGGACTGTTGCCCAGTGGTCCAAAGTCCTCTTTTCAGATGAGAGCAAGTTTTGTATTTCATTTGAAAACCAAGGTCCTAGAGTCTGGAGGAAGGGTGGAGAAGGTCATAGTCCAAGTTGCTTGAAGTCCAGTGTTAAGTTTCCACAGTCTGTGATGATTTGGGATGCAATGTCATCTGCTGGTGTTGGTCCATTGTGTTTTTTGAAAACCAACGTCACTGCACCTGTTTACCAAGACATTTTGGAGCACTTCATGCTTCCTTCTGCTGACCAGCTTTTTAAAGATGCTGATTTCACTTTCCAGCAGGATTTGGCACCTGCCCACACTGCCAAAAGCTGGTTAAATGACCATGGTGTTGGTGTGCTTGACTGGCCAGCAAACTCACCAGACCTGAACTCCATAGAGAATCTATGGGGAATTGTAAAGAGGAAAATGAGAAACAAGAGACCAAAAAATGCAGATGAGCTGAAGGCCACTGTCAAAGAAACCTGGGCTTCCATACCACCTCAGCAGTGCCACAAACTGATCACCTCCATGCCACACCAAATTGAGGCAGTAATTAAAGCAAAAGGAGCCCCTACCAAGTATTACAGTAAAGGAACATACTTTCCAGAAGGCCAACAATTCACTAAAAAAAAAATTTTTTTTTTTTTTTTATTGGTCTTTTGAAGTATTCTAATTTGTTGAGATAGTGAATTGGTGGGTTTTTGTTAAATGTGAGCCAAAATCATCACAATTAAAAGAACCAAAGACTTAAACTACTTCAGTCTGTGTGCATTGAATTTATTTAATACACGAGTTTCACAGTTTGAATTGAATTCATGAAATAAATGAACTTTTCCATGACATTCTAATTTATTGAGATGCACCTGTAAGGCCTTGCATGGTTTTGCACCGAATTATCTATCGTAACTTCTAACGGTTTACTCGCCTAGGCGGATTCTCCGTTCCTCTGATTCTGGCCTTTTGACTGTTCCTTCAACTCGTTTACGCTCTATGGGTGATCGGGCATTTTCCTCCCTTGCTCCAAAACTCTGGACAAAAACTCTCTCCCTTATAATATTAGATATGCAGAATCTTTTAATGTGTTTAAATCTTCTCTGAAAACTCACTTTTTAGACTTGCTTATCTGTGATTTGTAAGGTGCTGAGGGGAAGGGTATTGTTTTTTCCCTTCATTGTTTTTTGTGTTTTTATTGTTACCACTCTACTTTTTTAACTTTGTACCCTCTTAAGTATAAAGCGCTTTGAGAAATAACTTTTAAAGGCGCTATATAAAAATACATTTATTATTATTATTATTAACTGTTTGGTTACAGGCATTCAAAATTATCTTCTTTTGGGTGAACTTTCCCCTTAAGTTTTTCAAGTACAACAGATCTATTTAAAACTATGATTCAAGTGAGTAATAATACAAACATTTAATAATTTGCATCTTATTGTGCATCAAACACAGTTTATTTTTTTCATTCGTGCATGTAAAAGACAGGGTGCCATGAAATTAATAAAAGACAATTAAAAAAGCATTTCTATATTGTCATACTTCAAAAAGTCCTAAACTTGACTTAGCCACGAGATGCATTACATGGGAAGCCAAATTGCATAAAATATCGAGGCCTAAAATATGAGTTACGTTTAATGAGGTCTTTTTATATATATACTTCTTTAAAAGAATCATTAAGGATCCACAATCATTAAGTGAAATTAGAGGCAGAATGGTTAAATTCCCATCCCTTTAAAAAAAAGGCTAATCATTGGTCTGTTTTTTTCATCTGTGGGATTGTGACAAAACCCTTCATAAAGGTAAATAAAAAGGGCAGCAGTCATTGCTGGCAAGCATAGATATCCTCTGGAGAAACAGAAGCCTCATTGTTTTTCTCTCCTCATTTTACGCCTCAGATTAACACTGCTATTGAAATCAGCTCATATGGAGCAGAAGTGAGAAGCACTAAAGATGTGATTGCCAACTGTACTCTATATGGCATTATGTGATTTTATAGGACGCCTACAGTCCTCTAGGCTTGTTTCCATTTGTTCAACCTCTTGATGTACAAACACTTAATTTACATTATACTCATTTACAATTTTTATTTAAAAGCAATTATGTTAACATGGTAATTAGCAGTGTTTGCAAAATTATCAAAGTAAGATTTTTTTCTTTGAAAGAAATTAAGATTTTTTTTCAGCAAGGATTCATTAAAATGATAGAAAATGACAATAAAGACGTTTACAATGTTACGGGAGATTTCTAATTCAAATAAATTATGTTCTTTTGAACGTTCTACTCATCAAAGAATCCTGAAATAAATTAAAGTACTCTGTTACTAACATAACCTCGGTTCCCTGAGATACAGAACGAGTATTGCGTCTTGTTCGAAACGAAAACTCCTATTTCTCTTAACTGAAGCCTTTTTCAATAACGCAGTGTATTGTAACAGTGTAACCGATGCTAGTGCTAGTAGCAGAGCAGTTTTTAGCGTCAGGGGATGAAGGTCAACGGACTGTAGCGGCTCAAAAGGAGCCCTCTTTAGAGCCCTCATCAGGTCTCAGCTAGTACTGAAGGGGCTGCATGTGAAGCAGGCACAACTGAAGTACCGGAGACGCAGAGGCCGTGAGGCCCAGCATCTTTTGAAACGCCTTGAGAGGGCGAGGGGCTCCGGTTTTGAATTAAGCCGCGAGCTGCTGAATGGCCAGATTATTAAAACCTGGCAAAATGTGACGGCGAGGCCCTGCCGGCCTGCACAAATTTTGCAATGGACACCCTGCTAGTCCACCAGTAAGAGGCAACGTTCCTCAGTTGAATGGGTACTCCCATGTCGGGCATTGTTGGCCCAATGAGGGATGCTAAGCAATAGCCCAATTATTCATTTGAAAGTCTCTGCTTCTTGTCTCATTCGACTGGAAAAAGGGTGGAAGCTCAATAAAATTCTAATTGCACTGACAGGCAGAGTAGATTCAACTCAAAATTGACCCTGAGTCCTAGGCACTCTAAGTGGCTGAGAAGGACGAATCTCTGAGATAGTAGCTCGTCCTCCGACCTGGCCAGAATGAGCCAGTCGTCAAGGTAATTCGGAATGTGGTTTCCCATCTGTCTCAGCGGGGAATGAGCAGCATCCATGCACTTTGTAAAAGTGCGGCGAGCCAGGGACTGTATTGATAAGCCATTCCCTCGAAGGTGAATCTCAAGAATCGCCTGTGGTAGGGGGCTATCTGGATGTGGAAAGTATGCGTCTTTCAGCGAAAACAACCAGTCCCCTGGACATATTTGCGAAAGGATCTGCTTCAATGTAATCATCCTGAACGGCCGGTTCATAAGGATGCGGTTCATGTGTCTGAGATCAAGGATGGGTCTTAGGCCACCATCCTTCTTGGAACGAGGAAGTAACAGCTGTAGAATCCTGACTCTGAGCTGGGGGAACCGTTTCTATGGCTCCTTTCGCCAGCAAATCCATCACCTCGGCGCTCAGGACGTCGCTGCCCTGAACCGAGGTGGAGACCATGCTGCCATATCGTGGGGGTCTTCAAGCAAATTGGAGTGTGTAACCTCGTTTTATTATCCCCAGAACCCAGTTTGACACTCTGGGGATGGCCTGCCAGGCCTCTGCCCGTGTGGCGAGGGGTTGAATTGTTTTGAGCGGCAGGCCGCCTAGCGTGGGCCTGAAGCTTGTGATAAAGAGGAAGAGGAAAAGTACTCTCTTTTAGAATGTTTGTGTTTTATTTTTATCGCTATAACAGCAATCGGTTGTGTGGGCATTATTGGTAAGGACCCAGTGTTCACAATGGTATTCTCACAAACACATTGCCATCGGCACCCAGAACTGAACGGGGTGCTTGGAGGCATAACAGAGGCTGCTTGAGGGGTAGTCCAGCTGCAGCGAGACTTGTCCCTTTCCTCTTCCTGTCTCTTAGATCAGGAAGACGCCTGAGGCACTGGGTCCAGCACTATCTTGGGCCGGGGTTCCTGGCACTTCGGAAATGGCTGACGTCTGGCCGAGTGTGAGCGATGGCGGGGCTCGGGCTTGGCAGCTAGTTGAGCAGCCGGAGGTGCGGGTTTTGCTAGCTGCTGAGTCGGCGCCATCTTGGGACGACTGGAAGCAGCTACAGAGCTGGAGCGCTTAGGCAGGAAGTGTCGCATTGCCTAGGACGACTTCTGGGCGGCCGTGAAGCGTTCAGCAATGCCCTCGTCTGCAGGACCAAACAAGCCGGTGGGGGAGACCAGGGAGTCGAGGAAGGGGACTTTATCTGCCTCCTTGATCTCCATAAGATTCAGCCACAGGTGGCGCTCAAGCACCACCAGACTGGCCATGGACCTGCCAATTGCCTGAGCCGTGGCGCGCAAAGCCAGGTCGGTCGCACTGTGAAGCTCTTTGAAGGCTGCGGGGTCTGGGCCAGACTCGTCCATGGAGCGGAGTAGTTTGGCCTAAAACACTTGGAGGACCGCCATGGAGTGAAGCGCCGAGGCCGCTTGTCCAGCCGACGAATAGGCTCATCCAGCGAGGGCTGAAGTCGTCCTACACGGCTTGGATGGGTGGGTGGCTTTTACCTTCCAGCCAATGGCGGTGGGCGGACAGAGATGGGCGGCCACTGACTCATCCAGGGGAGGCAGGCTGTCATACCCTTTTTCTTCAGCGCCGTCAACTGAGGTGAGGGCGGAGGAAGAAGAGGCACGTAGGCAAGACGAGATGGTGATCCCCTCTGGGAAGAATGGTGAAGCTCGTTGACGATTGGCCTGACGGTGCCCTGGCAAGAACCATTCATCCAGGCGGCTACGGGTCGGTTCCTCTGGAGGAGACCAATCCAAACCCAGCTCTTCCACAGCATTAGACAGGACGCGGAAAAGATCGGCATCCATGCCTGAGCTGGATGCGCTGGGCTGCGCAGACTGCAGGTGGGCGGGGTTGTGAGACGAGCCCGACAGCTTCTCCACATCTGAAGCCGCCAATGACAGGCTGTCGTCCATGTTGCCGTAATCGCTTCCACCGAATGAGACAAGATCGCTCGCAGCCGCAGAGGGACGCTGGTCTGGGTGGGCGAAGAGAATGGGAGAAACCTCTCTATGGGGAGAGAGTGAGGCACGCGGGGGCACAGCCAGCATGGGGACATTCCATCTCAGTGAGTGCTGTTTCAGCGTGGGCGGCGCCCAAGCATGAAACACACTCGCCGTGCTTGTCAGCGGTGTGTAGGGGAGCCCTGCACGAGCGAAATAACGGCACGGCATTTTAAAAACGCAGAAGAAATTTGCTCTTTAGAAATTTGCTCTGAAGAGAGAGTTGCCGGATAGCGGCAGGGAAATCCGGAAGACCAGCTGCTGCAGACGCTGAGCCGAGCAGAAAGAGGTCTCGATCCGCTGCGATGGCTCGTTCAACGGCGAAGGCTTCGAGTCTCATAGAGCGAAGATCTTGCAGTCGTCGCTGAAGGAGAAGAAATCTTAGGATCCTATGGCGAATGCCCGCATTATATAGCCAGATGCCCCGCCCATTCTGGCAGGCTTTGGCGGTCTTCTATGCCATAGGCTCGTGCAGCTCCGCTCGGCAGCTCCATTGGTTTGGTTTTAATAAACTGCACGAACCAATGGCTGTGCAGTTACACTGCGTTATTGAAAAAGGCTTCAGTTATCGGAGAAAAAAGAGTTTTCCCCCTTGCGTCTTTAAACAAGACTCAGTACGAGTGAAGTATCGATAGGGAATCACAGTTTCCACAAAAAAAAACATTAAGCAGCATTAATATTAATAAAATGTATCTTGAGCAACAAATCAGCATATTAGATTGATTTCTGAAGGAATGAAAGACTGAAAACTGGAGTAATGGTGCTAAAAATTCAGCTTTGCCATCACATGAATAAATTACATTTTAAAAACCATTAAAATAGCAAAGTTATTTTAACTATATGTTTAATTAATTGAATGAAGCCTTAGTGAGCATAAGAAACTTCTTTCACAAACAACAAAAAATCTTACCGACTGCAAACTTTGAACTGTAGTGTTAAGTGGAATTAAAGCATATAGTGGTAAAGTATTAAACTTGTATAAGCATGTAACTTACCCTGTATTGGTTTCTGGCTTTTGCACAGACAACAATAAACTAGCTATAAATTACACAATATGTGTAATTTCCTTTTATTTTGACCCTGCGTGAAATGAGTACACAGGTGAAGACTTAAAATAAATGTGTTATATTGATATTGTTGCTGCATCAACTGTTTTCTGAAACCCTTGGGGAAATGACTGGGAAATTACAGAGGAATATGAACAACCTTGTGTTCATTGTTATTGTGCCAATATTCACTGTTTACAAATTATGCTCCAGGCAATTGCTTTTTGTTCCTTGCTTGAAAAAAAACAAAAAACACTGCTACTTTATTGTACCACGGAACTACAACACATGCATTGTACATCCGGGAAGACAGCGTTTTTGGATTGTGGCCACATCAAAGCAAGATGTACCAGGCCACCTGGTAATTGAAAAATAACAGGTGGCTTCAAGTAAACTATGCACTGGGGTTAGATACCGGTCAGCAGTGCTGTTTGTTTGCTGGGCTCTTTGATAATGCTATTGTGCAGCTGAGATGCCATCTTTATTGAACAAAAAGCATCCCGGCCATTAATCTGCTCAGCTTGTGCATTAGCTCAAGTGCTGTTGCAGTTGTTCTCAGTTTTTTCTCAGAACTGCACAAGCGGGACAAACCTATAAGGCAAATGAGCCCATTTAGTGTTCTCTGATAACTAATAGTGTGCCCAGGCTGAGAATGTGCTATTCCCATCAGTAACACCGTCTCCTTAGGGCACTTTATACTGAATCATTTCCCAATTCCCTGACAGCTGAAGTAGAACAGTGATTCCACTCTGATTTATACATTTACAGTGCACGTCCTTAACGTCAAATCCTCATGCATGACCAGAAAGTACCTTTAAGTAAAGAATCTGGGTTTGACAAAAAAAAAAAAATGTGTCTAGTTATGTCTGTCCTTGAGTCCAGAGAGGGAAATGAACCAGGACTCAGGGAGAAAAATGTCCTAGATATTTAAAATGATGCGGGGAAAAATTATTATTTAAAAAGTATTCTAGAGTTTATGGTGTTATGATATCTTGTGCATTATTCACGGCTTGTATTGAATTCACAGATAATTTTGTATTTTATCTTGATTTTATTATGGAATTAGCTAAAACATTAGTTGATTTATTAGTTGTGGATAAATCAATTGAAATCAAGTATTTCAGATAAGTTAATATAACACTGTGCCCTAACAAAGTTTTTAAAAAGCAAATTGTGTGCCTTCAAAAAAAATTATAAACATAAACTGTATGAATGTATTAACATTGCAATAAAAGTGATTCCCTTTCGAGATTACACTCGTACTGCGTCGAAGGCGCATGCAAATTAGGAAAAAATCTTCATCAGTTTGACAGCACACGTGCTGCAAATACTCGCAACACAACCAAATACATTAAAGCGGTGCAGGTATGCACAGACTACATCAGAAATGCTTAAGGGAACCAAAACAAGTGATGAACCTGGCTGGAACATGCTTATCAGTGTCTACTCTGAAAGGTAACATTTTTTATTTATTTTACCATTCTGATCATATGATTCCTTAGTTTTATTGGATATTATTAGCTTAAATAAGCTGACGAAATACACAATTACTGTAACTGAGAAGCCTTGTTCTATTTATGATGTACTGACACAAAGTTACAAAATTATTTTCAACGGTCGCATTGTCGCTTCTAGTGTAGACATACTTTAGCTGTTGCAGCAAGGTGCGACACACGACCCATTACATCAGGTGTAGACATGGTGTAACAATAGTTTAACCATGGTATTTGTACAACTGTGGTTATACAAATAGTAATCAATACACCAAAAACAACAACATGGTTACCGTAATTAAACCATGGTAACCACAAATTAACCATGGTTTTGCTACACTAACCATAGTTTAACCATGGTATTTGTACAACTGTGGTTATACAAATGGTAATCAATATGCCATAAGTGGAATAATTTAACCAGTAAGAGTATGAAAAGTGCTTAAAGTCGTTGTCCCCCCGCCACCCCCCACCCCCCAAGTTCAAAAGTTCCCATAGTTGAAGAAATACCCTCATACGGCTGACAGGTGGAAAGAGTCACAGAGAGTTTTACGGGATAAAAGACAAGCTTTCTGTAGCCGTCACAGTGACCCTTGGTTCTTTGATCTGCTTTCTGTTGGCTCATATCTGAAAGTGAGCCAAAGCTTCCAAAACAAACCCAACCCACATACAGACCCAGCAACGACTTCCATCAGACTACAGGCTGTTAATATTTCTTTACAGTTGTCCTATATTGTACGGCCCCTTATCAACATTATACAGATAAGGCAAGCTGTTGAATTATGAAGTAGTCAGTCATCCAAATCTCTTCAATGAATAAGTGGACAAACACTAAGCAGAAGGTAATGATGAGTGTCGGTGGAATTAGTTTTTCCTCTGAAGAGAGGATGTTGTTTAACTTTGCAGAGAATTGTTCGACCTCTGCCGTCTGCTGTCCATGTTGAATAATTTAGAGTCTAATCAAATGATGAGTTATGCCCAGTTACACATTATTTCTATAGAAAAATCCACACACTCAGGAGCATGATTGATAGCTGGTCATATAGCAACGATTGTTTCGTGAAAAGCGCTATACAAATAATCTTGAATTTAATTTAATTGAATATAGGCTCAAGAAGAGAACAGTACTTTAATGTGTAGCTATTGATCCCTCACTAAACCTCTATTGAGAGGCACGGCATGTACCATCCCATTTGACGTTATAAAGAAAAGCTTAGAAACTACCTGCAATGACATTCAACACACATCTTACAGAGCCCTTTAAATGCTTTTAGTGAGTACAGCCAGTAGTCGGTTTATGCTAATCAAAAATGTGAAGGTCATTCTGTTCACTATCTGCTCTCTGTTTCAAAATATAACTTGAAGAACTCAGTTGATCATGCAGAGGCGAGTTCACCAACCAGTTGCTGTAGTGATGACGTATTTTTGTAGGCCAACCCAGAAGTTTGCATCACCCTGGTTCCCTTGACAAAAGCTAATAGGATTTTTCCATTGGCTCCTGGACTACTGCGTAAAAATAAACTCTGTGACCAACAAAAGTTTGTGACTCTTACACGTCATCATTTGACTTTTGAAGCCTGAATACAATGGCCAGAAGTAAATTAAAAATGATGTAAACAAACAATACCATGGTCAACCTTAAAACATTTCATAACATTTTCCCTCAAAGTTTGAGTTAGACTAGTTTGCAACAGCGCAGTTATAAACACAATAAGGCTGTAAAAGTGGACTAGTTAGTAGATGAGGACTAGTTATTTTTATGATATTTAATGTCTCTGTAACCTCTAGTCCCATTTAGAGTCTTGTTAGAAACTGCCTTTTTCAAGACAAGTAAATACTTAAAAAATCACAAGAGATGTATTTTATGTCATAGAAGAAAACATGAAAATATACTATAAGTTTGTGTTAATTACATATCTTATTTCAGACAATTTACCATAAGGACAATTCAGAACTACAAAAAGGTCATCCTACAGCACTCGATTACAGCACAAAAATCTGCATCTAATTAGCTAAAACAATCATCACTTGGCTAAAAATGCTGAAATATACTGTTTTCAGCACAAAAACACTTCATTTCTATGTAAATGAGGCTCATTATGAATTATTATTTACAAAACTCAGCACTATTTGTTTGACGCAATTAACATCACTCTAATACCGCCTGTGGAAAACAAGTGGTAAACGAAATTTTGCATGGAAAATAGGAACGTTTCTTGAGGATTTGATTTGCATAAATAAACCTTTAATCAAGTGGTGAAACAATGCATGCAGTGCAGGAAAATTAAAGAGTTAGCAAGATGAGCATTAGTAACCATTGGTGAAATGACAAAGTCTGCAAATAGCAGTTTGCGACCAAAAGTACAGCAACATGGCTAACTGCCGTCTTTAATCTCTGCTATGTGTGTGTTTAGCTTTACACTCGCCTCAGCCACAGACGGCACACCCACACACCGCCCACAGTCCATTCACACACAGTCTCATCCATATTGCATAAAACTGGCAAGTGCTGGGTGAAATTCCCGTTCCAATCAGATTGGCATTTCTGGTCTAATTGACTGGCTTTATGCAATTTACAAATGTCATGATGCACGAGTCCAACAGGGAACACAGCGATGATTTTAAGACACCAGGCAACTAGAGTTAGCATTTCAGAGGAACATATAGTCACTGAACCTGACAGAATTGCAAGGTTTGTGTCAAATCTTTGATGTTTATTCTATTTATTCTGATAATAAGTTTATTCTGATAATCAAAGATTTGGTTCTGCACAACTAGTACAGTCACGTGTTCTTTTAATGTTTGGTCAAATCTTGTTCTAAACTTTGCATCAAATTTGGTTGATAATAGTTTTGTAAAAAGGTATTTTATGTTATTTGTTTGAGAAAAAAATAGTTAAAAATACAGTTAAAAACAGCATAACGATTTCTATATTAACATGTAACACTGAAGACTGGAGCTGCTGAAAACTTAGCTTTGACATCCCATGAATACATTTCAATTTAAAATGTTAAAATAGAAAACAGTTATTTTTAAATTGTAATGCTATTTCACAATATTACTATTTTACTATATCTTTATCAAATGAATATATCCTTGGTGAGCATAAGACTTTTTTCAAAAACATAATCTTAATTATTTTCAACTTTTCACTGGTAGTGTAGATGTCTGACATACAGACATATTTTTAACAATTATGAACAAATTATCATTGAAATCTAACTGCAATAATAAATATAAATGATTGTGTTTATTACAACTAGCTGAGAACACAGTTCACTGATAGATTCCATGCTGTTCCTTTATAAATAGCTATGGAAACAGATGCTGGTGTTGAGCACTTTAGCTCTGCCGTCAATCACTCTCCCGCTGTCAGCTGGGTCTTCTGGAGCGCTGAACGCTGTTCTCTGAAGAACAAGATTCAGGGTCTACTCCATCACATCACAGCAGACATCAGTCTGACAAGCCTCAATCACAACACTGACATTTTGTGCAGTCTGAAGAGAGGATTGTAGAAATTACCAGAGCATGTCCATTACATAAACAGAGACAGGGAAACACTGCAGATAAAAGAGAGCTATCTTGCCCCACACATCACCTTTCACTTCACTTAATTCATGTGGTATAGGGAAAAAATAGCATGGACTTGCATACTGCAGTTGTTCAGAACTACAGACAGCAGCAGGTCAAGATGTCATAGATTTGTCCTGTTTTCATCTGCATTTTGTAAATAAAAATAACATGACTAAAAGGGGTCGTGAACTGATAAACCAGAACTCAAAACTTTCTCATTGGTTCTAATAACAGCTTATATTGAAGCCAGTCTGCCAAAACAACAACTTGTAGAATGTACAACTTTATGATGCAATAGTGTGGATAAGCACCGCCTCCACAGAAGATGGTCAATGCCTGCTTCTACATCACCGCCTGTTTAGCCCCGCCCACCGATTCTCACACATAGTGTAAGTAACGAGAGGCGAATGCGCAGGTCTACGCAGAAACTGAACGATAAAGATGCTCAGAAAACAAGATGCTGTGCGGTGCCAAGCTGTGGAAAAAAACGTTAGGAAAGAATGAAGACTTTATTTTTAATATAATTCTGATTTGTTGTTCTTCTGATTGCAACGTTAGGAAAGAGTGAATGGACTTTATTTTTAATAAAGATTCTGGAAGAGGTGTTAGTGAGACTGCACCCTGTGGTCTGTGTGGGTCAGTAAGACATATACTTTAAACAAACTCTGTCTTTTGTTCACAGTAATTTTACCCGGTGCGGCCAAATTCCCACCATTTGTTTAAAACTCTCTCTCCTCTCCACATTGGTGTGTGGTGAGGCACTGGGCCGTTGTCCTGTGGCAATTCGGGCGCATGGGGTGGTTGAAGGAGGATTGATGCTGTGCGGCTACAGAAAGTTTTATTTAATTTTTCCCTTTTTATTGAAACTAAAAGCACCTTTATATATTATGTGATGCTAGGCGATGCCTGCTATAAAGGATGTTGTGCTTCGACGTGTGATTGTATGTAATGTCACAACCAGGGGCATCATGCAAGTGTGAGTAACTGTTTTTATTGTGTGATTTTTTTTGAGTATTTATGGGGCACGGGTGAAGGGGGGGGGCATACACAACTATTAGGGTGTTCTCATCATGACAGACAGCAGCTAAATATGTTTTTTTAATGTAAAAGTATTGATAACATTTTAAGTATATACAAAAAACAGAGGCATATTTGAACCCTTTAAGTTAATAGGCTTAGAAATATATTTATATATATATATATATTATATAATATAATAAAATGCAGAGGAACAATGCCATGTTTTTGGTGTCTAATCAGAATGTGCAGTAAAAGTTATTTCCATATTCTAGTTGTTGGGAGCAGAACCATAAGCTTTTATTAGGTTTTCTTTTTTTTATTAATTTAAAAGTAATGGAGATTTGTTGGAAGCATTGCTAATGCAAGACATTTGCTAAACGTTTAGAGACCATATATGACCCTGGATCACAAAACCAGTCATAAGTAGCACAGGTATATTTGTAGCAATAGCCAATAATACATTGAATGGGTCAAAATTATCGATTTTTCTTTTATTCCAAAAATCATTAGGATATTAAGCAAAGATCATGTTCCATGAAGATATTTTGCAAATTATAACTTTAAATATATCAAAACTATTTTTTTATTAGTAATATACATTGCTAAGAACTTTAATTGGACAGCTTTAAAGGTAATTTTCTCAATATTTAGATTTTTTTTTTTGCACCCTCAGATTCCAGATGTTCAGATAGTTGTATCTCAGCCAAATATTGTCCTATCATAACAAACCATACATCAATGGAAAGCTTATTTATTCAGATGATGTATAAATGATGCTTTCAGATGATGTAGAAATCTCAATTTCAAAAAATGTACCCGTATGACTGGTTTTGTGGTCCAGGGTCACATATTAAATTGTGTTCCGTTCGATTTATTCTTTAAATGTACTCTTTCTTAAAAAAAGTCTTAAAAATTCTTACATTTATCTTCATAAAACCTGAATAAACTGCAATCTGGATCTGACTGGCTATCCTAGAATTTGACATACAGAAATCTCAAAAATATCTCGGTCAAACAAATGTTCTTTTAAACTTCATATTCATTAAAGAATTCTGAAAAAATATCATAATTTCCAAAAATATTAAGCAGCACAACTGCTTTCAACATTAATAATAAGAAATGTTTTTGAGAATTAAATGAGCATATTAGAATGATTTCCAAAGGATCACATGACTGGAGTAATGACTGCTGAAAATTCAGTTTTACCATTACTGAAATAAATTACAGAAATTTTAAAATATTGTTCAAACAGAAACCCATTTTTTTATTTATTGTAATATTTCACAATATTGATGTTTTACTTTATTTTTATCAAATACCTGTACATGCAGCCTTGGAGAGCATAAGAGACTTCTTTCAAAAACATCTGACCCCAAAACTTTAAATGCTAGTGTATCGTTGAACTGAATCATTACCAGTCATACTTATAAACTACTTCAAAAATATGGAACTTTTTATTAAATGGGCAGCATTGATTTGATTTTATATTTATATTCATGATTGGTATTAATTTTGCTATACTGAAAACTAGTTTCCAACCTATGATTAACCTTTCAGTTGATCTAAGTCATCTGGCAATAGCAGAATAAAGCTTAGTCAGATCAGGCCCATGGATAGCACTGGATTCTCTCTTGTACATCTGGCTCCTATTGGCTGTTCTTGATAGAATCTGACTATGTGTAGCATGTGTGACTAACATGGTTAGAATGATCTGACCGTATCTAATATCACCAGAAGATCGATACAAAAAGTAATGTTTTGTGAAATGAGTGTTGCAGGTGGTTGGATATGACTGTTGGTGTGGTGTCAGGGGTGAATGTGTTTGTATTCGGGGATAAGCGCAGATCCAGAGACATGCACGTCAGAGCGCACAGGGGATTACAGGGGTTTACACATCCGGGAAAAAAAGGTAATGAGGTATTTGTAATCAGAGCAGAACCATCACACAAAACAATTTCCTTACCAGGAATTTGCATGCTGGGTTTATTGTGGAGATTACGCCTGCTGACATCACTTCAGCACAACCATGACGTTAACAGACACATTGTGATTGAGTCAAGTTTACAGCCTGTAACTGTAATTTAATGATTTTGTTGTGAAACATTGCTTGATTGATGGACATGTGCATGAAAAGAGATGTCTGTTACGTATTACCATCATCATAGACAATCAACTGCATGTTATTGAGTGTTAAAACACAATAGGTGTGGTTACACACCCTTGCTAGTTGCTTACTTCCTACATACAGCGTAACCAAAAATAAAATCACAGCATGAAAAGAAAATGCACAAGAGACATTCATAAAAATAAATCTTACTGACTCCAAACTTTTGAACAGTAGTGTATCATTGTACTAAGTGTCTAGCGTCTCTCTTCCAAACTGAACTGATATGTGCGACATAGGCAGATGTTCAAAGACTCACCTATCTTGCAGAATACAACTGTGAATACCAATAAACTACAACAGTGGCCATCTACTTTTTTCAGGAGCCTATATTTGTTTTTCTTCCAATAGGGATCCTAAAAAACAGTCAACTATAGTGTGAATCACATTAGGAAGTTGCATTTGAATTAAAAAAAAATATTAGAAAATCACACAAAAAGACTATGCTGGGCAATGATTGCATGATTTTTATGTGCAAAATGGCAAAAGTGTATTGTATTGCACATTTTTATTTTAAAAGTACTTCTATATGAACAAAAGTGCAATAACATTTCTTCGCAAACACTTTAAACATATAAGGTGATTTTTTTTACAGCAGTATTCCCTTTACATAGTTGCAGTTAAAATATTTCTTGTAAATCTCAACTTAAAAATGAATGTGATCAAATTAAATATAAAAGCTATAAATATATGTGCCTATAGGCGGGTCCACAATGCGCGTACACTCTTGTCTGCTTATTACACACACAGGGACATGCAGCAGCACACAAACATGCCAACACAACATGCCATATATTAAAAAGTAAATGATTACAATGTAAAAGATGATTATTGTGTAGGCTACATGTCAAAAAAAAAATCCTACATGTCATAATGGATAGTCATTGCATTTATCAGAATTAGGCTACCTATTTGCTCGCGCACGAGCAGCACCGTTTCCTCTCTGAGATGCGTTCAGTTTTTGCTCTTGCAGTGTAAATAGTGAATCCTCCACAGCATGAGCGCAACTGGCTCCTAAAGGGAATGGGAGATGAGACTTTGATTGGTTTGTGTATTCAGTGTCAGTGAACTACGGACTTTCAAAATAATAATAATAATAATAAACTGTGTTAATGTGCAATAAAAGAATTGTCGGCGTTAATTAATTAACGCGTTAACACGACAAGGCGTTAACTTGCCCAGCCCTGATATATATATATATATATTAGTGCTGTCAAAGTTAATGCATTATAACGCATTTAGGCTAATTAATTTTAACGACACTAATTAACGCGTGATTAACGCAGCACATATTTTATGTTTGACACGTGGCCCAAGCCCGTAGTTGGAGAAATGGAGATGCAGTGTTGCCAACTTAGCAACATTGCAGACCCCTTTAGCGCAATAAAGCGCTACAATAAATGTACATTTTGCATGTTCAGATGAAGAGCTGCCCTGTGTGCAAAAATTTAAACATGTTTGAGTCAGTAAATTGCTCAGTGCAAAGAAAGAGAAGATATTACCAGATAATACCTGGTGATTCGTTTTTCATGTGTCTAATAGACATGAACAAGTTCTTTGAAAAACATCTATGACCTTTGAAACATGTCTAGTCTTCATTCTCTATGTTGACTATTATTTGAATAATAATAAACATACATTTGCCTAAAGCATCCATATTTGTCCATGCCCATGTTGATTAGAGTATTAAAAACTTGAAAGGTATTAATTTAAGGTACATTTATAACAAATAAAAATGTGTGATTAATCGATTTACAGCCCTAATATATATAAATAAATATATATATATATATATATATATATATATATATATATATATATATATATATGAAGAGTTCATTTGCAATGTAGAAAAAACAGATAAATTCAGATAACATTTTTTTAGAAATGTATGTTTTATTGCGCATTCCAAGTAATATCAATCAAACAGCAGTTGGGTTGTTTTGATTAAGTAATGATAACTTAAATACATACAGGTAATATTAAATGTTTGGTTTATAGCAAAAGCAGATAACTCCACATTTCATGTTTTAGAGTTTAAAAAACACTTGTTTAATCTTTGTAATCTCCTCAAATGACAATGTAGATGCCTGACAAAGATTGTTGTTGTGATCATAGATTATGGATGTGATTTACACACAATACACAGAGCTTTTCCCTCACCATTGTAACACGCTGCTTTTACAAGGTTCTGTGAAAACGTTTCAGCAAATATTTTATTTTCCTTTTACGCCTGAAGAAAGACATCATTCAGGTTCATCAAGTTCGTCGAAATTATCCATCCTCGATCACTTTTAGTCAGCAGGAATGTGTCACATCAACAGTGGAACGAGAGGAGGTCACCAAACTGTGCACAAATTACTGAGATGTCATTGAACGCAACTCTAAGGAACACACTCTGCCCGTTCCATTATGTACATTTTGACCCTGTGATTTGTGGCGTGGGTGAAAATACAGCCAAAAAAGGGTTGTCCAGACAGTGACCATGTTATTTGTTCACAAAATATGAAAAATTGAATAAGCTCATGGTGTTATAATTCTGAATTACTATTATGAAAAATTTGGAAGAATATCGGTAACCAAACAGTTTTGCTTCCAATATATTGACAAAAAAATACTAAAATTGACTAAAATATCTTCAGAACAAAAAAAGCTTCTGTTTAAAAACATTTAAGTGTCAAGGGCGCTTGTAAAAAACCCAAACCAAATTAAATGTATTTGAAAGAAAGCACACTTTTAAAACAAAGTATCTTCTGCAGAAAAAAGTAAGCAAGATCAATATTACATTTAGCAGTTATTTTGTTATTATTTAGCCACTATATATCAAGCATAGCATTAGTTCTGGCAGGTCACGTTAGTCAAGCTCGCATCAGTTGACTCTCCGCTGATCCCCGTCTACCTATAAGGATGCGACATCTATCACAGCACTCAGATATAAAGACCTTCAGTATTATCAGCAGCTTTCGCATTGCTCAATAACTAATTACCCTCCTCTATCCCCAACTCCTCTTCTCGTCCAGTCAGGATTCGGCCTTCTGATTCCCCTTTGAATCAGACTGATTTCTAAAATGTTTATATTGAAATATTGAACATTAATGATATCTGCAATACATTTATGTTGGTTCTGTTCTGTTTACCCTAAGGGGGTTATCACTGTTCTCCTTGCTAGGGATGGGCGATATACCAGTAAAAATTCTCCCCACAATAAGAATTAGTCTTCCCGCGATAATAACGATAATGCCTTGTTGTTGACATTTCTGTGTGATGTGTGACCGTGCGGAGTGACATGGCGGTAGGCAGACGTGAAATTGAGGAGGAATATATTGCTAAATGAGGAGCTTCTTCTACAGCAGGGGTCGGCAACCCGCGGCTCGCAAGCCACATGCGGCTCTTTCATCCCTCTACGATGGCTCCCTGTAGCGTAGGTGTGTTAAAGTAGAGGTTTTCAAGGGCCAATGTGAGTAAATATAGTTTTAAAATTAAAAGAGAAAATTAGTAACGTCGTTTTGGATGCGTTTTATTCATATCCAAAACGATGTGAACATCACGGAGCGCAGAACACTATCACGCGCTGTATGTTTCGTTCATTCTCGAAGCCAGAGGGCGCTCTCTCGCAGAAAGTCCAAAACGGACTCATAGAGAAGTACTAGTAACTTTTTACAGGCATCCCGCTATCGCTGTAGCTAACCTGAATAACAAGCATAAAACTTAACTGATGAAACCTGAATACGATATGCTTTATGTGTTTTTCGAATCTTCTCCAGGTAATAAATATGAATGATACAGTGGTAATTGACAGCATTAATTACAGTAACGTTACAGAAGCTATACAATATGTGACCCTGGACCACAAATCCAGTCGTAAGTGTCAATTTTTTCGAAATTTAGATTTATAACTTACTTCATCTGAAAGCTGAATAAATAAGCTTTCCATTGATGTGTGGTTTGTTGGGAGATACAACTATTTGAAAATCTGGAATCTGAGGGTGCAAAAAAATCTAAATTGCTTTTAAAGTTGTCCAAATAAAGTTCTTAGCAATGCATATTACTAAAAAAAAAGTTTTGATATATTTACGGTACAAAATATCTTCATGGAACATGATCTTTGCTTAATATCCTAATGATTTTTGGCATAAAAGATAAATCCATCATTTTGACCCATACGATGTATTTTTGGCTATTGCTACACTTAAGACTGGTTTTGTGCTCCAGGGTCACATATATTTTCTTCCTTATTCTGTGATAAAAATGGAAAAAGTGTTTGCAGTATATACTGATTGTACACTCATAACCATAAAATTGTCATTAGTAAAATATTTATCAAAAATAAGAAGACATTATTGGTTATTGTCCAGCAATTTTTTATTTTTTTTGTCAATATACATACATAAATATTATAATACTTATTTATTATTATTACTACATTTGACTTCTGAAATTATTGCTATTCCTCTGCCGTGTAACATAAACTGAATATGAAAAAACTTTAGCTATATGCCGTTTTATCACTTTATTTGGGCATCAAATATTTTGTGGCTCCACATGAATTTTTATTCGGTAGGAAAGGGGCGAAAATGGCTCTTTTGGCGTTGAAGGTTGCAGACCCCTGTTCTACAGTCTGGAACTGGTTTGATCAGGGCTGTACAGTGCAATAAAAATTGGTCTGAGCCTTGAATAAATATACTACATTAGAACAGTTTTGCATGTGTATGAGCCTGTTTACAAGCCTGTTGTCCAAAAAAGGTTTTATTTATTGACATGCTTTTTTCCAAATTAACTTCATAACATCAGTCGAGTGTTTGAAATGACTTTGTGATCAGGCGTGGTTTCATATCACAGAATGAGGCAGAAATCATAAAATTGTATAGTATTATATACAGTAATAAAGGCTATGTCGATTAGCATTGCATTATAAATATACTTTATCCTTTTAAAAATACCCAATGATTGCTTGAAGAACACAGATAAACCATATATTATTTAATTTTATGTTTATTGTCTTCAAGTTTCCTCGGTTAATTTCTCTATCTGCATTTTATTCAGCCAAAGCAATAACTGGATACCTTTGTCCATATTTGGGATTTCCTGGAGCGTTGTCAGTGCAATTACTTTAGCGATGTATATGTGGAGTTTCTACACAAGGGTGCCCTCTGGCTTCCAGTATGAATTAAATAATCTCTACATTACGTGTGTTCTCAGTAATGCTCACAACACCGGGGTAAAAATAGGAAAGATAATACTTTTCTCTAAAGAAACAGGATTTTTTTGTCTCTTTGCTGATGCATAAGATTCCCTTAATTATCGTCATTGATATCATTATCGTCAATAAATATCAGAAATTATCGTGATGTATATCGCCCATCCTTACTCCCTGCTCTCATCCATGTTAGTCCATGCTGCATGGATGCGCAGGGAGTTCTTGTCCAGAACAGAACATACTGTCAATCCAAACTGTATGCTAATTGTCAGTCATCTTCGACGATTGTGGTCCTTGACAGAATTAACCCTAATCTGTTCATAAACCTTGTATGCGTGTTTAAACATCTCATCTTTGGATTACTTTCTGCAATTGTCAAGAGTTTTATGTGGCACATGCTACTTAAAAGGAAATGAAGCATTAAACTAGATAAATGGAATACTTAATTGAACCCCCAGGCAGTACATTAACATGCTACTTTTTTAATGAAATGATATTCATTCTCATTATTTGTTTTGCCTGTGGTGTCACTCATATTAGTCAGTACACATTTAAAAGTGTAACATTAAGTTTTATTTGACTGACATATTCCAGCTCCAACTTTTCTCTCTCAGTTGATTTTCTTTTTTGAATAATGTGACATGTTCTCGTGTAAACTATGGGCACTAAATACAACTTTCCAACTGAGAAAACAAAGCCAAAATAAAGCATTTGTTTAGAACAAAAGTGCTGCCCTGACATCCTCTGAAGATGAAATTGGGGGTTGATCTAACAGCATTTACAAATGTTTTTTGTTTGCTGCAATACATCTCCGAACACTCCATCACTTCATGACAGCTAAATTTAGGGTTGTACTGACTATCAGATTGAGTCATACAGATACACAAAAGTTCTACATTTAGAAAAATCAGTGGGCACATTACCACATGCATTTTTAGCACATGGGTCAAACCCCCTGGGTGCTTCATTTTTCCCCTCTGTATTTTCACATGCTGTTTTTCTTTTACATCATGCTTTTTGTGTTGTCTTTATTTTTTAAAGTTATATGTGTAAATAGTTTTATTTTGTGTCATTGTTGTTTTTCTGCTCTTTCTTCCACCTTTTCTGCCTTGCATGCACACATCTCTTCTCTCTGCATGGCTTGGCTGTATGCTGTAAATTGTTCTTGATGGAGTGTAGCTCCCTGTACCCAGATACAAAAAGGTAAGTTACTCTTTATTCACTACTTTCCCACTTCTCAAGCAAATTCCCTCTGTATTTCCAGTTGATTCACTCCAGCGCTCCAACACTGAAAAACACTTGCTAGCTGGAATGAATGTGCTTATCTGAAATGTGAAAGAAAAGACTACTATATTTGAGCCATTATTACATCCTTATTTTTAAATGGCAGGGACATAAATTTCAGTTTTTGAAATTGTTTAAATTTTTGAAACTGTATTATTTTAATACTGAGATTAAAATACTACAAGTTTGTGTTTTTTTTGCATTAACCAAAAACCTAGGACTTTACTTTTAAGTAAACTCCAGTCATTTGTATGTAGATTTATTAAACACCATATATTAAATACAATAAATGCCTATATAACTATGTAGTATTTCTGTGTGAAAACTAGATCTTAGAGTCTCCTTTGTGTGTGTTCCTTGTGTGTCATACCTATATCTGTCCTGTGACACATTTTGTTCTTTACTGTTGGCTCCTTTTCTTTTTGTTGGCTCACTTTTTGACAAGACAGATTATCTTCAATTAAGATAAAGAGCTTTCCCATGGGCAGATGTAAGCTTAATGTTTAATAATGGCCTTTTATTAAGTATTTATGTTGAATACATACATTTATCTCAGGAAGATTAATTTCTGTTACCATGTAAAGGTACATTTCTCTCTTGAATGGTAATTTTTCACTGTGAAGACCATGCAGAGTAAGAGACTATCTCTCTCATTTGTTCTCATGTGGGTGGGTGGGTGTTTATATGCATATGGTCTTCAGTGCAGCACAGAGCCCAGAGTTGTCTGTGGCTATGTCTCGACCCCATACATACATTCATGACTTAAGAATGAGATGAATCCATTGGCCACTTTCACATCCATGCGGGCATTAATTTATCTTTGCATCTGACACGAAGCACAGCAGCAGCCTGTGCACAACCATAAATCAGATAGAAAGAGAGTGAGTGTGTGTGTGTGTGTGTGTGTGTGTGTGTGTGTGTGTGTGTGTGTGTGTGTGTGTGTGTGTGTGTGTGTGTGTGTGTGTGTGTGTGTGTGTGTGTGTGTGTGTGTGTGGTGTGTGTGTGTGGTGTGTGTGTGTGTGTGTGTGTGTGGTGTGTGTGTGTGTGTGTGTGTGTGTGTGTGTTTGTGTGTGTGTGTGTGTGTGTGTGTGTGTGTGTGTGTGTGTGTGTGTGGTGTGGGCATGTTTATGTGGTTTATGAGGACACAAATTTGTATAATGACATGGGTATGACATAGGTATTACAAGGAGAAGGTGATTTATGAGGACATTTTCAGTGTCCCCATAATTTAAAACGCTTATAAATCATACAGAGTGAGTTTTTTTGAGGGAAAATAGAAATGCACCGTCTCTGTGAGGGCTAAGTTTAGGTGTTAGGGTAGTTGTGGGCAATAGCACATACGGTTTGTACAGTATAAAAACCATTACGCCTATGGAAAGTCCCCGTAAACCATAAAAACAACATGTGTGTGTGTGTGTGTGTGTGTGTGTGTGTGGTGTGTGTGCGTGGGGGGGGTTGGTTGGTTAAGGCCCCCTGCCATGCTGTATTTAACGTAGTTTTCAATCTTTCAGTGGGTTATTCGTGCATTATTATATATTTGTACAAACATCTACAGATTGAGGGGCTCTGATTCATGATCTGAAGAATTTCTGACCATCCAAAACTGACCATGCAAAACTCAGCAAGCATAATGCTAAGGACGGGTGGGTAGTTACCTGTAGAGACAATGTTTTTGACTGATAATGGATTATTTTGATAAATGGTAACACTTTAGTATTGGTACTTAGCAATTCTCACTTTTAACTAGTTGCTTATTAGCATGCCTATTATTAAAATATTGGCTCTTTATTAGTACATATAAAGCACATATTCTGCGTGACCATATTCTACATCCCTAATCCTTCCCAATACCTAAACTTAACAACTACCTTACTAACCATTAAATAAGCAGCAAATTAGGAGTTTGAGGAAAAAGTATAGTTAATGGTTTGATAATAGTGAGAATTGGACCTTAAAATAAAGCGTGACTGGATATATATTTTTACTGATATTCAGGCTTTTCAACCTGGCTTTTTACTGATATTCAGGATCCATTCAACTGTTAAAAAGTACAGTAAAAAGCAAAAGTACAGCTGAAGTAAGTTATTTTTTTCAGTATATTTTAAAGTCAGGTAATGGCATTATTTTAATATGTTGATTTGGCTCTCAAAAAATATCATCACAGTTGAAAAAAGTTGCAAGTGCTGGTTAATATTTTAGTTGTTCCTATCTTCGAAACACAAATAAAGATATTTAGAATAAATCCGAGAGCTTTCCGACCCTGCATAGACATCAACGCAACTGACACGTTCAAGGCCCAGAAAAGTAGTAAGGACATGGTTAAAATAGTCCATGTGACACCAGTGGTTCAAATATCAAATGAATAAATTCAAAATATAAAAAAATTTAAAATATCTTTTGAATAAAGACAGAATTTTCTTTCAGAATTTTTTTGGGGTGAACTATCCCTATAAGCATCATTCATATTCATCGCCCAAACGTTGCAAAGGGTATATAGCTTTGGAAAAAAATCCAAACTCATTTGTTGACATGTTGCACCACTCAAACAAAAATAGCAATGTTCTGAAAGAGGCGTACTGTTCAAGCTACAAATGGCTATATAATATGGCTAAATAATTCAATAGGTCCTGCTTATTGAGATGTTACTCTAGCATTTATTCTCTCACTTCCTCCCTCCCTGTGGTTTTCAAGCTCACCTCCAGCCTGTACTAATGCTTATTCGTAATGCATTATGGGCACATGGCTATGTGGCTCAATGGCATTTGGAGCGTGTACAGCTCTCACCCATTGAGAGTCATCTGTGCTGGAACCTCCATCTGCTCTTGTGAAACGCAGTTGATTTCGACCAGCCCTTTTCCTTTTACAGAATCTCGCCCCATTCATTTTTAAGTGCAGACCATTTCCAACAGGATGATTATCCTGAAGAATAAAGGGATATAATTTGGCAGATGAAACATATCTGACTGGTTAGCCGTTTATGGGGAGATGGGAAGGGAAATGCCTTACTTGGCAGTCTGGCAGCAGTAAGTAAAGTGCTGTGAATGATTGGGTGCGCACGTGGCTTTCACACGCACTCGCTGATGCATGCCGCCCATCTCCTTTCACACTGGTCATTTCTCCTGCTTCTCCATAATTATGATCAACCATCCATTCACCAGCAACACTGCAATCGGACGCCCCAAAACACGTTTATTGTTAGCTGTGTTCTCAGGAGACCTCCGCTTCTCTGTTTTATGCTTAGCCTGAATAGTCGAGGTCAGCTGGGATATTACAAATGCGTGTTAAGGTTACACCCACTCGCTCCCCTCCAATCAGCTTGCAGGTACCAGAAAGAACTTTGATGAACAGTTTATTTCCTCTGTATTTAACACAACCTTCAGTATCCTATGAGAATTGGGTTTGTCAGCATTGTACCATATTAAATCACACGGCGGCCATTTTTCTTTATCGATCTGCTTGGAACCTTAGGGCCACAGTTTACCAGACACCCATATGTCACACAGCCCTGAAACGCAAGACAAATTCTGAATTACACCCGGTGCCTGGCTCAACACTGAGTGAAGATAACTCAGTTGTAACCCTCAAAAGCATACATATGCCTGGGTTTTTGCCTAATCGAAGCGCTTTAGCTATATTGGAATTGGATTTATGAAACTGGGACGATGGAAAAACACATACATATGTTGAAAGCAAGGTTCAGTTTTGTGCTTGGCCTTATTTTTTGTGAATGGTTGCGTCAGTCCTCTTCTATAGTGAAGTGGACCTCAGAGGCTGTTTCAGCCTGCAGCACCTTCAAAGAGAACGACCATCTGTATGTCTCTGCACGCACACACAGACATACTCGCAAACACAATCACAGAGCCAAGCAGACCTGTGGATCTTTGAAAACTGCTTTGTAGCTCTGATGAGACCGGTGTGCTAACAGCAGGAGCGAATAATTTAAAGAGCAGTATGAAAGAGAAAGACGAGAAGGATGTCTACATTTTTTGACAAGCCTTTGTCGAGGCTGAAGTGTGGCATTTTTTTCATTGATGAAAACACTTTCTCCTTGGCCAGTTTTATAGTTGACTTCCCAATCAATGTAAATCCAGGCTGTCTGAATTCCTGTACTTTTTTACTATGTACTGAATTAGACGAAGACCTCTCAGGGCCTGCAACAGTTGTCACTGGGACAACTCTGTGCTTTATATACCCTCTAATGTGTATACTAGTGCCTTAAAGTATAGTAATATGTACACTGACTGAATGTACTTGCAAACTATTTTAGAAGTACTAATGGCTCGTTTCCACCGAGCGGTAAGGTTCAATACAGTACACAATTATTTCCCATACCATAAGACTTTTTTGGGACCCTTCCGTTGAAGTATCTAGCACAGTAGTCCGGTACCTAAAAGGTAAAACTAGACTCACTGCAGAACGTTGATTGGTTGACAGAGAATCGTCACTTGCACTGCTGCAAGGAAAATGACAACCAGTGTTGCCAGATTGGGCGGGTTTCCATCCAATTTGGCTGTTTTGAATTTGATTGTGTGGGTAAATATTGGCTTGGGCGGGTGGACAAAATTTGGGCTGTTTTTTGGTCAGTTTGGCGGTTTTCAAAACATATATATTGTATAGGCTAATTGGTTAACAAACAAGCCCAAGTGTGCATATTTAGCCTACTGCATGCATCCAATCAGTCATCACAACGTTACTAAACACACACACACTGCAAAGACGACTGGTGCTGATGGTGATGTCCGGCTGCACTTTTAGCCAATCACTAGGGATGATTAATGAGCGACGGGTTTTTAGTGCGATAACGGATCTGATTTTGAATGTATAACTGTAAGTGACCATCATGCCTATATATAAGTTCGGTGGTAAAGAATGGAGAGTGTTTTAACTCTCAAAACGTGAACTACACCTGTTAAGGGATAGATGACAGGAAGGCTATATCACTGCAACTCCGAAATCAGAGCACAGTTAAATTATTTAATCAAAATCTATTATATCTATACGATCCTGTCTTTTATCTTTTAAACGGTCCAGATTGGTATATCCTTTAAAGATGCTGGACTTGTTAGTTTTGACTGTGCAAAATTCTATATTATGTTCAATATGAACTTCACTAAAGACTTAGTTCTCTGTGAAATTATAGAGCGACACGAAAGTAAGAGCATTATTGTTGTTGATAATTTTTTTAATTGTCGGATTATCATAATGACACAGTTTTGACTGTCATGGTGTGTGCATGAACGAGTGTGAAATACCTATAATTACATTGCTTATTCTGATCACTTATATTGAACGTTTTTGCATTTAAATTATGACTGTTGACATTGAAAATGATGCATGCGTTTTTCGAGGATATCAGTGAATTTCTTGATTGCCGTTTTGACAGTGTCTGCTTGCATATTTTAATCATATTTGGTAGTTCTCTAATGTATTTGCCCCGATTTGATCCATGGGAAATTTATCTAGCATTATATTTATATTATTTTGTCTTATTAAGATGCGAAGCTCGCATCAGTTTTATGGGGTTTATTCTTCAAAAAATGGAAAAACTATGTGCCTGAGGTACTTGTAACACTGATTCCAGGTATCCTGGGAGGATGGGCAATATCATTTATTTTATTACATTTCCTGAATCCAAACAAAATAGAGCAAAATGTCCTAAGTATTCAACCCCAATACAAATGAAGACAAAAACGTTCATTTTCTGGTTGTCATACACTCATTAAGTTACAATTTTCATCTGCTCAAGCAGAACGTTAATGTTATCTTGAGTTTCAGCAAGGTATCTCTGGCTAAAACTAGCTAACGTTAAAGTTAGTGAGTCCATGCTAATGTACAAACCTAAATAGCGGACTGTTCTCGTGTCTTGTACAGTGTACACAAAAACACATAAACAAGGTCTACATTTCAGTGCATCTCCATATTAGACTGGTTAAATGTACATTAATTTAATCGTACCCTGCTATACATGAACAGTGTTGATCGTGCATGTTGTCATACGCGATCGTGATGACCGCCCTTAATATGAGACTTCTCCCGCTTGCATTGTGATCTGTAAACCCTCGCTTCGAGTTACCCACCGTATTTATTTTTAAATAATTTATAAATCCCTCCATGGAATATTTAATTCCCATTTGGTGTCCTCTGTGTCTAAAATAGTGCAAAAACATCGTGGGACAAGGTTTTCACACTGCAGCTGTCATTGCAAGAGCAACTCTGTTTGTTTGTCCAATTGAGCAACAGTAACTAAGGGGGGCGGGGCTTACCGATGGGTCAATTGTACCCTCATAGGGACTGTTTTTGCTGAGAGTGTACAATTGCCTTGTTGAAAGCTTACAATTTTGTTTGCCAGAACATTCTCAAAATAAATGTCCTAACATTCTATTCTGGTGAACCAAGAAAGGACTCATTCACTGTTTTTAACCTCTCTGTAATGTTCTTTTAAGGCTTACTTCATGGTTATAGAAAACAAAACCTAAAAACAACCTTTATTTAACATTCTTTTAAAGTTTTTTTATTATGTGTTGTAATAAAAACTCCCCAAAAATGTTCTGGGAATAATAGTTTATGGTTATAAGAACGTTCCAAGAATATTAACAAAAATATAATCAAATCATAACCACACACTAATGTTAAGAAAACAATCTGTGTTTGCTGGTTTAGAGTGCTGAGCATTCAGACATCCTACTCATATTACTTTAACCTTTAACGTATGTCTGCTCTGTTTGTTTTAGTGGCCTGACATATCAACTTTTTGCTTAACTTTTTGTTTATTAGTACGTATAGAGCACATATTCTGCATGACCATATTCTACATCCCTAATCCTACCAATACCTGAATTTAACAACTACCTTAATAGCTATTAATAAGCAGCAAATTAGGAGTTTGAGGCCAAAGTTGTAGTTAATGGTTTGATAATAGCTAGAATTAGACCTTAAAATAAAGTCTGAACGAGTATTTGTAATGAGCACCTTTAATTAGAAGTGTATTAGTTTGCTCCAGTAATGAAAGAGAATATGTGATGGAAGAAATCCCAACCGATTGTTTCTACTCTGGGTTTATTCATGCTTATGGTGCTTTTTACAAAAAAAGTTAAATGTAATGTAGTTTTCTTTCTTTTTCTGAACACTTTGCTACATTTTTTAGCACTACACTAGTATCACAGACCCACGTTTCTTGAGTCTTCTTTACTAAGCTACAGTTAGTTACATTTTGTTTGACAAGACTAGACATAATTTTTTGGCCCGTCACCCCTCCTGCCATGTTGTTTTGCCCATGCAGAGAACTTGTCAGAGACTGAGAGTTTTCTCACACCCCTTCATGTTCATTTGTTTTATTTCTCAGGCGCTGTTGTTGAGTTAAAAGCAACCGTGTGATTATTTATGTCTTTATGCGCTTCCTCCACGTACCCACAAGCTAAACAGAAGTGGAGAGAGAGGTGTGAAGTCCAAGCAAGCCTATTTGACAAGTTTAAACTGTATAACTCACAGAAGCAGAAAATAAATAATTAGGATTGTGGTTCTGACAGCCCTTATATGTTAGGCTGGAGAGTCTGGCCCTTTCTCTGGCCCTCTGAGATCTGCTCATCTCACACATGACTGCACACAGGAGTGTGAGGGGCCATCTGGAGGACCGTCCAGGAGCCCTACCTGAGAAAGAGAGAGAAAAAAAGCCTGCTGGGAAAAGAAATGCATCACTGAAGCATGGATACATACTTGCACAATATGCTGAATCTATATTAAAAATCAGTTTGTCTGTGACTCATTTTAGCTTATTATGTTTAAATGCTGAAATTCAACAGACCTTAGGCTTTCAGACCTACCAGAAAAAAAGTTTATTCAGTGCTATATTTTATGTGCAGTGCTTATTAAAAGTAATGGTCTTTTCGTATTTTCGAAAAAAGGTCAATATTTTTTGTAACTCATTTCAGAAAGTGAAACCCATATATGATATAGATTCATTACCAGTGTTGGGGAAAGTTGCTTTTAAAAGTAATGCATTACAATATTGCGTTACTCCCTAAAAAAGTAACTAATTACTTTTTATGTAAAGTAATGTGTTACGGTACATTTGCGTTACTTTCTCGTTACTTTTTAAATATGAGCAGGGCTTGATTGTTTCTTTTTAATACAAGAAGTTTTATTTATAGCGAATGTAAAAGCCATTGTAATGAATGTAAAAGTGTAATGAATAAACCTCAGGCTGAAGGAAGAGTAAATCACGTCTGTACAGCAGAACGCAGAAAAAGAAGGTTCAACACTCTTCAGCAATAAAAAAAACGAAGCACAATTGTTAGTTTAAGTCATTTTTGATTATTATTATGGTTGAACTGGATCATCAAAGGTCAGCAGCAAAGACTTTGGTTAATAAAATGGGATTAGATACATTTGTGTTATTTAATATTTAATTATAGCAGGTTTGCGTGATATTCTGAGTTTGCATTTCATTATTAAAAATTTTTTTTTTTTTGAAAGTGGAATGAATTAGTCAATAAATGGGAACAAAGTAACTGCCATATTTTCTTGTAAATTAAAAAGTAATGCATTACTTTACTAGTTACTTGAAAAAGTAATATTATTACGCAACTCGCATACAAGTAATGCGTTACCCCCAACACTGTTCATTACACATAGAGTGAAATATTTCAAGCCTTTATTTCTTGAAATTTTGATGATTATGGCTTACAGATAATGAAAACCCAAAATTTGAATATTACATAAGATCAATAAAAAAGTATATTTTAAAAAGAAATGTCAGGCTTCTGAAAAGTATGTTAATTTCTATGCACTCAATACTTGGTTGGGCCTCCTTTTTGCATGAATTACTGCATCAATGCGGAGTGGCATGGAAGCAATCAGCCTGTGGCACTGCTCAGGTGTAATGGAAGCCCAGGTTGCTTTGATAGCGGCCTTCAGGTCATCTGCATTGTTGGGTCTGGTGTCTCTCATCTTCCTCTTGACAATACCCCATAGATTCTCAATGGGGTTCAGGTCAGGCGAGTTTGCTGGCCAATCAAGCACAGTAACACCATGGTCATTGAACCAGCTTTTGATACCTTTGGCAGTGTGGGCAGGTGCCAAGTCCTGCTGGAAAATGAAATCAGCATCTCCATAAAGCTTGTCAGCAGAAGGAAGCATGAAGTGCTCTAAAATTTCCTGGTAGATGGCTGCGTTCACTGTGGACTTCAGAAAACACAGTGGACCAACACCAGCAGATGACATGGCAGCCCAAATCATCACTGACTGTAGAAACTTCACACTGGACTTCCAGCAACATGGATTCTGTGCCTCTCCACTCTTCCTCCAGACTCTGGGACCTTGATTTCAAAATTTACTTTCATCTGAAAAGAGGACTTTGGACCACTGAACAACAGTCCAGTTATTTTTCTCCTTAGCTCAGGTAAGATGCTTCTGACGATGTTTCTGTTTCAGAAGTGGCTTGGTAGCCCTTTTCCTGAAGACGTCTGAGCGTGGTGACTCTTGATGCACTGACTCCAGCTTCAGTTCACTCCTTGTGAAGCTCTCCCAAGTGTTTGAATCGGCTTTGCTTGACAGTATTCTCAAGCATGCGGTCATCCCTGTTGCTTGTGCACATTTTCCTACCCAATTTCTTCCTTCCAGTCAACTTTGCATTTAATATGCTTTGATACAGCACTCCTTAAACAGCCACCCCTTTCAGTAATGACCCTCTGTGACTTAACCTCTTTGTGGAGGGTGTCAATTATCGTCTTCTGGACCATTGCCAAGTCAGCAGTGTTCCCCATTATTGTAGTTTCAAAGAACAAGAGATACCCACAATTTATACTGTATGGATGGTAATTTATTGAAACTCAAATGTAAATATTCTAATATTTTGAGATACTGATTTTTGACTTTCATTAGCTGTAAGCTCTAATCATCAAAATTAAAACAATGAATGAATGTAATAAATCTAAAATATATGAAAGTTTCACTTTTTGAAATAAGTTACAAGAAAAAACTTTTTCACCATATTCTAATTTTTTTTTGATGTACCTGTATCATTAGATCTCTGGAAATCCTTTTTGCTTATTAAGGCTACATTCATTTGATCATACTAGTGTTGTCATGGTACCAACAATTCTGTATTAGGTACCTATACAAGTGAAAATCTAAATTTCGGTACCAAAGAAAAACACAAAACATGCTAATTAAAAAAACACTATTTTTATTAATAAAGTCAAACAAAAAAAAAGTACACAAATTAATGCCATTCTTTTATACTTAAGTAAAGATTTTTCCGCAAGTAATAAAAGTATGAAAAACAGTAAACAAGTTTCACCCAAATGTAATTTGTCTTATAATTAATGAGTTTTAAACACATTGAATGTTTTGGTAAAGAAAGGGGATTTACTATGAAAATTAAAACATGGAAGAAATAGTGTGAGATTATTTCTTAAAAATAAAGTTTTATTAATTTCATTCAACAGTAGGAGTATCACATACATTCTACTAAATAATGGTAGTATATTTCTGGTAATGTCTTTTAAGTAAAAACAAACTTTTATTTTGATGGGTTGCAGTGAATTCCTTTAAATTGACAATGGTTTTACTCAAATGAAATGGTAAAATGCTCTTGAAGTGACTCTCAGATCAGTTCTGGAGATGTTGTTTATGTATTTATGTCCTCATTGAGACTGCGAGCGTTATGCGCGCTTCAGTGTATAAAACGCGTGTCTCTGCCATTCATTCATTCACACAGAGACTCGCAGAACATGCAGGATTCATATTTGAATCAACTTTTGCGACTTAATATTTACAGATACTAGTACATATGGCGATTCGATTTGTTTAATGACCTACTTTTGATTAATTCATCTGAAATTTGACAAATTCTGTGACATTCCGTGTTAAACTGTAAATTCCGTTTTTTTTCATAACTGGATTCCGAGATTCCGTCTACGTTTTCTGCATCGCAGAAATCATAGGGCTGTACGGGTCAAGAACCGGGTTGACTGGGTACTCGGTACCACCGGTACTTGAAAAAGCCTGGTACCGTGACGTTTTTATTTTTTTGGTACCGAAGTACCGGGTCTTTTGACAACACTAGATCATACAATACAGTAAAAACTAATACATTTAATTTAAAGTGATATTTTAAAATAACTGTTTTTATGTTAATATATTGTAAAATCTTATTTATTACTGTGATGGCAAAGCTACATTAATCCAGTCTTCAGTGCCACGAAGTCCTTCAGATATAATTCTAATATGCTGATTTGAGGCTTAAAGGGATAGTTCACCCAAAAATGAAAACTGTCGTCTGTTGCTCACTGTCAAGTTCCAATCCTGTATGAATTTATTTTTTCTGTTTAACATAAAATTATATTTTGAAGAATATGGATAACCAAACAGTTGATGGACCCCTTTGACTCATAGTATGGAAATCAATACTATGGAAGTCAGTGGGGTCCATCAACTTAAAAAAAAAAACTCATACAGGTTTGGAACAACTTAAGGGTGAGTAAATTACATTTAATTTTTGGGAGAACTGTCCCTTTAAGAGACATTTCTTATTATTATCAATGTTGAAAACCGTGGCTGCTTAATATTTTTGTGGATTTTTTAGGATTCTTTGATGAATATAAAGTTCAAAAGAGCAGCATTTAATTGAAGTAGAAGTCTTTTTGTAGCATTTTAAAAATCTTTACTGTCACTTTTGATCAATTTAATACATCTTTGCTGAGTAAAAATAAGGAATAAAAAATCATACTATTCAGGGTGATCAGGACCACTTAGCAAGTAAATAAGAGTACAATTGTAGTATAAATCCACCTATAACCGAAAGGCAAAATGGGACTTCTGAAGGACAATCTTCAGTGGCTGAGATTGGAGAGTTTGCACATAACTGTTGCTCCAGGGCTTCACCAGCTACATCTTAATGGGAGAATGTCAAAGATAAATCCACTATTAAAGAAAAATGTCTCAGCACAGCATGTGAGAGACTCTGAAGCCAGTTGGAAGAAGGTTCTGTGGTCTGATGAGACCAAAATTGAAATGTTTGGCCATTAGAATAAGCGGCATATTTGGCATAAGCCAAACGCTGCAGATCAGAAACACACATCCCCACAGTGAACCGCAGTGGTGGCAGCATCATGCTGTGGCAATGCCTGGCAGGCTTCTGAGAGTAGAGGGTTAAAAAATGCTGTATAATACAGGCAAATCCTAGAGGAAAACATGATGAAGACTGCAAGATACCTCTGGCTTGGCAAAATATTTATTTTCCAGCAGGACAATGACACGCATAAAGTCACGGATACAGAGCTATATCTGAAAAACAACATTTATGTCCTGGAGTGGTCGTGCTCAGTTTGAGCAACTCTGCAAAGTGGAGTATGAATGAAGGAGAATTGCAGTGCCAGATGTGCAAAGCTAATAAGAAACCCACAAACAGGTTCTGGAATTATTTCTAAAGTTGCATTTACTAAATACTGTGTGTTTTACTGTTGTAAAATTAAACAACGGGGGATACACTGTAGATTAATTAGTGTTGCTGTCAAATTTAACATTACCTTATGATCAGTTAAATATGTTCCATTTTTTGTGCTCTTGGTTGAACTGATTTAAGATCTGCAGAACAGGTTTCCATGATGCTTTCAATATACAGACATAAAAATATCAATAAATGCTGGAGGCCGGAAGACCAGCTGAGAACTGCTGCTTTAAGTTATTCTCTTATTTTCTTTAGTTAAACAGGAACTGAATATATTAACATACTAACTACAATATATATATATATATATATATATATATATATAGACAGCATTATAAGAAGTAGAAAAATATTTGTCCTTTAAGAAATATGATTTGGTGCCAGACATTTCTGGAAAGACCTGAAGCTCTTTCGGCAGCAGGAGCTGTGGGAATAAACTTTATATTTTATTAGTGCAAAAGCTCTCTCTTGACTGTTGTTTATTGAAGATAATGAACATTTTTCTCAAATCAAGCTGTAAAGTTGCATTATGCAGACTGCTAAACTGAAAACCATTATTTGGACTGCAAAGTTAAATCAAAAGGAACATGTTCCCTTAATCAAAAACACTCCCCTCGAGGTTTCTGTGAGAGAGCGGTGCCATTCTCTGACTGTGAATGTAATGCTTAACATTGTTGAAAAGATCTAATTTATATGGCATTATTCATTAATACCCTCTGTGATATTGATGAGCCTCAAGATCTACGCAACCCTACGAATCCAAAATCCAATGCTACCTCACCGAATCCCACCACAAAGACTATAATTAAGCAGTAGAGCAGAGGAGATGATGGGTGTCAGGTGGTGCAGAGGTTTTCAATAAAATCAATGTTTGCCTGCAGACTCTCTGACAGCAGACAGTGTTGTCTAGCTTTGTATTGATATTTACTCGTAATCCTGTGCAGCTTGTAGTTAATTCATAATCCTCTAGTTCTGTGTGGGGTCTCAGAGACCCCAAGGCCTTTTTAAATAGCTCAAAAACATACTTAATAATGAATCGGTTTGAATCTGATTATAAAGAAAATTTCAAAAACATGCATCAGACAAATCTGAACATTATATAAAAACACAGCATCCATTATTATTTTTGGTACCAAAAACACAATTGCTCAATTCATTTTTAGATGATTGCAAGTCCAATATTTCTGCTGTGTCCGTGCAACAATTAGGCTTTTTATGCCCAAAGTGCTTGAGATTTTTGCCCATACTAAAATGCATGTTAATAGAAAGCTAAGAGCTTCAGGAGAGTGCTCTGCTGTCATGGCACGACATCGCCTCCAGTGTTTCTAATTAGCTTATTTGGCCGGATCTGAAACAGTACGTCTTGTTAGAAAAAGCAGGAGTTTGATGTGAATTGGATATCTAAAGCCTGTGGAATCTATCAGGCTGACATGGTGCTTTGTGCTGTTGACTTGACAGGATGTCTAAAATTGGTTGTTTTTCATAAGTCACACATTTTCTTTCTTTCCCTCTCAGGGACTCAAACCAATGGATCACAATGGGCTGTCAGATCCCTATGTTAAGCTGCACTTGCTGCCTGGAGCTAGTAAGGTATGTGCCTGCTCTCCCCTTGGAGATGCATTGTTTTATACAATACAAGGAGCCTTGTAGTAATGTTGTTTTAAGGCAGTGGTTCTCAACCAGAGGGCCGGGACCCATTAGGGGGCCTCAAGAAACTTCCTTCCACAGGATAACTGAAAATGATTCTGATCAGTATATTATGAAGCATAAATATACAGGTACATCTAAAAAAAAATTGAATATGGTGAAAAAGTTAATTTTCAAAATTACTTTTCAAATTTAAAATTTTCAAATTTCAAAAAGTGAAACTTTCATATATTTTAGATTCATTACATGTAAAGTAAAACACTTCAAACGTTTTTTGATAATTAGAGCTTACAGCTAATGAAAGTCAAAAATCAGTATCTCAAAATATTAGAATATTTACATTTGAGTTTCAATAAATTACCATCCATACAGTATAAATTGTGGGTATCTCTTGTTCTTTGAAACCACAATAATGGGGAACACTGCTGACTTGGCAATGGTCCAGAAGACGATCATTGACACCCTCCACAAAGAGGTTAAGTCACAGAGGGTCATTACTGAAAGGGGTGGCTGTTCAAGGAGTGCTGTATCAAAGCATATTAAATGCAAAGTTGACTGGAAGGAAGAAATTGGGTAGGAAAATGTGCACAAGCAACAGGGATGACCACAAGCTTGAGAATACTGTCAAGCAAAGCCAATTCAAACACTTGGGAAAGCTTCACAAGGAGTGAACTGAAGCTGGAGTCACCAAGAGTCAAGCATCAAGAGTCACCACGCTCAGACATCTTCAGGAAAAGGGCTACCAAGCCACGTCAGAAGCATCTTACCTGGGGTAAGGAGAAAGATAACTGGACTGTTGCTCAGTGGTCCAAAGTCCTCTTTTCAGATGAAAGTAAATTTTGCATTTAATTTGGAAATAAGTGTCACAGAGTCTGGAGGAAGAGTGGAGAGGCACAGAATCCATGTTGATTGAAGTCCAGTGTGACGTTTCCACAGTCAGTGATGATTTGGGCTGCCATGTCATCTGCTGGTGTTGGTCCACTGTGTTTTCTGAAGTCCACAGTCAACGCAGCCATCTACCAGGAAATTTAGAGAACTTCATGCTTCCTTCTGCTGACAAGCATTATGGACATGCTGATTTTATTTTCCAGCAGGACCTGGCACCTGCCCACACTGCCAAAGGTACCAAAAGCTGTTTCAATGACCATGGTGTTACTGTGCTTGATTGGCCAGCCAACTCGCCTGACCTGAACCTGACCTGTCAAGAGGAAGATGAGAGACACCAGACCCAACAATGCAGATGACCTGAAGGCCGCTATCAAAGCAACCTGGGCTTCCATTACACCTGAGCAGTGCCACAGGCTGATTGCCTCCATGCCACGCCACATTGATGCAGTAATTAATGCAAAAGGAGGCCCAACCAAGTATTGAGTGCATAGAAATGATCATACTTTTCAGAAGCCTGAAATTCCTGTTTAAAATATACTTTTTTATTGATCTTATGTAATATTCTAATTTTCTGAGACACTGAATTTTGGGTTTTCATTATCTGCAAACCATAATCATCAACATTTCAAGAAATAAAGGCTTGAAATATTTCACTTTATGTGTAATGAATCTATATAATATATGGGTTTCACTTTCTGAAATGAGTGACAAAAAATATTGACCTTTTTCATGATATTCAAATGTTTTAGATGTACCTGTATTAATATTATTAATAATAAAATATAATATCTCAGCATCTTAGATGCTACCTTGAGATCCAAAATGCCAGATTTTCCTTGTCACTAAACAACCTCTGTGCTCTACAAATTATCATCATGCTTCTCATTATAATTCATCTGTTTTTGACTAGTACCCTTCTTGCTCATCCTGCCAACAATCCACTTAGCTACTGACAACATAAGACTCCTCTAAGTCATTCTGCTTCTGTATGGATCATATATCCTACAGTACAGCTGAACTCTCCTTCACAGGGTTACAGAATAATTGAATGGGATAGGATGTCTGAGTTAACCAATTATGATTAGGAAACACCTGTACTTGATGAAACAAAGACACAGGCGTTAATCACACCTGTTTTAATCACCATAAGACACTTTCTACTTTTCCATGAACTTTTCTTCAATAAATGGTGCAAGAAGGTGCTTAAGCTTTATAAAATTGTTATCGCCAACCTTTGGAAGGTCAAACTAAATATTATATAAGCTGTTTTATTTTCTATTAATTCTAAATGAGGTTTGCCATTTTGTAACTGTGTTATCAAAATGTGATACATGTCTAAATGCAGAATTTAAAACACTGATTCATGTCATTTTATTATTATATATGATTTTATTCCAGTTTTATATCTGGAAGGTCTGGCTTCTTCTTAGATTGTGCTCATTTAGTGAACTAGTGCCAGTGAACACAACCACTAATCTACAAGCAAATCTGTCATCTCTTCCAGGCCAATAAGCTCCGCACAAAGACCCTACGCAACACTCTCAACCCCGTCTGGAGTGAGACCCTAACGTATTATGGCATAACTGATGAAGATATGGTTCGCAAAACACTCAGGTACCCAATCAGAATCTATACATTCATCACTTTTATTTTTCAAGGCTACTGACAATAGCTTATCCATTGTAAAGAAGTGAATTGGTTGTTAGCGTTTAGCAAAGGGTTGATTACCCCAAAAGATGCATTTGCTACATGTTGAGAGGGGAAACGGTGTTCCTATGACATATACTGTAGATGAGATCAGAAGAAAAGGATAGTAGAGAAAGCGGCATGCAAAGCAAACCAGCTTAATACATTTAATGAGGTCTTTTTACAAATGTCAGGGGTGATTGAACTGCGATCCTACTTTAATAAGGAAAAAAGCGAATGTAGATGTTTTCTTAATTAAGTGTCCATGGTTACATGATTCCCATGATCCAGTTGTAATTGGGTGGGTCAGGCCCACACCAGGCCCCCATGTGGTGCTGAACCTGAGACTTAATTACAAGCTGAACAACCATTTGCCTTCAACAGCTTCAATGATTCTTGGATCGCTGCTATACAAGTACTGAATCGAGTATAGTGGGACATTAAGGCATTCATAAAAATAAAAATCATCCAGTTGAAGGACTGGTGAATGAGGGAGAAATTGAACTTCTCACTTAGTCCTCCAAAACTGATCTGTTTCGATCTGGTGTTTGGGATGTCCATGAAACCTCTCTTTTCCTGTGCCGATGTATGACAGTAACTTGAGAGAACAGTGTTTGCTTTATCTTGTAAAATGGCATTATATTCCTTGGACGTAATGTGACCCTGCATAGCAATTATCAGGATCTAATCACTTCAATTGGCTGGCTGCTGATACCATTAGAGTTTCCTCAACATATTTAACTGTTGCCAACAGAAACAGGAGTACAGAGAGCATTCATTTATTTTTGCCAATGTTTTTGGGTGTAAAAAGTAGGGAGTGATGTGCACTGGCCTTGTGGGCTTTTTTAGTCAGATTCTAGTTCAATTAGTTTCTATCTTTGGAAAAACATTTGGTTATGTGGGGTAGTCACTGTCGATATGGAAGGAAATAAAATAGAAAAGAAAATAAATAAATGTATTAAACACTAACTTCACAATCAGAAATAGTTCTATAAAACTCTAATAATATGCAAGACATTTTACACAATTTTTTACAGGTTTTGTAACCTGACTCTTTAGACCTGACACTTATTATTTACCTTGCGTCATAATTCAAAGTGGTAGTTGCTAGAGGCCTTTAGACTCAGTGCCAACTGGCAATCAACCTATCATGACTCACCTTTGCAAACATTTTAAAGTTTTTCATGTCATATTCTTTATTTTGGCCACACTGTTTAAGTCGTATACAGTGTTGCCTGGTGATTTCACTCCAGCTGAGATGTCATTGGCCCTTTTACTGCCTTGCAAACATGACTGTTGCAAAATGGGTTGTTTTTTTGCAGAGCTTGATTGTTTAGCTTGCATTGAAATCCTGTGCAGTGATTGAAATGCTGCATTAGGATAATAGCACAGACAAAGTGGCAGTAAAGATTACACCACAGAGGAACATTAGTCTCCACTTGTGTGTATCATTACCTAACAGCTGTGTTACAAACACAATATCCCTCAAATCCATTTAAAGCAGATTAACCAAGTTGCCTGAGTAGAGAACCCACTTGCCTTTGTCTTTCTAGTTAAATGTTGCAAATGTATGAAAAGGGTTTAATGTGTCAGATAATGAGGTCAAAGGTACAAGTTTTACACACAAATGGACATTTTAATTTTATCTCCTCATGGTTAATGGAATAAATGTCAGTAAATGAAAATAACAATATTGTGTAGCTAATTAAACTCATGTCCTGCACATATTCACCTCAGTGCTGCGCATGCTGTCTACAATACAAGTCAATACAGAAAATGGCCATCGATTACTGACAGAGCACGTATTGGTCTTTGTCAGTGCTAACAATTTATATGGGCTGACAAAGCATTAATGGGAATCAGATTTCAATTTGGTGTTGATTAACTCTTACTAATATGGATGAGTTTTCCATTAGAAAACTGCTTGCAAAGGAAGCCATTACTCTGAGGATTTTTCTACCTACCATCAGTTTTTGTCTCCGATTCACCAGTATATAATGGAAAAGTGTCCCCTGGAATGGGGAAAATATGAACTAATGTCCCAATACTTTGGCCAGATGAGCTTGCATCTAATTAGGAATTCATAGTTTCCCTTTCGATATTTCACTCATACTGCGTCGAGATATCGACGCAGTATGAGATATATTTTTTTGAGATACGAGATATATTTTTATGAGATACGAGATATATTTTTCCTCTTCAACTGAAGCCTATTTCAATCACGCAGTTATAACTGCACATGATTGGTTCATGTAGGATAAAAAACCGAACCAATGCACGGCGGTGGCGAGCGAGCCAATGGCTATGCAGCCCGTCATAGCCCGCCAAAATGGGAGGGGTCTGGCTATATAAACAAATGCCTGCCACCACATCTCAGATTTCTTCTCTTCAGTGAGGAACTCCTGTCTTCGCTGACGTTGGGATCCGCCGTTGAAACACCTCAAGTAGCCGAATTAGAACCTCTCGCAGCGACCAGCTTGCAGACTCGGCCATCCCCTGCAGCCATCCGGCGTTGATCCAAAGAGCCTCACAAAAGAGCAAATTTCACGGTGTTGTTGCAAATGCTGCGCCATCATTGTAAAACGTACAGGTCTCCCCTGCACGCGGATGACACTCACGCTGAGTGTGTGTCATGCTTGGGGAAATCCCACGCTGACGCTGCGCTCAGCAGGACTGACTGCTCTCATTGCGAGAGTTTCAGTCTTGCCTCTCTACGCTCACGGATAGCTTTCTTTTCAGAGAGCGACTCCGCCCATCGCGCCCTCCCCTTTTCTACCTCCCAGAGACCTGTGAGGAAAAAGCAGTGGGGCAGAAGATTTAAGCAGCCGGTGACAAGCAAGCTCACGCCGGCTCAATGCCCGCGTGCCTCGCCATCAACTCGCAGAGAGAGCATTCGACTGTCCTCTTCACCCAGCACGATAAGCATCCCTCCGTGGCTGCAAACGACATGATCTCGTTCGGTGTGAGTGACAGTGAACTGGATGACAGCCTTTCTCTGGCGGCTTCAGACGCGGAAGAGTTATCGGGCTCTGTGATTGACCCCGCCCTCTTGCCGTCATATGCTTCACGCAACGCCAGACTCAGAGCTGATGAAGAGCTCATCCGCGTTATGACAAAAGCTGTCAACGAGCTCAGGCTCGAATGGTCTCCGCCTGAGGAACCATCTCACAACAGGCTGGTCGAGCGGTTTCTTCTGGGGCGCCATCAGGCTCTCCGCCAACGCTCATCCCCCTTCTTCCCCGAAGTACACGACGAGCTCACGAAATCGTGGCGCACCCTCTACTTCTCTCTCATCCGTCCTTCTGCTTCAGTTGTTCTCACATCCGTTGACCGTGCAGAAGAAAAAGGATACGAGCACCTGCCTCCTCTGGGTGAGTCTGTGGCCGCACATCTCTGCCTGTCCACAGCTATCGGATGGAAGGCAAGGGCAAGCCATCCGTCCAAGCCGTGTAGAGGCACATCTGCACTCGCTGGACATGCCTACTCGGCGGCTGGACAAGCGGCTTCAGCGCTTCACTCGATGGCTGTGCTCCAGGTCTTCCAGGCCAAGATGCTCGCCAATGAGGAAGCCGGTCTGGATTCAGCCTCTCTCAGGGACCTGAGGAGCACGACAGACCTGGCTCTACGCGCCACCAAAGCCACCGCCCAAGCCATCGGGTGTTCAATGTCCAGCCTGATAGTGTTGGAGCGCCACCTCTGGCTCATGATGACGGAGATGAAAGAGGCGGACAAAGTTCCCTTCCTCGACGTTCCGGTTTCGTCAGGCTGCCTGTTTGAACCAGCTGTGGAGGGCTTTGCTGAATGCTTCACGGAGGCTCAGAAGTCGCCTCAGGCGATGCGACACTTCCTCCCTAAACGCACCAGCTCTTCCTCTGCTTCCAGTCGCCCCAGACCTGCGCCGACGCAGTAGACAGCTAAACCAACGCCAACCAAAAAATTGGCCAAAAAATGGCACGTTTGCATCAACAAATACGTTTTTATATAAGTTTTGCATTTGTTAACACTATCGGGTAGGTTTAGGGTTGGGTTTGGTGTAGGGCATATTTCCAACAAGATAGAGCATTAATTTTTAGCGAAGGTCCCCGGATATTTGAATTCTGAACTGCCGCGATACGTTTCTGTAGCAACGTAATAAAACACAGCAATATGTACCTATATCTACATAATAAAAACGTGCCAGGGTTCACGTATTTAACCTGTGCTTTAGCGCCACTCAGTGGACATTTCTCTTTGAAACTGCGGTGAAACGTGCAGTAAGGTACATAAAACGGTGTTGCACTTTCTCGCACAGAAAGTGCACAGAGGTACGTATTTTTATGAGACAAGGTTGGAAATGTTTATAATTACGTTGCTTATTCTGATCACTTATATTGGGCACTTTTTTGCATTTAAATTCTGACTGTTGATATTGAAAATAAATGTATGTGTTTTTCGAGGGTTAATTTCTTGATTGCCATTTTGACAGTGCCTGCTTGCATATTTTAATCATATTTGGTAGTTCTCTAATGTATTTGCCCCGATTTGATCCATGGGAAATTTATCTAGCATTATATTTATATTATTTTGTTGTCATTTTTTCGTTATAAGGAGTTAAAAATGGCTCTTATCAACCTTGATTTACATTCTATCACATTATTTTGACAGTTAAAGTTTTGGGCGTGTTTTTGTGAGCTTTTGGGCTGGAAATCGTCCATCCAATCTGGCAACACTGAACAGTACGGTTCGCTTGGAACTTCGGCCGAGGTGGTACTAAAAAAGTACCAGGTACAGAACCATACTGTGCCGTACCATGCAGTGGAAAAGCGCCAAATGTGACCTGCTGTCTCTTTTTCCTGAGCAACTTTGATGTTGCAAGACACTAAAAAGTTTGACACCGACATCAGGTTTATGGTGGAGTCGTCTAGACAGGCCAGAGCGGTGAGAGCAGGCAGTTATTGTGTGAGTCGCAGGCTTTTCCCACTGAGATTGCAGCCCTGGGTTTGGAGGCTCCCAGATTTGTCTGGACTCAGTGTGAATTAATGAGGCAGAGTCTGCGCTTCAAAGGTCACATTTCTGTGCTTAAACGCTGAAGTAACGGCTTCATTCAACACAGCTAGAGGGAGGTGGTGCTGGGATGAAGCTGGGTGAAGCTGGGTTCGAAAGGTTGACCTGAGGCCTGGGATGAGGGTTTCAGCCTTTATTTGAAGTTGTTTGTGCTGTTTTTAAGTGAGTTTCTTTGGGATGAGGCTGTATGATGAAGTGATCCGGACAAACTAACATGTTGACTGAAATCTGTCACTGATGTTTACTGTTTTGAGGTGAAGTACAGAAGTGTGTCTGTGTGCGTCTGTAGACATCTGGATCGGGGAGGACCCACCTGATGATTCACCGTTGTTTTTCTTTAGGGCTGTCTTAGCCAGTTTCCATGGAAACCAAAAGTCTCCCCTCATAGGCCTTTCCTTTAGGGATCGCTCTTGTCCTTCACGTAAATAAACTGCAAATACTGGCATATTCAGTATCTCACCTCTAGCGTTTATAAAAACTACATTTTCATTATTTCCTCTTGCAGAGTTCTGGCACTTTATAGCTCCTTAAATTCTCTCAATAAAGCCTGTCTAGTAAAGCAGTCTCTGCCCACATACCAGTGATAAAATTGTTGTCTTATGTCGGTCTTGTTTGCTCTTGATCACTCTGAAAGGAAGGTACAAATGAAAAGAGACAAAGGCGCTCTCTCTAACAGGAAGAGAAATCTTCTATTTCAATTCCTCTGTAACGTCATCATTAAATCACACTAGTATTCTGTGCTCCAGTGAGTAGTGACTGCAGTGACCATCTGGGCTGGATAAGGACTGGATCGGGTGGCTACGGTGACCTCGGAATAAGAAAGCAAAAGACTAATATTAGCGTAGATGTCATTCTTCTTACGATGTAACAAGTGCATCGTGTTTTATGGAAAGTGTTCCCGGTTCCGGTTTACCTAATTAATACAGCCTAACAATCCTTTAACGGATTTGAATATTAGAAGCGTATTAGTGTAAGTGTACGCCAGGTTAAAGAGATGGGTCTTTAATCTAGATTTAAACTGACAGAGTGTGTCTGCCTCCCGAACATTGTTGGGCAGATTGTTCCAGAGTTTGGGAGCTAAATAGAAAAGGGATCTGCCACCGGCAGTTGATTTTGATATTCTAGGTACTATCAAATGGCCAGAGTTTTGAGATCGTAGCGGACGTGGAAGACTATAATGCGATAAAAGTTAGCTCAGGTACTGAGGAGCTAAGCCATTCAGGGCTTTATAAGTAATTAACAAGATTTCAAAATCTATACGATGTTTAATAGGGAGCCAGTGCAGTGTTGACAGAACCGGGCTAATGTGTTCATACTTCCTGGTTCTAGTAAGGACTCTAGCTGCTGCATTTTGAACCATCTGTAGTTTGTTTATTAAGCGTGCAGAACATCCACCCAATAAAGCATTACAATAATCTAACCTTGAGGTCATAAACGCATGAATTAACATTTCTGCATTTGACATTGAGAGCATAGGTCTCAGTTTAGATATATTTTTAAGATGAAAAAAATTTTACAAATGCTAGAAACGTGGCTGTCAAAGGAGAGATTGTTATCAAATTGCACACCTAGGTTCCTGACTGATGATGAAGAATCGAGAGAGCAGCCATCAAATGTTAGACAGTGTTCTAGTCACACAAATGGTCACACTTTAAGGTCCAATTCTTACTATTAGCAATCATTTACAACAAGTTTTACTTCAATAAACTCCTAATTTGCTGCTTATTAATAGTTAGTAAGGCAGTTGTTTGGTTTAGGTATTGGGTAGGATTAGGGATGTAGAATATGGTCATGCAGAATTATGTGCTTTATAAGTACTAATAATATGTTAATGCTAATTAGCAACTAGTTAGTAGTGAGAATTGGTCCCAATATAAAGTGTTAACAAAATGTTATACATAATGTATTTCTAGATATGTCAAAGAAAATGTGTATCAACATAAAAGAATATGGAAATAATTGTTATATATGTTTAACACAATAATTTTTAACATCTGGCAAATTTGATATTATAGTTTAATTCTAATTTATAAATACAGCACTTTTTAAATCAATAATTAATAAATACCAAATCTGCTATGATTTCCAAAAATAAAAAATATATACTTAAATTATAAACGTAATACTATAGTATTTAATAAAAAAAACGTACTTTCCAGATAATAATTTAATAATTAGCCAATATAAAATCCAATTTTGTATAAAACAATATAAAAGCCAAATAGTTAATAAAAAATACAAAAAAGGTTTCTATAATATCAGACTTAATATTTCTCTCACACAGTATAAATGACCAACAAGTCTATATATATATATATATATATATATATAGCTGCCTTTATAATTTATAAAGTGATGCTTTTTTTTGAGAGAGAGAGAGATCCTTGGCATCAAAAAGTCTGAAAACCACATGTTAAAATATAGGAACCGAACATGTGATATGCGCAGAGGAGCCTTTGTATGTAGCATCTCATATAGAGCTTTAACCGTTCAGATTGTCACATATAAGCACATTCATTATTATTCACAGCTTCACAAAGAGACCCACGGCACTCCTACAGAGTGTAAGTCAGACATGAACACGAAGTCAGGCTTCAGTCTTTCAGACTTTCACACAATGGAGCTCTGAGGTGTTATCTCCCTTCAGCATTCGGTCTTTCCCATTATTCACCAAACCTCATTTGCCGGCGATCTTCATGTGTCGCTGATGAACATCAAAGTGGTGTTTTAATGGCGGGCCGAACTCCTCCCGTAGCTATGAAAAGCATGTGATTTATCTGAAAAGGCATACCTCCATCGCCAACATCGCCTCAGACAGTGACAGCTCTATTCAAAGCCAAATTACCCACACAAGTGGCTCACCTCTCGTGCCTTTATACCCGAGAAAGCCTTTTAATTTACACTTGCTGTTTAAAAATACTATTTGCAAACACATTTTCTGGAACATTTACAGACTATTAGATGTAGTTAGATGTGCTTCACCTCTTATTTTTCTTATTTTATGACTCAACGGGATTTATCTCTGCATATTAAAACAAAGAGGACTACAACAGAAAGCCATTAGAATATCTTCTGTTTAACCACAGGAACCCCATCCTCTTCCAATCTCAAATAACGAGTCTGTCTCTCAGGCAAATGTGCATAGTTTATTCATTTCCCTCTCAGCATTCTTTTAGCTCATAATATGCCTGATCTAACTTTCTACTACATTGTTTGGATATTACAATTTGGCCGTCTTCATGAACTTCATGAATGAAGGCATGAACCAATATAATGTTCCAACCATATTAACATATGTGTGTGTGTGTGTGTGTGTGTGTGTGTGTGTGTGTGTGTGTGTGTGTGTGTGTGTGTGTGTGTGTGTGTGTGTGTGTGTGTGTGTGTGTGTGTGTGTGTGTGTGTGTGTGTGTGTGTGTGTGTGTGTGTGTGTGTGTGTGTGTGTGTGTGTGTGTGTGTGTGTGTGTGTGTGTGTGTGTGTGTGTGTGTGTGTGTGTGTGTGTGTGTGTGTGTGTGTGTGTGTCCTGTGCTGGCAAAATGAGTTGCAATGAGGAAATTAGTTAGTTTTATTTTTACCATTCACTATTCTCCATCACCATTAAAAAAAAACTTCAAAATGATGTATCATTTGTTGGAATCGACCAAAAAATGACTGCGCTACATCTGTTTGAAGTCCATGAGTCGGCGAGCAAAGTCAATTTTAAGAAAAACCGAGTTACTTTTCTGAAGGTTCCAAAGCAAAATCACCTAGTAACATTTCATCTTCTTCCATCTATTAATAATCACAATATAGCTATAGCTACTAATAAAAAATTATCACAAAGATACAAATAAATGGTAGAACTAATATAAGAAAGAAACCAATTAAATAGTGCATTACTCTATACTTGTTTCATCTTACATCTAAACAGAAGCATTCAAGTAAGAAAAACAAATCAATCAAATGCTATTAAAATGTCAAAATCACGAATGTATTCATTACAAATAAATTGATTATAAACTATAAGAGCAGTTTAACATAACAGAGTATGTATGCATGAATACTTGCCAAGACAGATATCGAAAATTCACAATGAATATTCACAAAGCTGGAATGCTGCATTGTAGCATATATTATTGTGAAATATTACCATTTATAACTTTTTTATATATTTTATATTTTTTATATATATATTGCTCAAGTCTTCAGTGTCACGTGATCCTTAAGAAATCATCTCAATATGCTTTGTTGCTTAAGATGCATTTCTTATAAATATTTAAAACAGTTACAAAAGTGCTGCTTAATATTTTTTTGGAAACCTTTTTTCAGGATTATTTGTGTGGAACGTTTAAAACAACAGCATATATTTAAAATGAAATATTTTGTAACATTATACATGTCTTTACTGTCACTTTTTATCAGTTTAATACATCCTTGCTGCATAAAAGTATTAAATTCTTTCAAAAACAAAATATATTTTAGTAAGGAGGACCGTTGCTTTTCCATCTGACCAAATATGACTTTTCTATCTCACATTATGCAGGATTGTCTTTGCAAATTTAAGGACAGACACAAATATATCTGGCTCATGCCGAAAAACACAATGTACTGTGATTGCCTGAGAATAGCATTGTAGAAATATCCCAGAACTCCCTACACATTTATCCAAGAGAACAGTTAGAATTAAGCATGCGCACTACAGTAATCAACCATAATCAAAACAAACAGAAAAAGCACTGTTCTGGAAACAGCAAGAAGAGCAATCCAGCACACATGGCCGTCTGGGGACACAATCATATCCACATGTAACACAGCAGAGGAAAGTGGCTTTATTAACCAGACCTTTTGAACATGCCTGAGTGTGTGCTGCAGCTGCCCCGTGCCTCACTCAAGACCTTTATCAATCTGCTGGGAAAAGAATGTGTGATTGCCTGTTTACCTGAAAAGACTTTGGAGAGCAGAACTACTGAGCCAGGCTGAACAAGTTAGCAATGAAAAGCAATGGTATGTTACAAATACAAATAAACGTCCAGATTGGAATAAACAAGCATTCAGGAATTCATTGTTAATGCAGTGGAAAGGTAACACATGGAAACAATGTGGATAGGGCAGTGTTCTGTGTTCTTCCTTACCTTATCAACTATTAAGGCTGTGTAACTCAAATCGATTGAACCGTAGACATTGCTAGACCTTATTAAGACAGGCTTTGGCCCTATTGTTTCATCTCAGCCCCCCTAAAAATCTGATTAGTTTTACGAGTCAATTTGAGTCTTCCCCTTACTAGTTATTAAGAACTTTTGAAAATAGGTGGCATTGGGTAGCAGTTCAGCTCTCATGCTCCTCTTCTCTCATCTGTATAATAAAATAAAATGCAACCAAATACATCACCGCTCAGAATGCAATCCTAGAATCTCCTTTTCTATATTAGTCTGTTGGATGTATTTTATTGTTGGACATCCTGATTTTCTACAACTACATCATGTATGAAAATATTTTTAGACATAAACATCACAGACTACTCTGTAAAGTGCCCTATATACTTGTATGTCTGTTTCTAACAGTTTTTGTGGCGTTTTATGATATTTGTTGGAGATGGGGTTGAAGGAATCAGTCATGTTATGAGGTGTTAAGCATGAGGATTGAACCTGAGACAAGTAGACGTGTCTAGAGTGAAAATATGTCTGAATTTTACTGTCTGGATCAGCACTGCTGGCTTGAGAGACATGATGCACTGGATAGAACCTTCTAAAACCAAAACATTTCAAACGCATATTCTACCAACACTGGGGTCTGGCTTTCATTTGTTAACACACACATATATATATATATATATATTTATATTGTGTGTATGTGTGTTAAACCTGTTTAAAATGAAATACATGTTTAAACTGATTGACTAACTAAACTTTGAAATGTATTTAGGATAAATTATTGGATGGCGCATAGCCACAGGAAAATAAACAGCACATAAGCTCAGTTGGTTCTCGTACTTATCATGTCATGCCAGGTTTGAAAGTGCAAAAGCTTGAATTAGATTTGAGAGCCTAAGCAGAAGACAGTCTTTTCAAAAATTAACTTGCGTTTTGGTCTGTCTCTTGAATATTTCATATAGATTCAAGTAACATTTGAATAACACAATGTGTATGGTGTTTTTGATTACTTTTTTGGGAAAACCTTATTATGTGGAAAAAAGCAGCTAGGATATTCTGCAAATTATCTCAGTTTAACAGAAAGAAAGTCCTTTAGCTTTCAAATGGCATGAGAGTGAATAAATAGTGAGATTTTTATATTTTGGTGAAATAATTGTCCTCTTTCTGCTGTTGGCCAATTCATCACCATCTTAAACACATGGATTTGTTGTTATTCTGGCCATCTGTTATTTCTGTAAATGAGAGATATCAACAGTAAGTTATTTTTTCCTGTGTGTTTCCTGTGTGAATTACTCATCTGTATCCAGTCAAATGTTATTATTGACCTGTGCAAAACTAAAAGAAGCCGTGCCTTTGCTCCTACCCCCACATATCAAGTGGTTCTTGCCGATACTGCAATTAGCACAGAAAACTCATTTCACAGTGAGCAAGCTCAATGCAAATGAACATCTATAGTAAAAAGATCCTCCCATGGAGCTTCTGCTATGGATTCTAAATATATAGGATATACTGAATAATTGGTTCCAGGGACACTATGTATTTGACAGAGAATAAGTGCTTTTTAAAACCGATATGAAGCACTGGTGGTGAGGAATCAGTTTGTAATGCTTTGCTTTCAACACTTGAATGGATATGGGGATATGTACTCCATAAATTACTTGACTGAACAGAGTACATATTTTATTAGTAGGGTCAGAAAAGTTCTAGATAAGTATAAAAAAATGTCTTTTGACAGCTTTGAAAAGGTACATCAGGTTAACATGGTGATGAAAATCTTCTCACCAGCTGCATAATTCCTTTACGTGTCAAATCTACAACCCAGACTCACAGGCAATCTTTTGTTTTCATCTAGGATTTCAGTGTGTGACGAGGACAAATTCCGCCACAACGAATTCATTGGTGAAACCCGAATCCCCTTGAAGAAACTCAAACCCAACCAGACAAAGAACTTCAGCAACTGTTTGGAGAAACAACTTCCTGTGAGTTACAGTCTTTTAGAGTTCATCTCTGGAATTGAATCAGTCTGATGACGGAAGGAGCTCAGTTGTGCTAATCATCAGTGTGGTTGTCTGTGAGTGATGGAGAAATTGAGGGAAGTTTGAAAGCTACATAAGGAGATTCAGATATCAAATTGATTAGGACGTCCAAAGTGACTCTCATTAGAATCAACATATTAATTAGAAATCAATTATCATTGGAGCAACATCCTCACATCCATCAATCATCTGAGACAAACATGACAGGCTTACAAACACCAGCAAACAATACAATGTGATAAAGCTATAGGCTGCTTGCTGCTGGAAGAAAACTAACAATGGCTTAACAATTGCAGCTTGTATCGTTTGATTCAAAACCTGCCATATCTTCGAGGGAATACATTTTTGTTTCACTGGAAATATACAACCATGGATGTTTGAGGGATACAGTCCCACACATGTGTTAGTACCTGGACCATACCTTATATCTGAAATGTTATACCCTAGTCACAAACTAAAGCTATAGCTCAGCAGGAAGTCTTTCATCAATACCTGGGCGCAGCTCTGCTAGGATCAGCACAAACTACTGCTTTATATGGTCTGGCTGGAGGAGGAGGAAAACGTTAAGGAAAGCAATTTGATACGCTTCATTGTAGGCATGTCTTCTTCATTTGAGGGTGGTGGATGTAGGTTTTAAGGCATGATTATTGTGTCAAAGTGCTTTGTGGATTTACAGGATGAGCAGGTAATGGGTGGGGGTTGATCTCATATAGTATCTTTTATTAGAGTATCTTGCTTGAAAGACAGGGGTCAAATAAACCTACACATTCTCAATAGCCAATAGAATCAATTTTGAACTGATAGAATGTTTTCTTTTATTGCTATTTATTACACAGCTCTCTGAAAGGTTTGATTCTGATTGGTCAATCTCGACATTCCAAGGTTCATCTGTCTTGGCTTACAGCCTCTTGCTAGGAAATGTTTCCAACTCAAATCAATATTGTCAAGTTATTTACTTGTATGCTGCTAAGTAGCCATGTAATAAGTGGGATAATGTACATCCAGCCAGTGTACATTATAACTTTGCATCGAGGTCCTGATCTCCCTGTCAGGGTTTATTTTGTGATAACAATCAGATGTATGTGCATTATCGCTATCATACATCTATTCAATACTTCTGCAATATCACATGAGCAAAAACACTGTTGTTCTAAATTTGTCTGTAAGCACGAGATCGCAGTGTGATATTGCTTTGATGATATTAAAGGAATAGTTCACCCAAAAATGATAATTCAGATGTGTTTATTTAGGGTTGGAGCTAAACTCCTCCGTACCTCCATAACCAGCACAGATTTGCCTAAAATTACCATTGTTTGGCAAATAAATAATTTACATAATTACTTATTCCAAGCATTTTATTATATAAGCCTTATGTTCCAGCTCAAATGACAATATATTTATAGTAATGCTAATATTTAGCCAGTACCTGAACCCATTTAAATGGCTTGGGTATGCAGAACATTCACAGCTTTATGGATTGAATGCCCCTGATACTGACAGTGTGACACACAAGCGTTTGTCGTTATAAAAATATAAATTAGTCCCATAGGACACCACTTAGTCAATCAAATTGGAGGACTGAAACAATTATAATGACAAACGTTTCCCTAAAGTCTTTAGTTTTTCCAAGTTACTTTTCAGTTAGCCTTCATGAGTCAGTTTTAAAAAAAAGAAAAGCACCACCGATTTAGATCAGTCTTTCGATTTAAAAAATAACATTAAAATTACATTTGACAGGTATGGAATGCTGTCCAACCCTGATAAGTCATTATGAGATTTCCGAGTAAGTTTTGAAAAGTTATAGAAGTAGGTTTTTAGCTCTATTCACTTCGATCCATTAATTATCTTTCACCCACCTTGAAAGATCAGCACACAGACTGATTTGGGATCTGCTCTCAGGACTGCAGTACAGGTAGAGGTGACAAAAGTTAAACACAAAGACTGACTTGGGATGTGCTCTTAGGCCTGTGAGTGACTCCACCAGCTGGCAAACAGTACGAAGTGTGTTTGTTGTGTGAAGGGACTCTGCAATGTGTATGTGAGGTTGTGTGTGTGAGAGAGTGTGTGATCTCCAGTGGGGACGGAAATGAGACAGCAGTGTGTGGGGGATGAACAGAGACGCCTTCTCCACAGCTAATTAACTTCATGCTTGACGGCTTTGGTGGGTCTACAAAGTCCTGAGAGTGAGATTTACCTCACATTCAACAGATGAGATTGCCATAAAATGTCTAGACAAGAAAACACTGGAAAGAAGAGAGTGGTGCATGAAACTAATTGAGCGAATTAATAAATTATCTACTGGGACATAGAAATTTCGGCCTGTTTATGAGCTGATAATTAATGCAATCAGATTCATAGAATTTCCACTTATAAATATATATTTATTTATATTATGTACAAGCTACATCAATCCTTTTCTTTATAGTTCTTAGCCATTGGACTGACGGCTGTTTTCTATTTGTCTGTGTATCTCAACACAGATCGACAAGACCGATGACAAGTCTCTGGAGGAGCGAGGGCGCATCATGATCTCTCTGAAGTACAGCTCTCAGAAGTGTGGCTTAGTGGTGGGCATCATCCGCTGTGCCCATCTCGCTGCCATGGATGCCAATGGCTTCTCTGACCCTTATGTTAAAACGTAAGTTTTTTCTGTACCAAAAGCACAGTTCAGCTGTTCATGTGCAGGAATACTAAAATAATCAGAATTCACGTAATTTGCTTTAGTGAAAACGTTTCATGTAGAACAGAAGACCCATGCATATAAGAGTATGTGAATTACAGATATCAAAAGGAAATCCAGCTTCCTGTTGCTGAATTTAGTAAAGTTAGTTGACTCAAATATGTGGTATAACAATAAGACAGGATCTTTTTATGCATTGAAGTTACAATACATCAATGTTTTTGTCAAAATTACAAATAATATGTGGGAGATTTTCTCTACATAGATTAGATGCACCACAGAAAATGGAAGTAATGGTAGATGTTCTGTGGAGTTCATTGACATTAAGTGATGAAATGGCATAAAAAATGAAATCTATGCACAGACAAAAAAAGTGTTAAAATTGAATAAAATGCATACAATAAAAATAAATAAGCAGATTACTTTCAAAGTTCTTAGATATCTTTGTCAGTTCGAACTGCTATTAAAGGGGTCATCGGATGCCCATTTTACACAAGTTGATTTGATTATTTAGGGTCTTAATGAAAAGTCCATAACATACTTCAGTTAAAATTTCTCAATGGTAGTGTAAAAAACACCCTTTTTACCCTGTCAAAATCAGCTGTTTTCAGCACGCTGTTCTAGCCCATGTTGCTTTAAATGCAAATGAGCTCTGCTGACCCCGCCTCTCTCTTCCGTGGGGTGACAAGCAGACTGTAAACTTCAGCCGCGAAACTGGCAAACTAGCACATATTAGGAAAGGCGATTTGCAAAGATTCATAAAAAAACCTTATACTCACTTCTTCTGTAGATGAAGATGGATCACAAATGATACGCGTGAACATAGGCGCATTTATGTAGATCGGGATTCGGCGCATTCCTTTCAAAAGTGAAAGTAACGTTAATCCTCTGCATCTTCAGCGGCTCAGATGTCGGGAGTAAATAACAACTGCTATATTCATTATTACATCCAACAACAAAACAACTAAATCGCTCAGTCAACACAATGGCGGACAGCTCTCAGCTCACTCAGGGCGGATCTAAGGTAAGACGGTCTTGTCAATCAACTATCGTGGGAGGGGCCTGTGCAGAACTACGTCATTCTGACAGGAAGCTCAGAACAGCCTGATTTGAGAAAGGGGATTTTAAAATAGGGATTTAAAAAAACAAATACACGGGGTGGATTTTTATCATTATAAGATGGATGTTTACACACACTTCCAACACACGTTTATGTTCAAACAACTAAAGTGAATGACACCTTTAACACGATGACACCTTTAACACAAGAGAGGCAGATGCAATGAGACTTGTTTTCCAGTCATGCGATATCCACACAAAGCCTATCCCACAGGAATGAGCTATAAGCTTTTGAGCAAGGCACTTAACCCCAAATATCTAAGGGATTATCTCTGCAACAAATGTACCATTAAATCCCTGTGGACAAATCGCTTGCTAAATGATTTACCTACAATTTTGGATGTATGTATGTGCACATATGTTTACAAGGAAATCCTTAGCACATCCATTTATTCATCCTGCCAAACAAAAGCATCTAAACCATTAGTCAACGCTTAATATCAAAGCAGTTTTGTCATAAGCTTAGAATTGTGTCTTTGATAGGGAGAAATGCAAATGCAAGTGTATTTTGATGACTGGAATGTGTTTGGTGAAATGAAGCAGTGATCTCTGCGTCAGCACACAGAGGGGATTAGAGCTCTCAACTCCCTCGCTTCCTGAATCCAACGATTTATAGAGGGATTATAGCAGTGGGGCACTATGATTTTGTTTCTTACATGTACAAACATTGGTCAATTTAACCAGCCTGGTTCTGACTCTACAGAAGCTTTGAATACTAAATTATTCATTCGTCGTTTCAACTAACAGTGCAAATCGTGTGCATTTGTTTAAGTTTGTCTCCATCTGCAATTTTCAGATCATTCTGCCATTCCTCTTTTTTTCTTGTGTATCTACACCCTTAAAAATAAAGGTGCTTCACGATGCCATAGAAGAACCCTTTTGTATGAATGGTTCCATAAAGAACCTTTAATATCTAAAGAACCTTTGTGTTTCACAAAAGGTTGTTTGTTGTGAAAGAAGGTTCTTCACATTATAAAAAGGTAAGAGATGGTTCTTTAAAGAACCTTTGACTGAATGGTTCTTTGTCGAACCAAAAATGGTTCTTCTATGGCATCACTGTGAAGAACCTTTTAAGCACCTTTGTTTTTAAGAGTGTACGCACAGAGCAGTTTTCACAGATTGATATCACTTTATGTTCTCCTTTTTGGGAAGTATATGAAATAGATTTTTTCATTCATTTTACACTACAGGTGCATTCAGTCACTAGAAATGCTGAATAAAATAGTTGTCCAGCAGCTCCATTACAGGAGCAAATGTCATTCCCTGTCAAGAGAGCTCCAGGGAGACTGTTACAATTCAAGGGAAATGAGCCTTTTACAAGTTTCGCTTTTACTTTAAATGTCTACTGTCATTTCTGTACCATCCCGACCCAAGGCACTGTTTGAATCATTTCAGTTTTTTACTGTTATTCAATTAATTCTGCTTGATTCGAAGATGGAAAAAAATAAAGAATGCCATTCTACATAAATACCTAGGGAAGCTATATTAATAAGACTGTGATTATTAGGCTGCTGGGTTCACTGCCTGGATCTTCTTTAATCAGTCTGCTGGCTGTCTGTTTGTCTGGTGGTCTTTGTAAAAGAGCAAGGGATCCTCATTAAGAGGGCTTGCAGGAGTAGAGCCGCAATGACACATTTAATGACCTCGAGGTCAGCAGACAAGTGAAGTGAGGTTGTTTAAATTTTTTATTTTTTTTTTTAGAATTGTTAAAGAATGCTCCAAGAGCAAGTGGTGGAAATGTCCTGCAATGAACCTTGTTTATCCTTTCATCGCTGTTTCTTTCAGCCCTCCATGTTTTATATACACGAGCTGCATTGCCCTCTGGTGGACATACTGACATGTTGCATTCAACAACACTATTCTGCATTTGTTTTAAATGTGCTCCCAGTTTTACTGCCATTGCTAAGGTCCAATTATTCATGTGCCAGAAAGAAGTCAACTCAACCTTTAGTGAAAGATCAAACTAAATGCATCTCTTTTTTTTCTCTCTCTATATCACCAATGTATTTCAGGTATCTCAAACCAGATGAGAACAAAAAATCAAAGCACAAGACAGCTGTCAAAAAGAAGACCCTCAACCCTGAATTCAATGAAGTAAGATTAACCTGGCCAATGCCTGATTTACAGACTCTGTACTTCACTTTGTTTTTATAAATGCTAATTCCATTCTCTCTATAACAGGAGTTTTTCTATGAGATCAAGTATGCTGACCTCAGTAAAAAGACCCTGGAGGTGACCGTTTGGGACTATGACATTGGCAAATCCAATGATTTCATTGGTAGGAACTATTTACACGTTTAAATCTGTTTTTATATATCTTTGTTTTATTATTTCTTTATATCACTTTATTATTAAGCTATATTTTTCATTTTTACTATTTGCATTAAGATCTGTCATTCAATTTTACATCAACCCATACAAAATCATTTTATATTTCTTGTTGTAACTGTAGAATTTTATAGAGTTTTATCAAATTATTTATAAACAAAATGAATAATTTATTTGCAAAGAATCTTTAATGTAATTGTCTAATATAATAATTTACTATAATTAGACAGAAAACTCCAAGACAGCAACAAATTATTTTGCTATAAACAATTACATGAAAGAGAAACTACCAGGAAAAACATTAGTTTTTTTTCATACTGATGTCAATGTAATTAAGACTATCACAAAACATTCTTGAATTTTGACAAAACCCTGTAACCCAACTGTCAGATTAAAAAGCTGAATTAGCAATCAAATATAACAGAAAACCAAACGTTTGAGTTTGCAAAAAGTTAAAAGATGTAAGATGTTGACCCAATTGACCCTTTGCAAAAAGACCCACCTCTCTTTGTTGCTCTCACACCAAACATTCTCACGCAGCAAAACACTTACAACACGCCAACAGACAAGTATTATTGAAAATATCTAAGCTTTATTTTTGCTCATTGACAGATCGCTTTCATGCGCTCATTTTTATTTGTCATGTGTAGCAGATAGCTGTCATTATATCTGATCACCATGTTGATCTATAGTGTGTAACCGTAATAATCTAACTTTGCATACCTGTCTGCTTATGGGTGTCATGCCATTACTGGCTTTATATTTAATGTGAATTTAACATAAAATAATGTGATTGCAAGTTAGGCTACTAATCATAACACTTTCATTGTACAGAAAGAGCAAAGAACATTTACATTATGAACATTTTCAGACATCGCTGGCACGGTCATGATCGGTGCATCTGAACTGATCATCTAGGGTGAAAAATTCAATAATGGGGTGGTGACTTATGACCACGATATGATACATTTTATTTCACGATAAATAAATGTGAAAACATCAGTTACCGTTGAAAGATGTCAAGTCCTCCAATGTTAATCTACTACCGTCTGGTTTGTTTGACAGACAAAATGGCAGATTGGGCGTTATGTTTGGTCAGATCGCCTGTCAATCAAACTCCCTGCGAAGGGTCAATTGGGCAAGTTTTGTCAACTGGCCTTGAAATTCTCTCCAGCAGGTCATCTATATGAGGCCTGAGCCCTATGGGGAACCATTTACCTGTGTGTGTTTTTTTAGCTGTCTTAATGAACATTTCCACCCTTTCTCCAGGTGGAGTCTCTTTAGGTATAAATGCCAATGGCGAGAGGCTAAAACACTGGTTTGACTGTCTGAAAAACAAGGACAAGAAAATCGAGCGCTGGCACACATTAACCAATGAACTCCCTGGTTCAGGGTACAATGACTGAGAGGCTCTCTTTCCAGTGGATGCCCCGATGCCCGCCCCTTTCCTACATGATGTCCATGTAAAGCCCAGCAGCCTGTGATGGATGGATCAACACTCCCAACAGTCCACTGATTTAGAGATGGTGCCAGTATCTGTTCCCACATAACACACCTGCTCTATCTCTTGTACTTTTTCTGGTGTTGAGCTTGCAGTCTGATTGTGTGGCTTTTGGGCTTATATAAGGGTCTTTAATCACCCTGTGCTTGTACAACCTCATTGAAAATGGAGAGATGTTGTTCCGACAGCCAACAAGAGATCAGTTCCTGTTTTCAAATATTAAAACAACACTTGACTGCTCTCTTTCTCCGTTCTCTTGAGGTTTTATGTGTATTCAAGGATCCTGTTTACATAAATTAGCTGTCAGTAATTGTATCATTATGCGTGTGCATCATGGCAGCAAAGGGGCACTGAAAATACACTTTCCAAAACAATATTGTTTACAGTCCAAAACCTTTCTGATGCCTATCTTAAGGCCAGGGTATAAACTACACAAGTGTATTTTACAGACATGTGATTGTGAAGATTATATCGGTTGGTGGAAGTTAAAGAATTGTAGTTCTTACAATATAAACATAACTCCCAACAAATTTGTTATGAGTTTGTACTTGCCCCTTCTCCTAGTTTGTCTACTTAATGGATGTAGTTTCCCTTTTAGTTTCAGTACTCTCACTGCAAATGAACAGTGTGCCAGTGACATTAAGACAGCAGTTTCAATAGCCACTTTTATTGAGAGAAAACTGTTTACATCAGAACTCAACACAAATGCAGAAAATGCTCTATTCGAGAAATTAATACTATGGCTTGATTTTTGGATTAAACACTGTGCCCAAGCCCAATTCATATATTGCATTAACATATTTTACTCTAAAATATTTCAGTCTGTAAATCAAAAACAAATGGACTGGACAAACTATTGTTTTGAGATTTATTAATGGCATGTTTATCTTATTCTTCCTTTGAGCATTTTAAAGAAGACTACATATATTTTTTTAAATATTGTGTTAGTCATTTAACATGTTTATTTTAATTTTGTGGCATTAAATGTATTATTTTAACCTTTCTGTGTTATTGCATATTTAGCATGCCGTCGGTGGTTCTGGTAAATATTATTACTGTATAATTAAGTTGTTTTTTTTTCCCTCATTACTATGGCAAGCTGTTTTTACTTTTATTCCTTCACAGGATATGAATTCTTGATATAAACAATTCAATTCTTACTAGTAAAACTGTCTACAATGTAATTTTTGATATAAAAAATTATGTCACTAGTGACTATTTAATTGTTGATATCAAGAATAGACATTTTTCTAGGAAGAATTGTATTTCTGATATGTGAAATTGGAATTTTATCTAGTAAGAAATCAATTCTTGATATCAACAATTGATTTTGAATGGCAGCCTATGGTGACATTTAACTAGTGAAAATACAATTACAGATATCAAGAATTAGCATTTTAACTAGTGGAAATACAATTGCTGATATCAAAAATAGCCATTGTTATTAGTAGAAATCTAATTCCTGATATCAAAGATTAGCATTTTAACTAGTAAAAATTGAATTGTTGATATCAAATATTCATATCCTGTGAAGGAATAAAAGTAAAAAGGCTTACCATACATTACCAGATTGTATCCATTAAAGTGAACTCTAGATTGGAGATAAGACTTCAGATGTTGGCCATTTATTAAACACATTGAAACTGTCTACAGCCCTACGATGTATGTTCACCAACTGAGAAACCTTATCTCTCTGACAGTTCATTGTGCAAGCCACTCCTGTGACATTTTTGTAATCTTTTTGCTTTTGTACACAAACTCTATGGCATAAAAAATGCATGCAATGTTCTTGGGCTGTCATTAAAATAACTTTGCTTAATGTTTGATACTGCTGTTCTCCTCTGTAAAAAGAGTGTTCCTGCTCTTGGATGCTACAGGAATGTCAGCCTTCCTTCTCGGACCGTTTTTGTACTTTTGAATGCTATCGCATTGCCCGTCAGTTTGCTCTATTGACTGGACATGTGACTGCATGTTACAAAAAATAAATCTTGTCTTGTTTTGATCATTTTAACTCTCAGGCAATTGTTTGCATATGATAGTGGTTCTCTGATGAAGTCAGTATATTTCTTCTTCTGGTTCACCTTAATCTTGCACCGAATGATTGTGCCTTTTCTTTTGTAACTGTGTTTTTGCACCACTCACTTTACAGAGATTGAAATTATCTTTTAATATGGAAACACATACATATGGCATAGTTATATTCTTGTCTGTGTTACACTGTTGAAACATTGTCTCTTGGAATATGCCTCTTAAAAGCACATTATGTGTATCCTTACACTGTGTGATAGCGCCGTTGATGGCATGGGTGCAAGGCTGAGGTGGAGGATGCTTGTATAACTTCAGATTCTGGCATCTGGTACGGTTGAAACATTCAGACTAAAAAAGAAACCTATTGGCTTTGTTTGCTGCCTCACTCATTGTACATCTTAAATTGCTTGTGCGTTCTTTGTTTATTTAAATGCTTATTTAAACCATATTATAAAGATCTTTAACATCTTTAACTTTAAACACGTTTTGTTTTATGTTCATTTTTGTGCACGTCATGTTTATTGTTAAAAGCCACCTGAAGTGAAAATATAATAGAAATATAATAAACCACTGAAAGTATTAAGGGTTTAATTATAAAGTCATTATCAAGTGCTGTCAGACACCAGAATCTGTTGTTTACTTTAATTTTTGTCCAATTTCAAAACGGTTCAAGTATTATATATTATATATAGTGTTTTTTACAATGGCGAATGATATTTGCTATTTACATGTTCAGAACTGGAAACCCATATCTAATAAAGTAGAAAAATAAAATGAGTTCACCTCTTTTTGTCTTGGACATATCAAACTGGAAGAAACCTGTGCCCTTGGAACTCTGCTTAAAAAAAATGAATATTTAATAAAAATTGTTTAAAAATAATAATGTTAGGAATCTGTTTCATTAACCCATTTTAGTTGTGCCAAAATAAAAATAAAATGTACATGAACTTCCTCCATTCTTTCTATAATAATGCTTTTGCACTATGTACAATCATTTTATATTCTTAACTGTTTTAAAATCAATTATTATATAATACAATTTTTATTAGAGATGCACCGATTGACCGGCCAGTGATCGGAATCGGCCGATTTCTTGCATGACCGGCCCGGATCGGTGACCGGCCGGTCAGTCTAACATCTTGCCGATTCCGAGCCGATCCTATTATTGCCAGCGGCGCAGGCAGAGACGTCACAGCCACGCGCACACTCACAGTATAATATCACAGTCGCGAGTATACGGTCGCGTGAGAATAATTCTAATTTTAATGGCATTCAGTGTAAACGGCGATTGATAATGTATTTATGTCGTGCCAGAAGAGGCTTGCACAGCCTGAGTGAGTGTGTGAGAGAGACCGCACACACAAAGTAACTCAAAATGTATAGATGCATACTGTGGTAGAAAAAAAAAGATATTTACAAAATATGATTTAGGTAAGCAACATTATACGACCATGATGTTGCCCTGAATATCAATATCAACACGACTGCAATGTGACACTGATTTTATACAGTAGTATTTCAATAAACAAGAAGTTAAAATCAAGTGACTTAGATTTTAGACAAAATATTGCGAAAATAGAAAATAGTTGCGATCAAAGCCACAGCAGAACTGTTGTGTGTCTCCGAGCAACACAGCGGTGTTTCGTTTCTGAACGAATCCACGATTTTGAATGAATCGAGTGAGTCAATTGATTCAGTGGCCCATTCATAAGGACAGCCAATTGACTCGTTTCTGAATGAATCAGCCGTTTGAATGAATTAATAAATGACTCGCACATTAAAACAGACATTTGTTGCCGCCTACTGGTGGTTTAGTTATATTTAAAAGTATCATTGCATTTTGTCAACATTTATTTGTATGTTTAAAAAAATTATGTAAAACATTAATTCTATAACATTATTTATGCATTTGAAATGTTCCAGTGTAAATGCATGTATGGCACCTCAGCTTCATCAAACTGTCTGTAAATACATCTAATACCACTTCAGATGCAGCCGTTTCCTCAGCAGTGTAAATATAGAGTTTGTTAATACTAACTTCATTTGAATGGTAACAACTCTACAGTTTCTTATTATGCTAACTTAATTAATTGAAACAAATTAAGAATTTGATGTGAAAGATGACACATTTAATAAGGTTAGGGGAAATAAATTACCATTTATAAACAGTGGAAAAATGACATCTGTTTTGTTACATAAAGCAACTCATATTAAGTTAATTATATCTTCCTCTTTCCAGTCACAGAGCACTTTATTTTGAGAGTTGTTCAATCTGTAAATTAGTCCAGATTGGGGGAATTGTAATGTTTAATAATTTATTTTATTATGTAAAAATGTTTTTGTTGAAATTTGCATAGATTTTTGTTTGTATATGCTGTCAATTATAGTTCTTAGAAAGAAAACCGGAATCTGCAAAAATCGGTATCGGCAGGTCACACTCCCAAAAAAATCAGAATCGGCCAAGAAAATTGCAATCGGTGCATCACTAGTTTTTATTGTTGTGATTGTTTTTTGTTTTTTTAATTCCTTGCTTTTATTTTTAATGTCTATTTCACTTCCTTTTATGTAAAGCACTTTGAATTACCACTGTGTATGAAATGAGCTATATAAATAAACTTGCCTTGCAAAAATTGCAATTAATCCCTTTTTGCATAAAAAGGTTTTATGATCTGGAAAAAAAACTAATGACAAAGAACTTTAAACTTTGAACTCTCTTAAAAGTACAGACACCTGCTGTTCCTTCAGGGCTTCCTGCCATCTGTGGCCTGGGTCAGCCAGTGAGCCTAATAACTCAACAGCTCCACCATGTGTTGTAAGCCTAGTCTCTGAGCATCATCTATAGGCCTGTTGTTGAACCGGTCTCTTTGCTGTCATTTCAGAAAAGATTGAAATAAAATTGCTTTTAATACAGGCACAGTGATGCTTTTATATCCATATAGATCCATAAGTAAGGACACATCTGGCTTTCTCATGACCTTAAAGCTTTCTGAAATTTCTTTTTGAATTGGACGAGTTGAAAAGAAGAGTGATGGAAAAGCAATCAACAGTGCCTAGCATATGGGAACTGCCTTAAAGACTACTAGAAAACCTAGCATGCATCTTAAGTGTTTTGATAACTTTTGAGAACTATTATTCTGAAATACTGGCCAAAATAATGTATGTGTCCAAACTTTTGAGAGATAAACCACTTGTTTTAAACCATTTGTGTCCATACCTCAAGATCCGATCCATTGCGGATACAGAACTTCACCATTTCAGGTTGATCGGTACAAACCACCTAATAAAGCAAATGAAGAAAGATGAGCCAGGCTTAGATGCTTATTATGGGAACAACATTTACTTCACATGTCTGAGAAACCCTCACCACATGTAAGGGAGTTCGACCGTGAGCATCAGAAACGTTAAAACTGACTCCAGCTTTCTTCCACGCCTCCATCTGTTCGGTGTCTCCAAGGAATGCAAGACTGAAAAGCACAATCCGTATTGAGGAGACTACAATTATTGCAACTAAAGTTAGCATGTTCATCAGGCAGACACCTTTTATCAAGTGCCCTCTTTTGTGAAATTAACTTCTGTATAAAAACAATCCCACTTACCAGCACATCTCAACCCCAAGTTCCTCTGAGGATTTTTCCAAACGTGCCCCTGCAGAACTTAACAGCTCCACCACCTCCAAACTCCTAGTCATTTAAAATGTTTGTATAACGTGGGCATGCAACAGGGTTGGAAATTAACAGAAGATTTGCACAATATCTGTTGCGATTGAAATGAAATGTGAAAAGAGGTGACTGTGGCATTACATTCTAGATCTGTTAACAGCGCATCACATTTCTTAATTTTATGCGTTTTTGGCAGCATTTTAACCAATCACACATATTTCTGTATGAATGCAGTGGCCAATCACTGACTGAATTCTGCACTCAAATTCTTTCATTATAAACCATGAGTGAAAATTCAATGTAAGAAATTATTTTCACAGTGCAGACAGCTTCGATGGTTATAAAAGGAGTTTTTCCAAGTGTGCATCATTTGAGTTGGACGGTATATAATTTACTCCCCGTTTAGCTGTTTTGTTTTTCAAGCTACTACAATAAGCAATATGAAGTCTTGATTTTATAATGCAAAAAAAGCTATAAATAAGTGGTTCTTAACTGTATAGCCGGAGTATGATAGGCTGATTCCCCAAAAACATGTTATCATTCTTAATAATTATCTTATTAATCATGGTTTTAAGAGCAATAATCAACAAAAATGTAGTCATAAAATTGCAGCCCTACCATGTAAGGAGTTCCTGTTTTTTTATTTTATAATTTATATATTCTTTATGTAGTCTATTTACTATATATTATGCATTTGTAGTGTAAATTGTAGTGTATAAAGCCATATTTGAGCAATATTAAACAGTCTGTGTAAATAAACACAGACGTCAGATGTGGTTTCGGTCCTACCTTTACAGTAAAAAGATGGCTTTTGTTTTGGTATATTATTCTAATATATTTAAGCAATTGATTATATTTAACTAATATAAAAACAACACATAGGGGTGTGCGATATATATCGTCTGCGATATTATCGTAATTGTTGTTTTAACGATGTGCAATTTGACAATATCGACTATTTTGCAAAAACCCAACTAACACCTACAGAGTGCACGCATACATTAGCCTAACGTTACGTGGTGATGAAGCGGTGTTAATCAGTGCATGCGCGCGATTAGAGTGTGTTCTTTCACTGCATGATTCAGTCGATTAAAATGCATTAAGAATGATCGCAAAATTCAAGATATGGGGGCAGAAAATGTATATATTTACGTTTCATATAGTTAAAATCACAGGAAGGGTGCCGTTTTTTCTTCAAAAATAAGCATGATTACAAATGTGATATTGATTTTATACAACAGTTCAATAAACAATAAGTTAATATTAAGAGACTTACGTTTTAGACACCATATTGCCTGTTTTTGCTGCATTTCGCCATCAAAAAATAATTCCAAACAGCTACAGCGAGGTTTTGAGTCTCAGTGATTCGTTCCTGAATGATTCAATCGTTTAAATGATTCGGTTCAGTCGCAACGACTCACTTATTAACAGTGACGTGCTGCCACCTGCTGGCGGTTTAATTTCACATTTAAAGTCAATTTTCATTTTTAAAATAATTTTAAATATCAGTATTCAATGTTTTATGTTTAAAATGTCAAAAAAATGATGCATTTGTAACTGGTTAAAGCACTCTATGTCCCTATGAGCTGCATTAAACAGTGTGTGAATACATCTAAACACTTCTTCAACTTCTGCAAAGATTCATTTTGATAATACTGATTTCATTTGTATGGGAGCAGCCCAAATGTGTATTATCTTAATTGACTGGTTAAATGTAACAATTTGACTCAAAAGATGTACACTTTTAGAAACAAAATTGCTTTATTAAAGGTAAAAATCAAATTTAAACTTAAATGAAAAGATTAATTAATCACTGATGTGAACTGACCACACAGCATATGAAGAATATCATAAACAGCAGCTGTGCACGTTATTCAGATATCAGCACAATTACACACTCAACAAAATATCGTCTAATTATCGTTATCGAAAAAATCCCCAAAAATATCGAGATATCATTTTTTTTCAATATCGCACACCCCTAACAACACAGAAACAATTAATAAGGTGATTATAAAAAATTCCCATTGAAATCAATTGCAGGGGGCAAATATTCCCCCTTAAATGGATAAGTTCATTTCTGACCTTGGTATGCAATGTATATCCAGTAAAGCACACAAACGTGATAAGTACTTGCAGCGTATGGCATCTCGAAGTGGAGTTTCTTCATAACAGTCAGTGGCATTCACATCCGCTCCCTGTTGCAGCAAGAAGCGAACAGCGTTTAAATGGCCTTCTCCTGCTGCCACATGAAGAGGCGTCCGACCGCGCTCATCACCACTTGAGACATCAGCACCCTGTCATTAGAAAAATCCACAAATATACATTTATGGTAGGGATGTGCAAAAGCGATCAAGTACTCAAGTACTCGGCCGTGACAGCCATGAAAAATTCTGGTTGGTTATAGCAGCACTTTGGGCGGCACCCTGAGCTCTGATTGTTTAGCTTGCAGCAGCATGCGGTTCAGAGTATAGACGTGAGAAGAGAGAAGCTTGGCTTTGAAGTCACGTAGTGATGTCTGGGTACATATCTGATTCATCTAATATAGGATGCGTTGGGATTAGTGATGGGCATTTTAAGCAAAATACATATTCGATAGGCGCTGGGCATTATTCGATTGCTATTAGAAAATCGCACCCCTCCCGCGCATACACCCATCCACGCGCACACACACACACACACACACACACACACACACACACACACACACAAACAGACAGGCTTTCACACTGTATGACTCACACACCCAGGCTTTCAGAGAGAGAGGGATAGAAAATTCAGGCTTTCAATCTGTATGATAACAAACTGTTTAATTAATTAGAGAATAGTCTATCTTAACCCAAGCCAATTAATGGTTGTAACGTATGATTGCTGAAACATATTAATATAACATAACTAGAGATGCACCGATTGCAATTTTCTTGGCCGATTCCGATTTCCAATTTTTTGGATAAATTAATTCATCAATGAATATTAGGCTTAAAACATATTGCGCGCTAAACAGAATATCATTCTTAAAACATATTACGCACTAAAACATATTGTGAACAGCCTGAATGACGGCACTTATTATGTGAACATTAATTTTAACGTCTGTCTTCATTACAATAACCTATTTCATATATATGTATTTTTTAAATGAACATGTTCACATGCTCGGGAAGACGACGGGAGTGCAATCTGTTCAAAATTAGTCCGGGGAACTTTTAATTGAAACGAGGGAACGAATATAGAGCCCTGCAGCTTATCAGAATTCTCCGCCTGAGTCTGACCAGAGCCCGTTTCAGAAATATGATTGGAACATTTTATGTTTGTTAAATTCAAGTTTTAGTTTTTTTAAATACCAAGCGGCCAGCGCAAGTTTGATCAGTTTATCCTTCTCAAATAAATAACAAAATTAAATAAGATTAACATCATAATATTTTAAGAATAAAGTCAAAATTACGATAATAAAATCATGTTATATTGCATGAAGTTAAAGTTAAAATTACACCTGTATACTCTGCCAAAAAAAAAAGTCTGTGGCATCCAACCTGTCATTCTTCACATTTAACACGAAAAACAGCACAAATCTTTTAAATATAAATATTTATGGTTATCAACCAGTGGAATATTACATTATTCTTTCAACAAAAAACAAATTAAATGCAGCGAGCTCGTCACGACTTCATAAGTGGAAAACATGAAGTTTTTGATAGCACGTGAAGGTGGCAGAGAAGCGCTCTCGCTCAGCGCAGTGGAGTGCATCATTTTGTTAATCTTGTGGTTTATTAGTTTGAGTTGTTTGGGACGAACAAACGGCCCTCTCACATTATATTGCTTAACAGGTCTATTGTTCACGCAATCAGGCTGCACGTATCAGAAGTTCCGTGCTCCGGCGCGGTTAACACTCACACTACATGTGTGCCGTGCCCGAGTCCAACTGAACCCCACTCTGGCCCACCTCTTACAACCAAGCCAGGGCCTGCTAAATGAACTGCGCCTCGGGCACGGTTCAAAACACCCAGTGTGGATACACCTTTAGAAAATAATCGCACAACCTAATCGATATTATTTAATTAAATCGACTAATCGAATATTCGAAAATTGTGACCCATCCCTAGTTGGGATAATAACATTTATTTACATGCAGCTGAATGCGCTGCATTTTACCAGTGTTTACTTTCATGCTCCTGCAATGCCCGATATTGACTGAGTTATTTGAGATGGTCATGTTGCTTTTAGATGTTTCTTTTTCAAAAATACTGATCCTATAATAATGCAGCAGTGATTTTTTTTTCATCATATTTGTTTAATAGTAGGCATACTTCAATTAAATACTTTGTATGGCTTCGAAAACACGCAGGCCATTTTAGGAATCAGTCGATAATGTAGATGAAAAAATAGCACAAATCTGCCATAAACATTAATGACATAAGCATTATAATGAGAACTTTATAGAATGTGAAATCTAAAGTAAACCATGTCCATGCCCTTTCAGCGCGTTGAAAGCCTATCACGGTGGGAGCTCTCTCTCTCTCTCTCGCTATAGTGCGTTAAAGTTAACTGGAATTTCCTAAACATAGCATTATAATGAGAACTTTATAGGATGTAAAATCTATAGTAAATTTCGTCCTTACTCCTGTTTCAGCGCGTTGTTAAGCGCATCACGGCGGAAGCGCACACACTTTTCTCTCTCTCTCACTCTCATGCGCATAACTTAAAGTTCACTGGCATATGCATCCCTTTGTGCAGATACAAGTTGTAATGATATGTTTAAGTTATGTATCCAAGTTATTTGATTAATATCATAGGAAGTGTCATAGAACGGGTTTCAGTTTATTGGCATACAGTCAGCTTCACCTCAGGCAGCTATTCTTTTTTAGATGCTTCTTTTTTAATAACATTGCTGCATCATAATCATAATCTAACATCTAATCATGTTTCCATGTCATATTTTTATTTTTAACATTCATTTTCATAACAGTCTTCAGATATTTTTATTATCTTCATTATGGCCATGCCCCGCCCCCCGCACACGCCCCGCCCCTCGATTAATCGTTTTTTAAACCTATCAATGATCGATATTAGAAATTTCCAAAAATGTCCATCCCTAGTTTATGGTGGATATACCCTTTAAGACCATACTTGTTTTATGTTTTTTTATTTCCATAGTTTTACACTGATAAAAATAAATATTATTTGTATTAATACTTTAATTCTTTATTGGTCAATATCTGAACAACATATATATATATATATATACACATGTATGTGTATGTATTTATATGCAAATGTAAATATACACAGTAAACATATTTTATATGTAAACACAAACTTTTATTTTCGGATGTTATTAATTGCAATTAATCAATTTGAGAGCCCTGATAGAGTCAAGTCTATGGTGACGAAAATAAACTTTGATAACACCAATTAATGTTTAAAACAAGTACAGAATTAGCTTTTTAACATGCAAAATCCTGTGAGGTTGCATGAGGTGGTCAAAACATCCTCGGCCTGATCCTATATTAATTTGCCTAGTCCTTTAACTTACATTTCAGGCTGACATTTGTATTATGCAGGTTAGACCTAGACCAGTGGTTCTCAACCTTTTTTTCCACCGGGCCGCATTATGGTCCAAGTGCAAGTCTCACGGGCCGCACGCATGTCATTTAGATATTATGTCATCAATACAAACCAACCAGATTTATAATATTATTTATAGCCTAAATATTATGATATCTAAATGATTACATATATTTAAATTAATAAATAATTCTACTCACCATTAATAATGGTGTTCCTGTGGCTCAGTGGTTAGAGCATTGCGTTAGCAGTGCAAAGGTTGTGGGTTCGATTCCCAGGGAACACACATACTGACAATACAAATGTATAGCCTGAATGCACTGTAAGTCGCTTTGGATAAAAGCGTCTGCTAAATGCGTAAATGTAAATGTAAATGATAATAAAACACCCGATGCTGTCCCGAGCTGACCAATTTCGTGAAATTCTGCTCTAAAGGAGTATAACAGCACAATGAAGTTGCGATTGTAAGTTACAGTCTGTAAGACGCGCACGGAAGCGTGATTTGACACGCGACATTGCAGAAAATGTGCGTTCACAAATGTAGCCTATGTTGATCCAAATATGGAAAGCGGCCCAGCTCCCAAGCGCCAAAAGTTCACGTTCAAATGTTTGTGTGTTGGGTGTTCATTCAATAAAAATGCATATATTCTCACAAAAAGAGCTCTTTCCTCCTCACTCAGTAAATACGGCGCCGCTTGCCCTGCCTCAGAGCAGTGCACAGCTGCCGCCCACACAAGTTATAGCCGCGCATCCAACGACCAAGCCGCTAAAGCCGCTATGTCAGTTCATGAGCGCGTGGGAATTTATTTCCGGGAATCTCACGTTGGCTACTCAGCGTGATAGAGCGAGGATATACTCTTCAATTCAGATGCAGACCACCCCGTTTCAATGGCGTGGTGCAGTCTCTAACATTGCCTCGAAAGACAAGAGGTATGCTGTCTGCTCGAGAAAGGAGCAGTAGAGCGAGTCCCGCCAAGCGAGCTGGAGAGCAGTTTCTACAGCCGCTATTTCGTGGTACCCAAAAGGGACGGGGGACTCCGCCCGATTCTAGATCTCAGCCCCATCAACAGAGCGCTTTGCAAATGTCCGTTCAGGATGATAACGCTGAAACAGATTCTGGCGCAAATTCGCCCTGGGGACTGGTTTGCGTCCGTGGATTTAAAGGACGTGTACTTTTACATTCAGATAACACCGCATCACAGACGCTTTCTGAGGTTTGCCTTCGAGGGCACAGCGTACCAATACTCTGTTCTCCCTCCGATCAAGATACTGCCACTGGTGTTATACAAGATCAGGGAGGAGGGAGCTTTGGTGACACTCATCGCCCCGAACTGGCCGAACCAGCCTTGGTTCCTGGACCTGACAGAGCTGCTGGTGGCACCGCCCTGGCCGATCCCCATCAGGAGGGACCTGCTATCTCAGGTGAACGGCTCGGTGTGGCACCCGAACCCGGAGTTGTGGAGCCTTCATGTATGGCGGCTTCGGGGATATCAGAGGAGCTGAGCGCCCTGCATTCTCGTGTGCTCGACACGCTCGTGGAGGCGCGGGCTCCCGCTATGAGACGTTTATATACTCTGAAATGGGGAGTGTTTGTGAAATGGTGCAGTGATGTCCATATCGACCCGGCTACTTGCTCTGTGTTGGATGTTCTGCGTTTTCTGCAGCACAGACTGGATAGTGGATCTCTACCATCAACACTGAAAGTCTATGTGGCAGCTATTGCCTCCTTTCGTTCCCCGCTGGGCGGGCAATCGATCGGTAGGCACGCGCTCGTGGTGGGTTTTCTTAAGGGAGCTAGGAGATAGCATCCTCCGCGTCCACCTTCAGTCCCGCCATGGGATCTAGAGGTGGTGTTAAGAGCTCTTTCACAGCCACCATTCGAGCCTTTAACGTCCGTTGATTTGAAGGAGCTATCTCTCAAAACTGCACTTCTTCTTGCCCTCTCTTCAGCTAAGCGCATAGGGGATTTACACGCGTTTTCAGAGGACAGCAAATGTATTCGCTTTGGACCTGGTGACTGCAGCGTCACTCTCTGGCTGAGACCGGGCTACGTGCCTAAATCATTATCTACCCCTTTCAAAACGCAGACTGTTACTTTGTCTGCCCTGTCTTCTGAGTTATCAACCTCGTTGGATGCGGACGCTCAGACTTCGGTGTGCCCCGTCAGGGCTTTGAGGATTTACATCGACCGTTCGGCCAGCTTTCGGCAATCTGACCAGCTATTCGTGTGCTACGGTGGTTGTCCGAAAGGCCGGGCCGTTTCAAAACAGAGGCTTTCCCACTGGATTGTGGACGCTATAACAGCTGCTTATACGAACAGAGGTTTGGAATGCCCTTTGCACATTAGAGCCCACTCAACAAGGGCTATCGCCTCCTTGTGGGCATGTTCGAGAGGTATGCCTATTCGGGATATATGCGTTGCAGCCGGCTGGTCTTCTCAGAATAGCTTTGCCAGGTTTTACAAGCTGGACGTTCAGTCCTTAGCCTCCCAAGTGCTGTCGGTGAGTGAATGATCATGTTTTGCTACCTCTAATCATGTGTGTTGCTGCCTCGCACAGCATTACTCTGCGTAGCCCTCTTGCTAATGTGGTTGTTCTGCCCTGTACTCAGTGCAGCTTCCTGTTATTCATGTCTGATTCACTAGTGCTACCATTATCATGTTATGCTCTGCCCTGTACTCAGTGCAGCTTCCTGTTATTCGTGTCTGATTCACTAGTGCTACCATTATCATGTTATGTTTTTGCTGCTTAAACACAGTTATCTCTGTGCAGCCACTTTCAGTACTGTCGTTGCATCTGTTCTGCCCTGTTTTCAGTGCAGCCTACTTTAATTTCTAACCAGATATGCAAATGTTGTATACCTTGGGTTTAGACGCTTATTGGCTTACCTCCACCTATCAGCTGCGAGCCCGCCTAACAAGCGTCGCTATTGGTGGGAAGTGTGTATGTGCGTATTCTATCTTCGCTGAGTGTGTAACTGGTACAGGCTGCTCGTAGCCTCTCTCACGGCGGGATTGAATATTGTTCCCATAACAGAGAACTCTCTGTGATGTCTCGTGATTCTCAGATCCTTCTACACCTGCACTGTGGAGAGCATCCTGACCAGCTGCATCACCGCCTGGTTTGGAAACAGCACCGCTGGCAACCGCAAAGCTCTGCAAAAGGTTGTGCGAACTGCCCGCCACATTATTGGAGGTGAGCTTCCCTCCCTCCAGGACATCTACACCAGGCGGTGTATAAGGAAAGCCCGGAGGATCATCAAGGACTCCAGCCACCCGTCCCAAAGTCTGCTCTCTCTGCTGCCCTCAGGAAGACGTCTCCGCAGCATCCGATCCCGCACTGAGGGATAGCTTTTTCCCTCAGGCTATCAGGCTAATGAACAGTAAAAACTAATACACCCTACAGCACACTCCCACTTTACGATATGCCATGCACTGCACTTTAACACAGTTCAACTGGACTACACGCACACACTGCACAAACACAACAATCTATCTGCTACCACTGGATACCATGCAACGCACATCCATGATATTGCGTATCCGGCCTATGTAAAATCTGCTGCACCTTCGCATATTGTGTGTATATATGTGTACATAATGTAGAATGTGTACACATACTGTGTATAATGTGTATTGATAACTGTAAGTATGTCTAATAGTACACTGTGTGTACTGAGTATATGTATGTGTATTCTGTACATTGTCTTCTGTATAAGTCTGTAAGTATGTACTGTCTATATGTAAATTGCTTCTGCACTGTCTGGAGCACGCTCTCAAGAATTTCACTCACCAAGGCACATGTGCTGTGGTGATGTGACAATAAAAAAAGTGATTTGAAGCTCGAAGGGGAACGCACCGGTTACTGTCGTAACCTTGGTTCCCTGAGAGCGGGAACGAGACATCACGGTGGTCGCCGTGCTCGCTGCTCTCCAGCCTAGTGGCGTTCAGTATCCGATTCTGACGTAATTGTTGCGGGCATCGCATTTATACTGCCTCTCGAGCTCGTCAGTATTTGCATGCTTTGCGACAGTTGGCCAGTCATCTAGACTGGCGTGTGCCAATAGGACTTCAGGAAAGGTTGAAGGGAAGGAGTTCCCATAACGGAGAATTCTCCGTGATGTCTCGTTCCCGCTCTCAGGGAACCGAGGTTACGACAGTAACCGTAGCGTTCTCCGCTGGTTCCCTCAAGGTTTTCCAATGGGTTTTTATAATCAGAATAAGAATTAGCTTTATTGCCAGGTATGTTTACACATACGAGGAATTTGTTTTGGTAACAGAAAATCCACAGTGCAACAGAATGACAGCAACAGGACAAGACACAGATAATAAAAAATAATATACAATATACAAAATAGACAATGTGCAAATAGCACAAACACAATATACAAATAGACAATTTAGTATGTACAGGTACGTTGGGTGCAAATTTGTAATAATGTAATGTAATAAGTATGTGTGTTAAATAAATAAATGTATGATAGTGTTGTGTGTTTCATGTTTATAGTTAAGTGTTCAACGATAAACATGAAATATAAACATGAAAGTATAAAGGGGTTTTACAAATAACTAATAAAATAAGGTCTGTGATAAACTTAACTTGAAAATGCAAATTGTCAAGCAGTTAACAAAAATAAACAAATGCTCCTATCTTGGTCATTAATAGCATATTTAAGCATAATTTTTCTCTGCATCGCTATTTCATATGAAATAATAGAAACATTCTATACAAACACAAATCTCTCTTTTTTTAAGAACTGGTTTGACAACAATATTAAATTATTTAGTCAGTTATAAAACAAAGAAGGAACAATCTTATGAATTCCTTTCTTATTGTAAAATACAAATTCCTCAAAGAGAGTTCTCAATTGTTATTGGTTCAATCCCTTCAGGTACTCACATGTTAGGTATTGATAAAGACCATTCTCCCAATTCAGCGTCTCTTGATGGTACTAATATTTTTTTTACGTTGGTTAAATGTGTTTTTCATGATGTAATAAAGCTATTTGTACTATTTTTCAAAGATAAATTGTTACTGTACCTTATGTTTTGTCTCATTGGAACTCTTTATTAAATGGAAAATGTATTTGCTGGAGAAAAGTGTGGTTGTTACCACAGAAATATCATCGTAGAAATAAGATTAAAGAAGTGTCTTATAAGCTCATTCACAGATTTTAGCAAATAATTATTTACAAAATTTAAATGTAATTTGTATTTTCTGCAATGAATATGAGGAACCTGTACTTATTTTGGCACTGTACATATTCAGTTACAGTTCAAATGTTATCAATGAAAATATTCAGTGTTTAAGACCTTTTTCACTCCTATGGGAAAATGTACTCTTTTACTTCTTTCCAAGAGGAGCAGTATTTTTACTTAATTTATTTACTTATACTGTGAACCAAATTTAATCTAATTAAGAATCTAATCTAAATCTAATAAGAAACCCAATTTATGGATATGTTGGCTGAACTATATACTGAATATGTATGTATATATTTATATGACTAAATCATTACTTCTTTGACATATTGCTATGTGTAGAATGCTTGTGTTCTTGAACTTTTTACTGTACCATCCCAAAGAGGCACAAAATTTTCATGTGATTTTTATTTTTCTTATTTATGTTATCTGATAAAATATTGTGGAATGACCTCCCTAACTCAATCCGAGAGCTGCCTCACCATCTTCAAGAAACTAAAAACACTATCTGACAAGTGGTAAAATTCCATCTTTATTTGACCCTCTAATCTGCCTATTGTACCTGAAATTAACACCTTTTTTATTTTTTCATAGCCAAAAAAAAACACAAACATTTGGGACCCTCTATCAATTGCATATTTATTCTCTAACTGCTAGCTTTTCTTGCTAAAACTAGGACACAAAGTTTAATGTTTCTAATATTTTACATAACTGCAAATTTGTGTGGTTTTAATGGGTAAATAAAAAAAATATCTAATTACTACGTGAGTTAATGTTTGTTTCTTTATAGCAGTTAGGCAAAATGATTTGTAATGGCACTTGATGTTAATGCTCTTTTGTTTGGTTTTGATTGCTTCTAATAATGTCCTCATTTGTAAGCTTTGCCTGATAAAAGGTCAGCTCATAAAACAGAGAGAATAGGCTGCATATGATATATATAAAAGATCAGTGGTATATATATATTGACAGTATCAGAGACTGAAGAACTTTGAAAGCTTGTGAACTTTATTTGATTTTGATATGTATTGCCTATGTGTATGTATGTGTATGTATATGTATCTTGTGTCTTTGAACTTTTATACTTACCTCCCCTGGCAACTCCTATTTGTTGTAATTTATTTTATGTGTATTTTTATGTTGTAACATCTTATTTTATGTTATTTCTTGATAAAATATTGTATGTTAATGTTCTTTGAAGAAGAAAAAAAGCCCAAAACAGCCCAATCGCATTTCAAGGAGGGTCCACCGGTAAAAATCCCGCTCCAAGTGGTAAAATCGAGATGCGTAACGTTATCTCAGTTATGGAGATGCACATCCCTAATACAGACATGACAGGAACCAAGCAATCATGTTGATATTTCTACAGACATGATTCAGTACCTCTCGTAGATGTTCCTCCAGGCCAAGAATATCTTCTTCTACAGCTGAGGAGTTCAACAGATTAGGGAAGAGGGCAAGCTGACACGCTTTCATCTCCTGAATAAAATAAAGCAATTTGAAAATGGTAACGTTAACTTGGCCAGTTAACTGTTACTTGATGACACAATGGAGATTTTACTTTACAAACTGTTTGTTCAATATCACCACGAACCTAGTGATACTAACTCTGACTTACTACCAACTTAATTATTACATTCAGCATACTAACGTTAACTTAGCTAGCTCGTTTGTTCAATAATAAACAATTAACGTTAAGTTACTCTAACGTTACTTCGCTTTAACTAACGTTAGCCAGTAACACTAACCGTCCTCACGTTATTCGTCCCAAGCCAGCCGAGGCGAAGAGAAGATGCTACAGCAGACCAATATCTATAAATTTCATCAGGGATCTCTTTTCTTGACATACAAACCCCCATAATGAAAGAATAATTTGCCAGTCACTCGGGTTAGTAAAGGTCGAGCGTACTTGCGCGTGAATACACTGGCGCGAAAATTAGTGAGGTCACGTGTCTCGTATTTGTTGGACTTTTCCAACATGCATTATTTGTATTATTATTATTATTATATCAACGACCAAACACATTAATAGTTTTAATTGTTTTTATTCAATCTTTGTGTATACAATTACAAAAAAATATGGACAACAGATTATTTTTCCGCTGAACAGAATTAATTTATAATAATCGATATATAAATTTAAATCTCTCAACACATTTAACTGAAAATATACCGCGTAAAACTATTAATGTAACATCGTTTACTGCATTATTTAAAAAAAAATCAAGTACTTCGCGCTTAAGTAAATAGATTTGTAGATTTTAATTGCTTTACGTTACCACAGAAACGCAGAGAAGCGCGCCGAGGCGTAAAATGTCGTAAAGTCAGATATAAAAGTGTGACGCTTTTCTTCCGGTATCTCTCTCTCAGCTTCAGCCCGCCTGCGAGTGTGCGTGAGGAAAGCTGGCTTAAACTAGGTACTTGTTTTTCTATCATATATCTGTAAGTGTTCTTTCCGCATTTCGGGTATCTAGGTTGTGTTATTTTAAGTTTATTAATGGTAACATTAGGTTTGACGCAAAGACTTTCTAGCGTTCTCGCGAATAGTAGACTTGTTACACCACGTGGTGAATGCTCCTGCAGACCCGTGTGCATGGAGCAAGTCTACTGAACTAAAAAGTTATCTTTTCAGATTACTTCAGTTAAGTGCATTAATTATCCTCCACAATATTGATCCATTTGGTCTTTGTGGGGGACTTGTGTTTAAAGATTTATCGGATCTCGTAGATTGCCAAGCAGATCATCACAAGCGGAATTTCTCAAATAGGGTAAATTCCTCAATCGACTTGGCTAGAACAACGCCAGGTTTGCTTTCATCATTGTAGAATCGTTACAGTGATGACAATGAGACCTGGTACATTCTCAACATGTCTCTACTGCTGTACTTTGGTACGATATGAAGACTGATGCTCTTCTTTCTCCCAACAGGATGTTCTTGTGCATCTCCATGGTGTTTGAAGTGTGTAGTAACCAACATGGGCAGCATGGTAAGTGGTTTGGATCGGTTTTTAGAAAATAATTGCACAGTACTAGTCACAGTCTAGCCATAATGGGCTTAGGAATTAGTGCAGTGCAAAAATTACAATTCCCTTCTCTTGCAACTCACTGTTGTGACCACCAAATAACAGTGCTACTATTGAGAAGAGACATTAATACACAGAAAATGGTGCTTGTTTTCATAATTTGTGTCATTTCAAATAAGATGTGTTCTTTCAGGTTTTGGATGACATTAATGGTCCTCCTGTGAACGGACTGGGCAATCGGGTAAGAAATTGATTGCGATAATGATGAATTACTAGAGTTTTGTCATGATGATTGGCATTAATGTTCAACTGCTCTTATTAATCATGAAAGAGAATGTGCCTTTCTGAACACTCAAACTCCCTTTAATTTTGCAGTGTAGACCTGCTATTCTTTTCTCATGTTTCCCTCTACTTTCAGGCTCCAGAACACAATGTGGGTGAATAATCCTGTGAATTAACGCATAATTTGTACTGGAGGAAGCTTGTCCTAATGGTAAATGTTACTTTTAGAATTCTTCCATTTGATAATGCATTTTGGGAAACTGATTAAGTGGAAAAAATAAATTTAATTTTGGGGACGAGTATCCCTTTTAAAGTGAGGTCTATCCCGACTTGCCCCTCTCAGTAGAGCGTAGTCGTTGGAAATGCCTCAGAGATCAAGTCTGCAGTATCGCTTTACCCATGTCGCTAATATCGTTAGCTTTGTGGGAAAATTCTGCGGTACATTCAATGAGCTCAAAGCATGTGCCTTAATTTGTAAGGCATAGCAAACATCTCACTTCTGTAAATTTCCACTCTGTAGGTGTGATCTGAAGGATGTCCACTAGAAGGCACACTACCCTTTTATTGGTGACTGGTGGTGTATTAAAGGTTTGTAATGTTAAAGTGGTTTCATTAGAAATAACATTAGTCAGCACTGTTGGTATCTGCATCCAGTTGTATGTCTGACTGGAATGTTCAAATGCCAGTGCTAGAGAACCTCGGCACCCGCTCTAATTGGACCTTATGTTTGTTGTTGGGTCCTGGACGGTGGTCGAGACAAGGCCTCATCCTGAGTTTATAAGTGCTTGTTAGTATGTAAAGCTGGTTGACTACAGTATATGTAGTGTCTGATAATTTGGTTTTACTTCAATTAATCAAGCTGTTTTTTATGTAAACGTTCCTGCATGGCCTCTCTAGTGCAGTGCGGAATGGGTCTGTCACTGGTGTGCTTTGCATTCTCCCACATACTCTACATTCCCCAACCCTTTACAACCCCCCGCAGTCATCCAAGATGCTCTCCGGGGAGGATAACGACACACTGCGACTTGCTCATTTTAGAAGCCTTATGACATTGTTTCAATAGCTCGATGAATCTTGATAATCCTGACATGTTCGTGTTATGCCCACAGGTCCCATATGACTAGATTGAAGAATGTATGTTGGGAGCTGATCGTTCGTACAGCTGTAAGATGAAAAGTAAGGCATCTTTTCTTGAACGTTTCCCAGTTGCATGTACGTGATATATTTGGTCATATACCAAGGCTTTTAGGATACGTGGTTCCTGACTTGCTGTGGACATGACCAAAAATTAAAACCCATCCTAATGAGTCACTTCAGTTGTATTTCTGTTGGGATTTATTAGGAACATTTCCCTAAATGCACTTAAACTCAAAATGGGAGGTTGTACATGTTTAATTGCTTATGCTGTTTCAGGTTTGGTGTTGGAGAGGAGGGTTTCCCTGCCAGACTTTTCTTGGAAGGTGAGGGCTGTTACACATTTTTGGATCACTTTCAAAGGGGGTTAGCCACTTTTCACTGGCGACCCTTAACGCCGTGATCCTACATCAGTGCCCTATGAGATGTTTTTTTGCAAAGTAAACTGCTTGCTGTCTTTTGGGCAACACCTGATTAACTTAAATCAATATCATTGACCTATTGTATTAGCACTTTCAATATGAATACAATTTGCTTTTGTCTTTAACAGTTGGTGCTGGTGATGATCCTACTGCACAGGAAATCTGTAAAGCTTCTGCTTTGGAGTTTTGTGTAGTTTTCAATAAAGTATAAAAGATATCTGTGTGGTTGAAGGGTGTTTTTGTAAAAATCTCAAATATTTCCTAACGGGAGTGTACGGTTTCTGTTACAATATAATTTAGCAGTTAAACTTGTTTTCTCATTACTAGAGCTCACCTTTGAGAGGATAACATAAGTTTTGACGTCTCAAAGCCACATAGCCGGTGTCATGCCGGTATGAGATTGGTTCTCAGGGCTTCATGGGGTTCAGATTAAAGGATTCTCTCTGCAGAATGCAGCTTTTAGTGCTCCACTTCTACTTTGACAAGCTGACTTTGAGTGTGTAACTAAGTCTTTTTGTTAGTGCTTGAATGTACTACTGCTGTCTTTGCTTTTGGGGAAAGTCTTGGTGTAGTTTTCAGCTGAGCATTTTGTTAATACAGTGTCTGTTTAGGAAAGCTAAAATAATAGATTATTTTACTCTTATTTTTTTTTTTCCCCAAGATTAATTTTGATTAACTTTTAAAATTAGTTTTTATTCATGGCTTGAATCTGTAGGCAAACGGTCAAGCTTTTTGTTTTGTCTTCAATGACAAAGGTGTAAAACTGATCCTTGAGATGAAAGCTGTGATGTTAGGGTTCTTTAGCCTTGTTTACAAAAAAAATACCGGAGAAATATTACTGGCTGAACAGTATTTGGCTATGAAACTAAAGATTCTCTGTTCAAAATATTGTTGGTGGACTAATGTCCTAAGTACAGACATGCCTGATATTTATATAAAGTTAAAGTCCAAAACTTACCACTCAACGTTTTGAGTGGTAATGCTGAAAGGAATAGCGTCTAAAGAGGAGTGCTGTCCTTTGAACTGAACAATGCCTGTCCCTGTGAGAGATCCGAGTGTCCCAGGGATCTTATCACAGCTGCACACAAAGAATGCTTGTTGTTTTATGACGCTCTGCAGCACCGGGCCTGGTTACCGATAGACAGCACTTGTGAATTATTAAACTTCTGCCACTTTGTGTTAGATGATGCACTCCGGGCCAGGACTGGGTCAATTAATGGGTGTTATGATTATTTATTGCATGTACAAACTATTTACTGCTTTCTTACTGTATGTATATATTTTTTTCCCTCTGTTCATGTTTCAAAATCCCAACATTGGTTTCATTCCACTTCTATTCTTTAATCTCGAAAAAGGAACAAAAGTTCCACCTACTTTTTTTGGTTTAGATAAAGACAGAGCAGATTGATATTGATTGAATCCCCCATCACATCTTTTACACAGTGAATGATTAGCAAGATTTTGATTAGGCTCAAGAAAAGGTCACATGCTTTATAATCTAGCATGTTAGTGGCTTAACTGGGTCACCCTTAGTCTTGGAAACTTGACAATTTTAAAGCAGGCCTTTTAATGCTAAAATACTACGTTAATAAAACTTTTCAAGAAAGAAAAGTATATTTCCTGCATGTTGGGTAAAATGATCAAAATTGATGTCAAACGCACATTGTCCCAGGCCCTGTGATGAATGAGGTATAAGGTCATCTATATTGCAGTGGTTCCCAACCCTGGTCCTGGAGTCACCACAACACTGCACATTTAGCATGTTTCCTTAATCAAACACCAGAATCAGGTCATCAGCTCACTCCAAGACCTGAAATTAGTGTGTCAGAGAAAGGAGACATGCAAAATGAGCATTGTTGGGGTGCCTCCAGGACCAGGGTTGGGAACCACTGATCTATTGAATAACCCACTCATTGGTCTTGAGGGAGAAGATGCCCATCAATAACAATTTTGTCCTGTAAATGTCAGCGGTGGCCATGGCCAAAATATAAGACAAGTACAATGTCCAGCACATTTTAAAGCCAAGTTTCAATGCCCCTGTGTTAAAGAAACTATTTGCTAATTTTTGTTGAGTAAAGACACTGCTGGAATTTTAATTGATTTTATATATATATTTAAAAAAATAAGTAAAATAGATAAATGCATGGCATTTTACGCAAATACATTTTTATTTAAAAATTAACTTTGTACATCTGAACTACATTTCCCAACATGCACTTCCTGTATAATTCGTCCCGCCCCCTTTTTGAGTGACAGGTTGTTTGTTTCACTGTTACCAGCTGCTGGCCCATTCCAACCCTTGTCGGAGTGGAAACACGGGGGCCGACAGTCCTCTTTTTTCTCCCTTCCCGTTTACCTCGTTGTGCTTTCTTTTATTTCACCCCGCTTTACTCTCTTTCTCTCTTTTCCTCGGCAGACAACTTTTCCTTTTCTCTCCCCTCCGTTTGAAGGTTTTAAAGCCCTGTCCATAGACTCCATAGTTATCTATTTATTTATTCTTTCTTGTTTTATCAAAACGGAATTGGCAGTTATATTTTTTTAGATGTACCACAAATGAGAAGACGCAAAAGATGGAGCTGCACATTTTAGAGCACAGTTTAAAAGTAGCAAGTATAGCGAAAGAGGGCATCCAGATTTGCACTCACGGTTTAATCAAACTAGCTTTTCTGCCCTCTAAAACAAGGTAAGTAGCTCCCCGAATCAAGTTTGCGTTGTGTTAAACCTGCAATGACTGTGCGTTAAATGTCTTCGTGAAGAATCTGACGCGGAATTACGTTAGCTTGCCGCTAGGCACCTCTTATGAGCGGCAGATGCACTTCCAGCACTTTACGTTTTTAAATCCAAACGTCTATTTGCTCCGTGCTAGAGGCGCATGACATCCCCAAGCAAGCGGTCATGGGTGTTTTGATCAGCGGTGATGGTTGCCGCTGAAGTTGTTTCGACGGTAGAGGGGTGTGTGTACGTGCTCGGGGTTGTTTTTCTTCTTGTGCGGAGGTAACGTTATAAATATACGGAGGAGGATGTTGCTTTAAATCCCCCCGTCTGTGATGCTCAATGAACGATCACGTATTCAGCATCACGGCTGATACAGATGAAGGGGGCATCCTCATGACTTGATCTGAAGATTAACCTTTCGGTGCTTTAAGCAAAAACTGACCTGTTTTTACCAGTTTGACAGAGATCCGTTTGAACTGCACTCGGTGGCGCTGGTGGAAGCCTGTAAACAACTGGAAGAGGAGGAAAAGTTGTGGCCTGAGCATGATTTGCATGCATTTGCTGCATAGGCTCATTGCCTGGGAACAGAAATGTGCTTTTACCACCTTTTGTGTTTGGTAATGCACATTCATTGCTGCTGGTAACGTTCTGCAGTTGTTTTCTCTCTCATACTGATGCACCCTCAGATGAGGGTCTTTGTGAAAGACCATCTATTCATAGAGTCTCAAATGCCCCTCGCTGTGTTTGCCTAAGCAGAGTGTGTGAGCACATCTCCAGTCCGGCTCCGGGTCTGAACCTCAGGGAGAAACATCCTGCTCGGTCATTAGTCTCGTTAGACTAGACACACACACATGCATCTAGCTAGAGTTCAAGTGGTTAGTTTGCGTTATTGTCTTTATTTAAAAAAAATCTGTGGTTTAAATCAAGGGCCTAATTCCCCTCAGGCCCCTTTTATGTTGCATGTTTACTTGCTCTTGCATTTCATGAATCTCATTTTGCAGGACCGTTCACAATGCTTTATTGGTTCTATGCTTGTAATGGCCGTGATGTTCAGAGTATTGTTTTGAAAAGGTCTTGCTGCATTCAAGAGACTGCAATTAAGTAATATCACACAAGTAGCCTAAGTGTGATAGATACTGGCTTTGACACTAAAAATAATTGTAGTCAACAACTACAAGTTGGACTTGTTTGAATAGGAAACTTTTCTTTAGAGATCAAATATGTTTTGTCTGATTCAGAGCCTGGAACAGCAATGATGACATCACCTCCGATCGAAAGGAAAAATACTGTAAAAAAATATCTGCTTTCAAATGCAGGATTATTAGTTTGCGAAGGGAAGATTTATCACAGTAAAAAGCTTTGCAGCTGGGTTGTTTTGAACGTTCAGGTTGTGTTTGCAGTGACACGTTCCTCCTGGTGGTTTGCATCTGGCTGTGAGCCGCATGGCTTCGGGGTTTTCTGTTGTATTCAGTGCTGTATGTCTTGTCCAACAGGCCATGAAATCCGTTTTAAGAGCTTTTTTGTCTTTTTGGATCCAAATGCAATTTCATGTAGAAATAGCTTTTTTTTATACGGCTTCTTTTCTGATTTTGAGTCATTAAATTGATTCTGACTTGGCAAACCCTTTTATGCTAGGGGATGGGGACACACTTGTTTTTCTGTCGCAGAGGCACAGCTTGAATCAACTTATTTAGTGGCTGTTTGTGAAGTGTCTCAGAGTGATGCCGAATGCACACAACACAAGGGGAAGTCTGGAAATAGTTGCTTATAGATTGAAACATTGTTGCCAGCCCTTGGGTTGTGCTGGCTCATTCTTTGTCCAGCAATGAGTTTTTGTTTACTCAGGAAGATACAATGAAACAACACAGTTAACCAAATGCAGTGTCACCATTGAAACAAAGCAAAAAACTGAATATATTTCAATATATTAGTAATTTATTCAATATAAAAATATGTATGTGTGTGTATCTAAACATTCTTAAATATTTATTTTTACTTGAGATGCAAACTGAACGTTTTAAGTCTTGTTGTCTGAGAAATTTAATAAAATTGAGTACTTAAAACAAGAACAAATGTCAATAGGGTATGAAAACGTGTAAAAAAAAAACTGTTAAAATAGATTATATTTTTCAGCATTTCAGGTGTCGATCTGTTGAATTTTTCAGTAAATCTAGTATTATGCATTAAGTCAACATTTAAAAAAATCATAATAATAACGGGCCCTATTTACTCTCTTAATAGCTGCTTCTGGGCTTTTTGTACAGAATTTTTTGGTGCACATTATTCCAAAGACAAATGTTGTTGTAATGCTAAATCAAAGAGTATTAACTTGCTCCACCTCTGAAACTCCTTTTTGGCTGACGTTAAAACGACTTTGGTTTTAACCCCTCCAACCATCTGGCTCTCTTCTAGTTTCTACCATATCACAATACAATCAATTCAGTGGATAAAATCAAGGATAGGCCTACAATCTTCTCATTTTACTCAGAAATACATGATGATACCGGAGGTAAATGTGAATATGTGAATCATTTTGATTTTGTTTACATTTTGAATGTTGATTTTAAAGGATAGTTCACAAACAAGTAAATAAATAAAAGCTTTCATTATTTGAACAAAAAAATTTTTTAAGTTCACTGGTGATGTTTTTAGACTTCAGGTAAGCAGTCTTTATTTCCAGCAGAATTACCGGATAAACAGGAACGGCTTATAAATTCAGTGATTCTCCCCTAAAAATGGAAATAAAAAGGAAGCGGTAAACATTTTTAGGTAAGCTGCTGGAATCAATAGTTATTTGGTTGTGCGTTTGTAATGAAGATTCAATGTGTTTGTCCTCAGAGACCTCAGGAACGGTTGTTAGGAGCACATTTCTGAGCAGAGGCTCTGAGCGAGTGAGTCATAGCCTGTTGAAAAAATGGAGATGTTTTGTTGTTCTGATTTAAGGGCATAAGACCTGCCTCTGATTATAATTGTTTTGCTCATCTCAGGACTCAAAATAGTGTAGCTCCATCATATCTCTCTCTTCACTCGGTGACTCAAATTCAGCTCAAAGCTGAATGAATTTAGTGCTGCAGAAAGGTGGATTTTTACATGGAAAATTAAGTGAGTCAAGTCTATTGCAGAGCGTCTGAGCATTTCCTATTTTCTTATTCCTGCTTTGAATAAAACAATTCAAGCAGTACTTAACCTTGTGCACTGTTCGTTTGGGAATTACACTCGTACTGTTTGGGGTCTCCAGAGACCCCAGGCAACAAAATGTAATTTTGTAACAAAATGTTTTGTTTTTTTAACAAATTTTTTTGTCAGTTTATTAATGTTTTTACTCCACATTTGTGTAGTTTTTGGAGGATTCATGATATTTTTTAAATGTATACAAATAATTTAAAACAAAATTTTTTTATTTAATTTGTAAAATTTTCTTTAAAAAAATATTTTCATGCACAACTTTCGTTCATGGGGATAACATGGATAAATTGACATGGTTTAGTGTAAGATTTTTGCCCATCTTTTGGAAAATTATGTTTTAAAATAAATAAAAAATCATCACTTTAACCAGTAGATGACATTAGATCTCTACTATTTGCTATTTGACCAACTGAAATATCTTTCACAGGTTTTCCAGTTGGATTCATATCTAAATATGATAAAATCACAATTATAACACAATATTCACAATTATTTTGTCAGTTTTCCGTGTGTGTGTGTGTGTGTGTGTGTGTGTGCATGAATTGTATCCATTTTCTAAGCGAACAACTTGAGTGACTTTTTTTTTCATGCTGACATAAAAATAGATATCATTCCAATTAATTTTTTTATTTGTAGATATAGAACGTGTTGACAGATGTACAAAGTCTCATGCCATTTGGACTAAGGGGACATTTTTATTTTTAATTCAGCAAACATCCTCTGGGGTCTAAAAATACCCCAAACAGTGTACAAGGGTTAATGCCATACTTTAGATATATTTCTGCACTGCATTGCTGTCATTTCAACTTTAGGCTGAAGGGGATTTCAAATGATCACACAGCACCAGAAGAGTCCAACAGCTTGCAAAAACCTTTTTAACCCTTATTTTTCCTGTTTTGTCATCTTTGGGAAAATAAATATACTGAATATATAATAAATATTGTGAAAAGCCGATAAAATCATCATTTTAGCAAAACAATTATTTTCCTGAATGATTCATTTTTTAGAGCATTTGATTAAAGCTTTTAATTTGATATGATTTTGACATCAAGGTGATACGGCTGTCCTCCTGATATCATAATACAGAAAAAAAAAAGTTTATTTAAATTAAAACTACTTTAGATTTTGTATAATCCTTTATTATTTCATTGGGGGGAGTATTTTAACAACCCTTTATTAATATCGGGGAGGAAAAAATGCAAAGTTATTAAAGTTATTTATGACCGTTTCTGGAGGGACTTGATAAATATAGCCACACCACCCCCACATATGATCATCACATGGCGCAACTCCTCGAAAACCTTATTAGCATGCCTATTATTAACATATTGGCTGTTTATTAGTACTTCTAAAGCACATATTCTGCATGACCATATTCTTCATCCCTAATCCTACCTGAATTTAACGGATACTAACTATTAATAAGCAGCAAATTAGGAGTTATAGATAAATGTTATTTAGCAATGCTTTATAATATTGAGAATTGGAACTTAAAATAAAGTGTGACCAAAAATATTTATAATATATGAAAATAATGATTAAGATATTTACACTTAAGCTTATGTATTCATAGTGTAAGGAAACGTTTTACTTCATGGTTATACCACATGACTAAGTTTAGTAGTTTTAGTATTTCTCTAAGCTAGTCTTGGTAATTTCTATCTTTCATGTCCATTCAAAAACAGTGCACTAAAGTTTAAACGTTAAATCCCTAAGCCTGCATGCAGCCTGTGATCTCTGTGAGACCGAGTAAATTTATGTTCATGGAAGCTTCTCAGGAATATGTTATTAACTTCTATTCATTACTCTGCACCTTCTGGGCTCATAATTTCCATCTCTTTCTCTCTTTGCTTCTTTCCAGATGCAAGTTCTTTAGTTTAACCGAAACTCCGGAGGATTATACCATTATTGTGGATGAAGATGGCTTTAAAGGTAGGTCTTGTGGTTACTCTTTTACTTAGAGTGCACTGGGTTTAGTGCAGTGAGGCAAGATTAAGTCATGTAAAGTATCACCGATTCGCTATAATTCCTTGTAGCTTGACTCGCTGCCAATGTTTGACCACATGTTGCTCCATCAGCGGTCCCCCCCATACACACACACATTTCCATTATGGGTTACTAGAGGCTAAGCTGTCAGTGGCTTTGGTTTTGTGGTTGATTGAGTGAATCCATGTCATTACACTCTCGTTACCAAGGTGAAACCCGTTTGTAGCCATGGATACCAGAAGCTCTGTGTTGCGAAATTGGTACAGGTATTTTAAAATCCCGGAAGATTGTGGGTTTGTTTGCCAGCTTTTCTGGCAATATTTCTAGAATATTAGAATTTTTTTTTTGATCCCGATCTTCCCTCATATTTGTGTGCTGTCAATTCAAGTTTGTTAGCTTTGAGACCATTTTAATGTTCTCAAAGTGCTAAACATCAACAAAATCGTATTTTTTCAAGAAAACAGAACAAAACTATTGGTAACTCGTTTCTGTTGTCTGTTTCAGAGCTGCCAGTGTCGGAGTATCTCAGTGTGGCCGATGCAACGTGGTTGGCTCTTAATGTGGTGTCCGGGGGCGGGAACGCCACCAGCTCTCAACCAATCGGAGTAACAAAAATCGCAAAATCAGTCATCGCCCCATTAGCAGACCATAATATCTCGGTGTTCATGCTGTCAACTTACCAGACTGATTTTATACTGGTGAGTGTCACCGATGCTAAAGAGAGCAGGAAATACTTGCCTTATTATTATATTCCAAATGTATCTACTATTTGCATTTCCACCAGAATTAAGGAGTTGTTTTTTAGTCAGTTATTTTTCTCCATTAAAACAATTGACGCATAAAGAAGCACATGACACCATCATATATAAGTAAGGAAATTCATATGTAAGCATAATTTATATTTACTACAAAACTAATTTCAGGGATTTTAGCCTAAACCTAGTTCAGGGCTCATCGTTAGCTTGGTTCCTGCTGGACTGTGAGACAACGGGCTTACCATTTCTACAGTTTAAGTGAGCAATGCAATCACACAACAGAGCGGTTCACACCATAAATGCTTAGGGTTGTAATATTTCATATCTAGCTCCAGAGTTGGGGCTTTTAAGCCCATTTTGTTCCATGTACATTGCTTCTCCCTCCAGTTAAAAATGGAAAGCGTTGCCTTACTGATTAAAAATAAATAAATCATAACTTGGTTATTTAAACAACAGTAGTAGGGACTGTGAGCAACACAAGAACTTGATCCTTTTGTAAAAACACTGTAGAAACAAGAATGCAGCAGTATCAAATGTATTTGACTCAATCCATTAAACTAAATCAAGTTTGTGACAAATTAATGGAGACTTTACTCAACATTTTTCAAGTACAGTCAGAATGATTATTTTAGCGTTTCATAATAAACAATGTTCTAACTGGCATTGATCCAAACCTGTCCCTGGAGGGCCGGTGTCCTGCAGAGTTTAGCTCCCACCCTAATTAAACGCACCTGAAGCAGCTAATCAAGGTCTTCAGGATTACTAGAAAGATCTGGGCAATGTTGTTGGAGCTGGCTGAAAATAAACTCTGCAGGACCTTCGCTCTTCAAGAGCAGGATTGGACACCCCTGAATGATATCATTTCTAGCTTGGATAGACTGTATAAAAACAAGAAGAGATGCTTTGAATTTACTAGTTAACCTGGTGATTTGGTTTTTGCTAATGCTAAAATGTAAAAATAATATGCTAATAGTCTGATTAAACAGCTGGTCTTATATTTTAATATTTATATCCAGTTTGGCTCAACTGATGCTGAAACATTATAATATATATTAATAATAACAATAATAATTTTTGGAGAAATAATCTTGTACACCACAGCTTTGGCTCAATAACTTCATCCTTGATGACTATTTTGACTTTATTACTCTTTTATAAAGTACTACTGCTGATCACATGGAAATATAAATATATAAAAAATAACTATTCCAAAAAAGTTATATCGCGGGACTGGGATAGAAAATACAGAGACTGGACCTCTTTTAAGTTTAATTTAACAACCCTGACCTAGATAAAGTCTGTGGGGAAAGTGTTGTTCTCTCTTGTGTGATTCTCTTCTCTTTTGGCTCATACGGCATAGAATCGACTCTGACTTATCCTGGAGTTTACACTTACTTAGACAATCCTCATTACTTGAACTGTAGGAAATTATATGAATCCACTCATGAAGTAAAAATCAATATAAGGTAGGGCTGTGCAATTAATCGCATGCGATTCTCATGCGCATCTCGTCAGTAAAGCCGGCTCCGTGATTGGCTGTAAATCTCCATCACCTGTGTTCAAATTGAGCGGCAGTTAATACACAGAGCCGTAGTTCACAGACAAGCTCGGCAATATCGCGTTCATTATCGCAGATGATTCGCATTCGACTATGAACGTGATATCGCGTAGCTTGTCAGTGAACTACGGCTCTGTGTATTAACTGCCGCTCCGATTTACCGCCAATCACAGAGCCGGCTTTACTGACGAGATGCGCATGAGAATCACATGCGATTAATTAAACATCCCTGATATAAGCATAAAAAATTACTATCCACCTTATTTTTCCTGTAGGAGCAGACATGGCCATTTGTAAATTGAATGTGTTTGTCTTCCGGTGTCATTTGCTTCCAGCTATTTTTAGCTGTTCAAAACAGCTTGTTTTGCTGCTTGATATTGCAAGCTGTTATGTCTCACCATATTACTTTAATGTATTATATTATTTATGAGCACACTGGCTTGTAGTGCAAACAGTTTTACCGTTTACTATACTGTTAGTCTTGTTATTTCCCTACAGCGGCTAATGAACCGGAAGTATCGCACATTCACAGAAAACAGCTTACTTCTGCGTTGAAAAATATAACACGAGAAAAAGAACCGCAGTATATACATGACAAACACAAACCAGTCTATTGCAAAAGATTATATGAAAACAAGCATATTAGTGGTTAAAATACAGATTCACAACTTCTGTTTTATTGCACAATTTGAAAATGTCCTTTCATATAAGTACATGGTCTCATTATTGCTATTATATGTTCAAGCTTAAACTATACATAAAGTAAATCACCACTTCTCTTCTTCTTTAACAACCCATGTACCATGACCACAGCCAGTTGCTGTCATCTCAGCACATTTCTACTTTGTGTGTTCGTAAACACATGGCCAGTCTATCAGTGGTGGAACGATCACCAGAGCCTGTTTATGAAAATAACAAGTAATGTGGGAGCGATGGTAATCTGGGGGTAGTTATGTAAAGAGGATAAAGCCTGTGGATCAGCAGCCGCTTGGTGGAGTTTACTGGAAAGTTCACGTTCCACACCAGCTGCTCCCAGCCAGAGGAATAATCACAGAGCTTTATAGAAAGAGAGGAGATGACCTGCCTCCTGTGCTCGGCCATTTCCTTCTCATCCTCACCCTGCCCTTCGTCCTTGGCCTGGTTACTCAAAACTTTAAGAGCAATTCAGAAATACCCGTCTGTATCCGTCCCATCAGGCCTAGAGCACACAGATGTCTCCTTCATTGTGCTCACTTAAAAAAAAAAACAAGTGAAAGAGAATATTGTCTTCCAGAGGAGTTGTTGATGGGTTTAAGCTTTGCAGCCCTGGGAAATACTCACAGTTGTGTAAGGCTGAGCTAAATAGATTTGAATTATACTTAGTATGAATAAAATGCATTTTAAATATATTACTTTTTTACTAGGGGAAATATAATTGTAATATAATATTTGTAAGGACTTAACAAGCCATTAACATATTTACTGACATATAGCTCGAGACTTACTGATATAACAAAGATAATATAACTTTATTTGGAGTACTATTTGTGCACATTGCACATTTCTTAATATTATTCCTAAAACTTGGCCTACTTAAGCACACGTTAAACAATCATTTCAACGAAAACAACCATTGTTACTTAATATAAGTAGTAAAATATAGCAAAACTGTAGTTAAAATATTCAAACCATATTTTCACCAAATGAACACACCATTACAACATCAACCTAATAGCCAAATTAAAAGCGCATTCAAATAGTTGTATTTGTGATTTGCTTACTTTTGTGTTACCAGCCAAATTAAATGGTATATTATACATATATATATATATTGTGATATATTGCCCAGCCCTACTGTTGTTGTATCTGTGTAAAATGTTTGCTGTTGTTGAACTCTTGTTTTTCACGAGATAGTAATGGTTCAATATAAACCTTGAAAATGTTTCTCTAGAGCTTCTATGATCTTATCAAATAGTCCAAGGAAACTGTATATCCGTGGATAGTTACCCTTGAAATGCTGCGTGGCGCTCATTTAGTGCACCCATCAGGGCCTCACTGGAATACTATGAATTTCAGCTTAATTGGTTGCTTAAGACATCCTTATGTATTGTTTTCACTGTAATGTATTCTGGGTTTGGTAGAGGTGTTTGAAATGCAAATGAACATTCATTTGTGATGTGTTTGAGCTGGTTTTGGTTACTGAAGGAAATGGCAAAAGCGGAGTCTAAATGAAGGGTTTCTACTAGTGCATGTTTGTGTTTCTGTAAGATGAGCTCTATTGAACATTTCATACAGTTTTCATAAATTGAAACATCTGAACATCTCCGCCAGAAATGCAGAAAAATAAGCTTGATAAAATTTGTGCCTGTACTCTGTTCAGAAGTAGCAGATTCTGATAACTTGCTTGGTATTTCTCATCTGTACTTCAGAAGCCACAGTACATCACGAGTGTATATTATCTAACAGGGTTTGCCACTGTCCGCAAACAGTTTTAATGGTTTATGATTATTTGTTCTCTCTTTGAATAACTGAACTCACTCAATCTTCAGCTCACTTGTATTTTTACTAAATGAAAAATTCTCATGCGATTCTGTCCATAGGTTCGAGAGCGGGATCTACCCATGGTCATGCACACGCTGTCTTCAGAATTCACTCTTCTGAGGGTTGTCAATGGAGAAACAGTTGCTGCCAACAGTATCGGGGTCACCAATGGTTTTGTCAAGCCTAAACTGGGTAATCATCTGTCGTTATTCTGAGGGTGTGTCGACACAAGGCATTTTGTGCATTTGCAGTAACAAGTGATGTTGCTAAGACTTAAAGGGATAGTTCACCCAAAAATGTAATTGATTAATTAATTAATGAGATTAATTACTCACCCTCATGTTGTTCCAAACCCGTAAGACCTCCGTTCATCTTCAGAACACAAATTGTGATATTTGTGATTAAATCCAATAGCTTTCTGACCCTCCATAGACAGCAACATTGAACCACTGATGTAATATGGACTATTTTAACCATGTCCTTACTACCTTTCTTGGCCTTGAATGTATCAGTTGTGTTCCTGTCTATGGAGGGTCAGAAAGCTCTTGGATTTCATCCAAAATATCACCATTTGTGTTCTGAAGATGAACAAAGATCTTACGGGTTTGGAACAACACGAGGGTGAGTAATTAATCACAGAATTTTAGTTTTTGGGTGAACTATCCCTTTAAACTAGTAAATCAAATGATCAGATTAGACTCCTCGTATCCTCATATTTAATGTAGCACGGCCATTTGTCATTTAAATGTGTGAGGCTTCCAGTGTCAGCCGTTTCCAGTTATTTTACTTGTACAAACAGAATCTGCTGATACTTTATAGTATAAACTAGTATTATCATATTTAATATATTATCATAATCATAAACACACTGGTTTGAAGCACAGATAGTTTTACCATTTACTGAACTTTATTCTTCTAGTTGTTTACCAGTAGTGACTAATGAATTGGAAATCTTGCACATTCAAAGAAAATAGCACACCTACTCATTGCAAAATCTGACAACCATGATGCAGAGCCTTGAACTTAGATTTATCACACGGAGTAATAAGATCTGAAACACCTGTTAAAGGGGTCCTATTATGCTTTTTCACTTTTTGAATTTTAGTCAGTGTGTATGTTTGGGCATAAAACGATCTACAAAGTTACAAATCTCAAAGTCCACTCCAAAGGGAGATATATATATATATATATATTTTTTTTATCCCTTTTCAAGAACTACAACGAACGGCTCGTCTGGACTACAAAGTTGTTTTCCTGTATTTGTGACATCACAAATGTTAAATCCCGCCTACTGAAATTCGAATGGTTGGTGGGTGGGGTGAACGCTTGGTTGAGCACTGCACATTTCAAAATCGAAACCCAGTGCGGGTGTTTTTATATCACTGTATTTCTGATGGAAACCAACTGTTTTCAGAAAATTTATGGATGTCATTTTCATTTCATCTTGCATATGTCTGATAAAGCAGCGTTTGTGAGCGGAGCTCTGCTTTGTGTACTGCGTTACCGGGGAAACCTCGAGCTCTCCCGGTCCAACAGCGCCTCCTGCTGGCAGAGAGTGAATTTGCATATATATGCTGCCACAAATAGTGTAAGTCTGTGCGACTATGGTATAAATAAATTCAACTGTATAAAAGTTTCACTGCAATTCATGTTATAATGTTAGAATGAAAGAAGAATAAACATAATACATATTACCATTGCACTTATATGTACATAGTCAATACAGTTATTTTTAAGCTGTTGTTGACATCCTATCTAAAACGTGATTTGGCCAAAAAAAAACAATAACATTACCACTTTAATATGTCTTGCAATACCGTGTGTGCAAGGGTTCTGCACGATCCTCTTGCTCAATATTCTCAAGGTCTGGATTGATATGGCAATATTGACAAACTTGCTGTTTTGGAAAGGGGCGGGCAGTAATGCAGTCTAAGCTGTTCTCCAATCACAACGCCCTGTGACAGCTAACCAATCACAACACATTTCGTTTTTCGGAAGGCGGGCCTTCATCAAACCCGGAACTAATCGAGTCGTTTGTGTCCGGCTGGGGAGAGAGGTATTGTAATTATGTGAAAAATAATGCAATTTTCGAACCACCAAGCATGAGAGCATGTTCTAGTACACCCCCAAAACAAAATCTAGACTTTGTAAAAGAGCATAATAGGACCCCTTTAAGTGGCTGTGGTGTGGTTAGGCATCAGCCTCTGCATGTCACATTTGAGTCAATTGTTGGTGTTCCTTTTGAACAGACTGCGTAGACAGACCTTTTTAATATTTTTCTGTGCTCACTGGTATGTTCTATGTTTAAAGTCAACATGAAACCAATTTGACACTTTTATAATAATGTCCCTGGTATTATTGTGCATAAGTTAACTGTAAACCCCCTTTCAGATCTGACTTTCTAGGATTGAAAGTGGCCACTTTTCATGATTCAGTCAATTCTTGATGCATAAATCTGACTATTTTCAAATTTTGTCCCCTCACTATTTCTCTCACAAATATTACATTGCCGTTTTAAATCTGGTTGTGAATGCCATGCCATGTTGACTTTAAATAGCATCTCCATCAACAGTAATGCACATTTGGTACATAATAGAGACAAAATGGATTTCATGGTAAAACATCAATTTAGAACATTGCTAAGCTCTTATATAGAAATATTACATAAAAATACCATGATCATGTCCTTTTCAAAACATTATTTATAGCATTTTCAGTGGAAAAGGATTTCTGTGAGTCCTTAAAAAAAAAATATATATATATATATATAATCTCTCTCTCTCTCCTTCCCTCGTGAAACATCCTGACTGACACACCAGCGACGTTTGTGTTTTCAGTTTGTTAGCTTCATCAACTCTCTTTTTCTTTTCCTCAGTCCCTCGGCCGATCATTCACCCTCTCTCCAGCCCCAGTAACATGTTCTGCGTTACCAGCCTGGACCCCGACACGCTGCCCTCGGTGGCCACGCTCCTCATGGACGTCATGTTCTACTCGGGCGGGTAAGAGCTCTGCGCGGACCTCTCCTCCTGGCTTACATATGGCAGTAACCGAGAGCCATCTGCCAGATCTATTAGAGAATGATGATAATACACACAGGTCGCGGTAGGGAGTGCATTGTGACGACAGGGGAGAAAAGACTGGAAACAAAATGAGCAGTGTGTATTTGTACTATTTTACTCTTCCTTATAGTGGCTGAACTTGTTTACTACTCAGACAGTGGCAACAGGCCAACAGTTAGAGGGAAAGATCAGATAAGAGTTGCCTTTTATCATACTCCTCCCATTTTCACTATTCCTTGTGAAAGCATCAGCTGAGTTGAGCTTTAATGAAGCGTGTGTAATAACTAGAATCCCTGCTGTGCTTCATTACAGTGTGAAAGAGACCGGGGGGCAGAGCGAGGATTCTGGACACATCCGCTTTTTCTCCTTCTCGCTGATCGAGGGCTACATCTCTCTAGTTATGGATGAGCAAACCACCCGGAGGTTAGACCACCCAGCCCTGCATCTAACACTCTGTCAACATGAAAACACAATTGACCCTATTTACTTTCTCAATACACACCCCTGGTCTTGTGCATGCTATTACAAAGGAGAAAGGGTTTGTTTTTGTATAAATATACCCTATTATTTTCCAACCTATTTCTTCCAGCCACCTAACACTTGTATTAAACGCCCATTTGTCCAAATAATTCCCAATCCATAAAATCTTTTTTCTTTGATCACATGGAAAATCACATTAAAGGGATAGTTCACCCAAAAATTTAACTCTCTCATTATTTAGACACCCTCATGTCATTACAAATTGATCAATTTAATTTTATTGAAATAAAAGCCTAAATTAAATCTGTATTAAAAGTGAAGGTGTTTCTTCAGAAGATTTAATCAAACTGATCAATTCATATGGATTACTTTTACTATCTCTACAAACCTTTGGAAGAATCAGAGTTTTGGTTTTGTGGTAGAAATATCTTAGGTTTCATTAAAAATCTTAATTTGTGTTCAAAGATAAATGAAAGTCTTATGGGTTTGGAATGACATGAGGGTGAGTAATCGATGACAATTAAAAATTTTGCAAAACAGTCCCTTTAACAGAAGTAAAACGGCTTGAAATGTACTTTCATGTTGACTTTAAGGAACTGAAACATACATTTTGTATGTACACTGCAATATTGGACCTGGATGGGTTGTAAAGTGGATTTCTTTGTCTTTTACATGTAAACTGTCTGAAGTGCTTTCATCAGAATTTTCCAACTATTTAAAAATACCAATCGTTTAGCTTGAAGCCTGTTGAATCACCGTGTCTTTGTGTGTGTGGCTAAAATAGAACTTGCCCGATGAAAAGATTTCTGATTTCATATATAGTATCAATTGTTTTGTTATCACTTACTGCATATGGTTTACATGCTGCTCTTTTCTTGTCAGGTTTCCAAACAATGTCCTCTTCACCAGCGCTTCAGGAGAGCTTTGGAAAATGGTCCGCATCGGAGGACAACCCTTAGGGTTCGGTGAGTTCAGGCTAAAACTCAGCCTTTAGCTAAAACTTTATTATAAGCGCATGCGCGTCTGTCGCATTAAATTCTTGAGCTCGTTATAGCAGGATGGATTCTGATTGGGTGTCAATGTTTTTATCGTTCATCAGCTTGGAAAAAATCATTATGAAAGTGATTCCAACAATATCGAAGTGATTCCAACAATATCGTTTCTCTGTGCCTTTACCGTTATAGTTGTGATGTGGACTCTGCTGTTCTTTAATATTGAGAACGATTTTTAGAACTATATATTTATCATTATCTTTATAGTTATCGTCCTTAGTGTGAACAGACCTTAAAAAATGCTTAGCCACATACTTTTGTCATGATAGCATTCACATTTTCCTTGATTGTAAAAAGTTTAAGGTCCATTAACTTTAACAAAATTTAGTGGGTAAAAAAATATCTATTGTCTGTTCAATACTATACTATAGTGTAGTGTGAGTCACACAGAAGTCACTTTCAGACCAAGCAGCTGTCGGTTGGTCAATGTGGCGAATCTACACGGGGAAATGTTTCGCCCTTGTGTGAAATTCCCGGTCACATGCATTCCTATTGAAATGACCGGATTTGGCCACTGAAAATTCACCAAACAACAGTAAATGTGTTAGTGCATCTTTATGCACACACTACCTCAGTAAATCAAAAGCGCATTTGAAAGTTTTGGTAGCTGAATTTAATTTGTCTTCATCAGATGAATGTGGCATTGTGGCTCAGATATCTGAACCGCTGGCGACCGCTGACATTCCAGCCTACTATATCAGTACCTTCAAGTTCGATCATGCTCTGGTGAGTTTGAGCACCCGCCACTTTCCCATCACTAAATATTCAGCTAGCAAAGGTGGAGTTTAACACCAGCAACATCTTGTGTCCATGCAGGTGCCTGAGGAGAACATCCAGAGCGTGATCGGAGCCTTGAGGACCAATGAGAGCACAGGACAGTGAGACTCTGCGATTGGTTAGGCGTCCCGCGTCCCTGAAAACATTTCGATTTCTTATGTCAAACTCTTAAAAGTGCCAAGTGCTTACCTGAGGAGTGCTTCTGGGAGGAGGATAGGAAGGGGAATGGATGAGTGAGGGGGAGGGGACTCTAATCTTGCAGTCAGTATTACGTGACAGCATCACTTCCTGTCCATTTCTTGCAAAAAGAAAACCCTAATCCCACCCAACTCTACAGGGATCCTGCGATGGTGTGAATCCAGTGTTTTTCTTCTCCTCTTTCTCCCCCACCCCTCTTCCTCTTATCCACTCCTCCTCCGCACATCATTTTACCATGGCAACAGGGCCTGGACTTTAGCTACCGATTCTTAAGACGTTGCAAATAACTATTATGTATTGGTGGAAGGTCCTCCTCCTTGAGGACACAGAATGTACTCCAATGTTTCTCGAGATTTATTACCTTTTTCCTGCCCCCCTTCTTGTTTTCTCTTGCAGTGCCAAGACATGAGGCATAAATGGGCTCCTTGTCTAAAAACGTGATGTTTTGGGGATGCAATTTGATGGTTCAGGGTTGTTTTTTTATTTCGGCAAAATGGTCCAGTCACAAGTTCAGTCTGTGAAAGAAGCTTTTCACTCTCGTTCGGAAAGTTTCCCGTTTTTGTTTAGAGGTTTTGTTTCTTTCCCCTCACCTCAATCCTATATTCACATTTCAATGCCAAGTAGCTGGGTAATGAATTAGTTGTTGTTGTTTTTGTCTTCAGAGTACAATCAATGGTTTTTCTGTCCGCTCGGCCGAGTTGGCAGCGAACGTGCACAGAGATTGGAATCAAGGATTCAGGTGAGGTGAAACCGTTTGTTCACACGCAGTTGTTTGGGTTATATAGACAAACAAGTACACGAATTGTGCAGTTTACTGTATTCTGATTTTAAATTCGTTCCACTGAGGACGTCGCTTTTTATTACCGCCCTAGAGTCGTCGCATGCTTGCGATCGGATGAAATGTCTCTTTAGTCTTCACCACTACTCGCTCTTTCGAATATTTCTCAAAGCTGTCTCTTCATTCACAGAGGAACTGTTAGGGGGAACCTGTCGCTTGTTGAATGTTAGTTAAGGTCAGCTGTCGCAGACACTGGCGTTAGTTTAGGCCTTCAAGCTCCCCTTGTCTGCACTTTATTTAAGGTCTGTCTTACAGATCTTACACTTCTGATGTGAAATACCGGGGATGAGTCTCTTTCTCTTTGAAGGGGTCACTTGTTGCTCTTTACACGAGTATGGGTGTCTTTTTTTCCCGCAAGCTTTTCTTCTATCAGCTCCTAAGCAGGAATTTGCAGAAACCATATATTTATCAGTGTTAAGAAGGGGTGAGCTGTTTATTCTCTGACAATTAATGACGTGAAACAATATATTTTTTCAGCTTAGATTTGATTTTCAATTGTTCCTTTTTTTTCACTGTTTGAACCATGTTTTCTTGAGCGTACAGTGGGGGTTTACACCATGCGACTGCTAGACCATGTGCCAATTGAGGATTTATCTACACAAGTTTATGAAGATATTTAGTAATATCTGTGATTTACAAAAGAATTCTGTGGGATGATATTTGCTAAAGTTACTTCTAACTACCCATAAAAATGATTGATTTTGAGAAATTGTTGATTAAACCAGCTTAGACACCAGAAAAGGTCATGACTTGATTACTTCTATTTTTTTTTTACCTATTTTGTGTTGGTCAGAACTGTCCTTTATGTTTGCACATTAAAGAGGGTGACTTTCAACTATTCCCTTTTCCCTCAGAATGTATTCTGCTTTATAATTGGTACTTTGATCTATCAATACTGTTTGGTACAAATAAAGCATGTACTTAATTCTGAAGGATACAAGAGTTTCAATATAACTTCAAATGACATTTTCTGTCCCTGATGTGGCTTAAGACTAAGTTTGTTTTTGCATGTCTTCATTTAAGGCCTCCAAAAACACTTTTAAAATGATCCGTTAGGAGTTGCTTCTCCTTAATATTTATTCATTTTTACAGCGACCTGAAAATAATGAATATAAATGATGTTTAAAGCCTGAAAAAACACTATCTTTTAGAATATTAATCAGTTATGCTCCAAAATATTTAATCTAGTAATTGCTCAATTAACGTAAAACTGGCAAGCCACAGTCATTGTTCTTTTGAGACCGTTATTTAGCAAAGGTATGAATCAAAGTTTTAATTAATTTTATAATATATAGCTTGTTTGTGGTTTCTAATTCAGTAATCACAATGCATGGAAGGTTGTAAGTTTGCAAAAAGATGGGTAGTGCTTTGTCAAAAACCTCTGCTACAGCACAGTAAAGCCAGATGCATTTTAATTTAAATATACTTTTCATGTAGCTGTACAGTTTTCAGAGGCAATTTTTTTTGCCTGTTGACAATTCAGTGTGATTTAAACAAGAAAAGCAGATCTTGAAACGGCACAGATAATGTCTCTTTGAACATACGGTGTACAGGTGATGACAATGTATCATTTAGAGCAAACTTCCAAAATGTCCAAGTAGCCAACATAAGACTCATTAAGAGGTCTTGAGTTATTTAGGAGTTAGACTCATGTCTATTTTGAGGTCAGCACTGTCAACAGAAAAGGAGGTGTCACATTTCCTTGTTACATTAAATACAGCCTTGACTTGATGCAGAGTGACTTGAAGACTCCTTAGTGAGGGCCTGTAACAAGTCCAAAGGTTCTGGAGAAATAATGAAACGTGGCATTCTGATTCGGTGCCTGATATAATAGTACAAATTTGCCTTGACGGTCTCATATGATTGATCTGACCAGCGCCACCATGTGGTCAACACCACAGGCAACACCCGTCACGTGGCCTGGCACGGTCACCTAAAACAAATGACGAGCATTAGCATAAAGAAAACCGATGTCTACTGCATATAGTTCTGTTAATTTATTAACAAAGTATATATATTTTTGTCTATTCAATGTTTTCACTTAATGCAACGAGTTGAAATTGTTCATTGGGAGCTTTTCTAAGCAAATTTTGATCTTTGTGATTAGCTGTGATTCAGCAGAATAATTAAACAGCGTTTTATGTCATTATTTTGGTCAAAAAACAAAACAATTGGCAGCCCAAGCTCTGCAATCTACACTTTTTCATGTTAAAAGAAAGAATGCAATGTTTTTGGTTTCTTACCCTCCATGGAAAATACTGGTCGTCATGTTTTCCAATGCCGAGACATCCTCTCACATTCTTGCCCCAAACAAACAGCTCACCTCGATCTGAAACCAATATTCATGTAGCAAATAACTCGGCCTTCTATTTACATGGATGTTAGCCAGGAAACAGACTGGATTTAATACCACCATGGTTATGCAAGCATTTGTAGCAGGTGTTTTCAGGAGAAAGAACGTTAACAGTATCCTGCATAGAGAAATCTCTGAAATCACTTCAGGAGAATCTCATAATCATAGTCGATACAACAACATTTAATATCTTGAGTGAATGTACATGCAAAGTAATAACTTTGACTATAGATTACCTGTGATGGCTGCAAAGTGATTGAGTCCACAGTGGATGGACGAGACCTTCACTGTAGGGTTGAACTTTGACCTCCCAAAAAACGTGGCTGGCACTCTTTCTGGGATAGCAGACTCGGAAAGTTTCGGGCCTTTTCCCAGGATTCCAAAACCCCAAACAAACACCTCTCCTTCCTCTTCAGAGATTGGGTTATTTAATTTGTTACACAAGCATTGCAAAGAAAAGATCATTCAAAGAAGCAATTTATGTTTTTCAACAGTTGTATAGCTGGTTCAACAATTATGCATTTAAATATTAAAATCCATTAAGCATTTTAAATTATGATAATGAAAAACCATGTAACTACTTTGTCTATAAAATATTCATAGTACACTAAAGTACAATGATTGTTTATGGTATCAGGTATTAATACCAGGTTTGGAAGAAAATATGTTTCAAAGTATTTGAATATTACCTCGTGTTACTGTATTGATATTAAAAAATATTTGTTTACATTATTTATAAACTAAACTAAATTTAAAGCTAAAATAAACCATGTTTGTTTATCCCCTTGAAAATATTTTCAAATGTATACTTAAAACATCTCCTGAGATTGTTTTGCTTGTTTGTTAATTTACATTTATTAATTTAGCCGACACTTATCCAAAGCAACTTCAAATTGAGGAATACAACACATTTGCATGTTCTGCTACCATGACAACACCGAATATTTCAGCTTTTGTATTAAGTGTTTGTTGTTTGTTTTTATTTTTAAATGATTTGATATATTTATGGTTTAATTAAATAATTAACTTTTGATCAACTTACGAAGCCCAGTTTGGAAAACACCGATATAGAGTAAGAATCTATAGGAAGGAAAAACCTAGCATATTAAATTGTATAGCATCAGGGTTATTGTTAACCGCAGCCAGAACAAAACATTTTCATCACTTGAAATAAATTATTAACGTTAATATTATTATTCTTTAGTTTAAGTACTCACCATAAAAAAATTTTATCATGCTATTTACCATATTCATGTACTATTTAATTGTACTTCAGAGAGCACTATAGTACTTGTGGTCATTTTTAAGTGCACTGAATCGTTCCAGCAAACTCTAGGATTGTCTGCCTGAGTGTAATCTCACCGTTCAGTACAGCCACCTGTGTTCCTCCGCATGCCGCCTGTCTGACTCGACCCACACCCCTCAGGGCCAGCAGCCGGGGAGAGCTAATCTGAAATCAGACTTGACAAGTGAGCTGCTCAGCCTGGTCTTTTTTTTATAGTTTTTATCCATATATAACTGCATAAGTGTTTCTTCTATGACTGGTATTTGTTTGCCAGTTGTGCTCTTTACCTGTGTGGCCTCAGTGACAGAGGCCAGCTGCAGGTACTCCGAGTTCCCCCAACCAAAAACCTGCCCATCTGTGGACACGGCCAAACTACAGTCTCCATATGTGGCCACCTGCTGAACTTTGACCCCAGCCAGATCTCCTCCGACGGGTACTGGACAAGAGGCCTTGGTGTGATGACCCAGACCTTAAAATACATACCAGAGACATTAATCTTGAGGGAAGGGTCACATGATCTGATGTGTACAAGTATAAGCCGTGAGTCACAGAGTGTTGTCTGGATTCATTTTTTGGAAAGTGCTTAGAGGTGGGTTTCATAATGAAGTGGAACAAAAAGAGGGACTGAAAGAAAAGAGACAAAGATAATGACAGACGGACGGTGAAACAAACCCGTTTGTCCATCTGCACCCCACCCACAGGCATACACCGAGCCTCTGTCTGTTAGAAACAGACTGTGATCCTGCCCACAAGCCACCTACAGGACAGATGGAGTGAGACTCACAAAAAAGGTCCAGGTGATATTTCAGCCCAAATTCCAAAAAGAAAATAACAATAAATCATATTTTGCATAAATAAAATTAAGCTTGAGACCTTGAAGACTTTTCAATTGTAACAATTTTCATTGTAATTATTTCAAGTAATTAAACGCATATAACCCCAAGTTCTCATTATCCTAATCCTAGGTAATAAACGTCATCCTGTTCATTTTCTGAAAAATATTAAAAAAATAATTAATAAAATAAATGTAATACAAAAAAAATTCTAAATGTTTTTTTTTTTTTGACAAATGAACTTTACAATTTTAACACAATTAAATTTTTTACATTACAATAATGATAATATTTATATTTTTTCATATTCCAGTAAGAGTCACAGAGCACCAGGATCTTAATGGTCCTTAAATCTACAATGGCCGAGAGAGCTGCAACTTCAGAAAACACATGCAAATAGAAAAAGCACCAGCAAATCAAGAAAACATCTTCATCAGTTTGACAGCAGGTGCTGCAAATGCTCACAACACAAACAAATAACTTTATTTCCAGCGCTTTTCATTTTTTGTTTGTGTTGGGAGTATTTGCAGTGCGTGTGTTGTCAAATTGATGCAGTTATTTTCTTAATTTGCAGGTGTTTTTTTCTATTTGCAGTGCGTTGAGCTCTCTCGGCCACCGTATAATCAGTTTTTATGGTCTATGTAAAATATAATTTAACAAAAACTGCCATTCAAAAGTTTGTGGTTAGTAAGATTTTTAAGTTTTTGAAAGAAGAGCCGTATGTTCCCAAACACTGCATTTATTTGATCACAAATACCAAACAATATATCACATCATAAATTAAATGGCTTTCTAATTTATTAATATATTTTACATTTAAATTTTTTCTGTGATGCAATCTGAAGTTTTAGCAGCTATTACATTCAGTCTTCAGAGTCACATGATCCTTCAGAAGTCATTCTAATACGCTGATTTGCAGCTCAAGAAACATTTTTTATAATCTAGTCAAAAAATGCTGCTTAATTATGTTTGAATGCAGCCCCGCATTTTTTAAAAAGGTAATTAAAGATTTTTTTTTTTGATTTTTTTGGGTTGAATAAGACTTCAGAGATTCAACTTTATACCTGTGAACTACCATTAAAAGAATGCGAATAGAAATTTCATTTAGATTAAAGTAGATTAATTGGAATTAGTATAACTACTAAGAAGAATGTCTGTAAACAATATTATTAAATGCTGATATTGTTGCATTTACCATCAACTATGAATTAATCCATGTACTGTATCATGCTAAAGTACCAATGTCATCACATACCTGGGTGACTCGACTGTCAAAGCCCTCAATCTTGTGAACAACATGACTGCCACTGCAGGAAACGGAAGAAAAGGATTGCCATTCTCAAATACAATTTCAATAAAAGCAGCTTAAGCTTTATGCTCAGAAATATTATTAGCAAATGAAACCAGAATACATATCATGCTCTTCCTGGATGAAATGGTTAGTATTTGAGTTGATAGTATTGCCTCTAATGTTACTGCTCAAATCATACACACACAAAAACTTTAAAGGGACGATAATGACCATTTCCCCGTCATGCAGAATAATCATTATACGAAATAAAAGTTCAAATACAAAGCTAATGGGATACAGGGAAAGACATTATTTTGGGTTAGCCACCACAACATAATATGAAATAGAGTCTGGACTAATACTGCTGAAGGACAAACCTGTACACTTCATCCTCCACAATCTTCCTCCCACACTGCCCATAAGCATTATTACCCATGCTGAAAACTAATGAGAGAGAAAGAGAGACATGAAGGACTCATCACACTAGACCACAAGGATTTCATTTTATTGGAAATTCATTTACTTTATATAGAATCTGAGCACCTATAAATACAACGGTTTTCATTTTGAGAAGACCTTGTATGACAATGAGAGTAAAACAAAGCAGTGTTTGCTGACCTCCCTCAGCGTCTGTGAGCACTAGTGAGTGAGCACGTCCACATGAGACCTGCAGCACTCGTGTCTCCTGAGGGTTCACCAGCGGAAGAGACACTGGAGACGGTTCCAGGACATAGTCGTAACTCTTATCTGCAAAAACAAGACAAAGCAGCTGTTTGAGGAAAAGGTTGTTTGTTGATAGTTGTAATGGTTCCAGTAGATTCGGTTGCCAGCTCATTCCTTTAAAGAGGAACTGAGTTGATCATCAACGGCCACTACATGAATCTTCCTGTGGCATGTTTAGTAGGAAGTGCAGAAGAACACTTTCACATTAGCTACCATCAGAGAAGAACAGAGATGAAAAGTTTGACTGTAATAACCCTACTTCCCCAACAAAAAACTACAGAGTGTTTTGAAGTACCTTGGAGTACCTTGCAACTAATGTGATGATAATTAACCACTGTTGGAAATGCTTTACCAAGAACATATGAGTTACTGGCAGGAGTGCAATGGTATTTTAGGCTTTCTTACGTCGGTCGTGTTGAGTACGTTGAAAGCCCAGCTGGGAGTCTTTGTTAAGGCCCATGCCCCACAATTTGGTCAGATCTCTGCTATTAGACGCCAATAAGGTGAAGCCATATCCACAGGCTGCTGAGGAAATCTACCAACAAAAAACAAACATAACATATACTACCATTCAAAACATTTGAGTTTTTTTCATTTTTATTCAGCCAGACACATTATGAGTGACAGTAAAAAGATTTCAAAGAATTGCTGTCCTTTTGAACTTTCTATTCATTAAAGAATTCTATAAAACACATCAGTTTCCACAAACATATCAAGCAATACCTTATAAATCAGCATATTAGATTCATTTCTTTAAGGGTCATGTGACACTAAAGACTGGAGTAATGGCGCTGAACATTTGGTCCGGAATATATTTTTTACTTTAAAATATTAAAACACTGTAAATAGAAAATATTTTATAATTGTGTTTCTATTGTGCTTCAAAACACAATAAATATTAACAACCCTGCAACATTCAATAAATATTAACAACCCTAAACTTTTGAACAGCAGTGGTCCTTTTTGGTACTTTTTTGTTTAAGCAGAACATCACCTTCTGTTCAGTATCCAGGCGGTACGGTGTGAACTGGTACTTCCTGGGCTTTTTTCTGCCACTGTCCGGCACTACAAAGCTAGGGATCCCTAAAGCTCCAGTGTAGCTGAAGCCCCACACAAACACCTTCCCTTGGGGCTTCCTGTGTTGCCCCACATACTGAAACACGGGGGTGTCATCTTGCTGCTCCCGCCTTCTTGGGGTGCCAACTGGTCGAGTGGCATACACACGGAGACCCAAATGAAAACCGTGACGGCCACAAGAGCGAAGGCTGACTAAAGCCATTATGACAGTCACCTGCATAAAACACAAAATTACTAAATAAACTCAGATATATTTTATACCAATACTGAATATTAATGAAATTAAGAGGCTTATCCAACACAAACATGAAATACCATGGCATAAGCATGATTTTAAATGTATTGTTTATTTGTGTAGCATTCATCACGGAAGTTCTATATCTGGTTTTCTCTTAAGAACCTTGGAGCAGCATGTAAAAACCATAAATATATATGTTAATCACATTTACAAAGCAATATTAACATGACTTTTGGTCACAGGTATCATGGTGCACCTTGTAAATACCATGGTATATGAATATATGTATATGAAATATATAAAGTACATTGAATTACTATATAATACCAGAGCATTCTGTACTCTATTCTGTTTGGAGGTGAACTCAATACTCACGCTCAATGATCGAAAAATCCTCTATAATGTATTTGACACACCGCTTCAAATACTTCCTATCACATAATATGATTCACAGATGAGCATATCTGCGACTCTGCAAACTGGCTTGGCGGCTGAAATTAAACATATGCGGTAATATAATGTGTAATTCGTCTGCTCTGTGTTTTCAGCATGTTTTCTATGGAGGCAGCCATGACAGCTCCCCGCATGAACTGTGACGTGTGACGCACAACGTACACACAAACTTCTTCTTCTTCTTTTAGTTTTAACGGCTGCTTGCATAATCCTTGATGCTGCATTACCGCCATCGTCTGGAGCTAGTTACTTCCCATGTACAGCATCTTGTTTTTACATATTCTTGATATTTGTCCCGTTTTAGTAAAAAAAAACCCGAATAAAATATTTAATTTCTTGTCCGCTTCTACTGCATTGCAGTATGTTCTTTAATCCACGTCCAGTTCATTCTATTTGCGCCATGTCTTTTTTTTTACCAAGATCATCCTTTGAATTTCATATTTTTGCAATACACAAGAACATGTTCTACATTTTCGGGTATCTGCCTCTGATCACAAAATCATATAAAGCGTACAATTTAACTTACTGTGTCCTATTCTTAATCAAGTTTAAAATAGTCTCTTCTCTGTTGTTTTTCCCTTTTCTTTCCACTGTGCCCACTCATGTACACACAAACTAGTAAAGTAAGTGTCGAAATAACCGACAGGGGACGGGCGTGTCCTGTGTGTTCAATTATATTCGAGTAACTTCTGTTTTTCGTTCATTTTGTTCCAGTACACTAAGAAAAGTTTGGCAAAAGTACATTGCCACTGCCGCGTTTAGACTTGACCTCTACAGTGAACGCTTACAGAAAGTACCAAAAGATACTTCTGTTTGTGGACAGGCAATTTGGAAGTACCATGGCATGTGGTAAATTAAAATGACATTGCCATTTGATGCCACAGTAGGCTACTTTTTATAGGAAGTTATAGCATATAAATATATCAATCGTGTACTATATTACCAACCTGACCATCTCTCAGCACCAATGGATTTTCTTCTTGATATCATATCACTATGCATTTGATTTACAATTATTATTTATTTACTTATTTGTCACTGTTTACAAAAACATCAAGAATAGTAACAAACACAGCAAGTCATAAAAATGCATACTGGAATAAAGCTGGTTGACATAAACGTTACACATATAAAATATCTAACACATATAGCTTATAACAGGTTCTGGCCTAAGCAGGAATGAACAGAGCATTTGAATAAACAAGTATCCGAATGCCTGTGACCATTTTTAACACAGATTCAAGTGAAGATTGAACACATCATCACTTCATAACTCAATCACTTCAGCTGGCCTCATGGATGCTGATTCTCTTGCACGTGTTCTCCGTGCAGCGCTCCAGAATGAGCTGAGGACTGGGCCGAGGAGGAATGACTGGGATACTTTCATCCTGGTCTTCTGCTTGAGGAGAGCCTGGTTTTACGATGTTCTCTACATAAACACAAACAGTTTGCATTTTAAGCAAAAACATATATACTGGTCTGTTCAACTGATCTTTTCAAAACCTTTGTCAACCAGAGCTACATATTTGGAAGGTAATGCATTAATGCTAGAACCACATAAAGAGACGAATGGAACAGTTATTATGTGAGGAAATAATTATGTAAATATTATTATAGAATTACTGTAAAGCCTGCAATCAGTTCACAAAAATCTACATCATTGTATAATATATTATTGTTCATATATAAGCAAAAAAATATAATAAAGAAGAAAAAAAATTGCATAAATATATATATAATTTTTATCTGTCTGCTATATCCCACTGTAAGGCACTCGACATGTTTCTTCGTGGAGAATACACACCTCTGTTTGTCTTCCTCTCCTGCAGTGGAGATCGTGTCACATTCCTGGATTGGGAGTTTAGTCTTCCTCGCTGCTGTAAGAACCGTCGACTCTGTCTTCGATAGCTGTCCTGACTGATTCGCTGACGTCCCTTAGGATGGATGCTGTGAGCATTGCGTATGGTAGACCTGTTGGCCAAAACAAATTGAAAAAGTTTAAATCTGATATTTTGAAAATTATAACCAACCAAAGTGTTCAGTTATTGTTATCTTATGTGTGGCGTTTCATAGTCATATTGCTGTACCTTCTGGGTGGTGGTGTTGTTCTTTTGACCACATCCTTCTCAGCATCCACCTCTTTCCTCTCTCCCGTCCTGCACAGGAACAGAGATGGGTAGAAGCCCGTATCCTCTCCTCTCCTGTATAAGACATTTGGGAATCTGATTCAATATTTATGATTCATCAAATGACTGCAAGTATTTCAAAACACCATCACGTTAAATTTAGAGAGGTTGACTCATACCTGACCACCCACCACCCATCAAGAAGTTTATGGATGACCTCGATCATCTCTCCTGCCTCGAGAGTCAACTCATCCTCTTCAACAGCTTTATACCCTTTAGTGGTTCTGTAGAGCTCTCCTGTTGTGGGTAAATATCATGAGTTCAATGCAAACAGCATAATTAATCACTCCCAAAATAGTGTTTTGGGTCTCATATCTGTGGCAGTAAACATAGCTAAACACACTAACCTTCATAATTAGGCTCTGGTTCCTCTGATTCATCTGCTCCATCCAGAGGCTCTAAATATGAAGCTGGCACCCAGCCTCTCCTGGACTCACACTGACAAAACCACCAGCCTGTAAACATCAGATCACATCACAATTCAGAGCTGCTTTCCCTTTACTGATATGTGAAAATGTGGGAAGAGAGCTACGTGAGTATTAGTAAGTAATTTAACATATATATTATATATTATACACCACTGTTCACAAGATTGTGGTTGGTATAAGATCTCTCAAAATGTTTTTGAAAAGAGTTTATGCTCAAAAAGGCTATATTTATTTGATAAAAATAAACCTATTAATTGCAATAATAATAAATAACTATTTTATTATATTTTGAAGTGAAATGTATTCCTGTGATGGCAAATCTAAAAAAAATATCATGATCAATGTTGAAAACTGTTGTGTTGTCACTTTTTGTGTCATAAAAATAGCAAACATTTTGTATAAATGTTTTTACTGTCACTTTTGATTAAATTAATCTCGTTCTTGGTTATTATACAAGTATAAAAGTATGAATTTCTTTATATATAGTTATGTATACTAATTGTATTATTGTATATAATTAAAAAATTAAAATTCCATTGTATTTTGAATTAAAATTGTAAAAAAAAAAAAAAATGTTAACACAGCCATATTTTACATCCTGCTCACCATTTGGGCTTTTTTCCACAATGTCCACCATGTCTCCCATCTTTAGAGCGAGCTCGTACTTTGAGTTCTTGCTGTATTCTGCGATCACTCTGTAGCTCTCAAGCATGACAGGCCCTGTGATTTCTGCAAAAAGAACAACAGCTATAAAACCTTTCGGAAATGGCAAAAGGCAGAAAAATTATATCAAAAGTAGAATTTGATCTTACCTGATGTGGTGTTGCTCCGTGCTCTGTTTGTGGACATAATGAAGGTCTCGTTTCTTTTGTATCTAGAGAACGATAAACACAATAATGAATACTATACTGTAATACTGTATTCTGTAGTAAAAAAGCACAGTTGCAGTTTCACATTTGATTATTTTATGGCTTTTTAAATGTAATAGAAGGGACATGATCAGTGAACATCATGTACTGTCATAACCACTTTGGCTAAAAACATCAGAGCATGTGAATAACCTAAGCCACAGCTCCAGCTAACTTTATCCAGACAGACTTACGGATGTGGTGCTGGTGGAGTTTCATCTTCAGGCCGCATTTTGAAGAAGTCACATACAAGCTGACAGCGCGAGATCTTCGGAGGCAAGTTGAGAAGAGAACTGAAGTATTCAGCGAGAGTCACCTGCCTCGTCTCTGTCGTCTTCTGATTGTCGAGCCATTTAGGAGCTGAGAGAGATTTAATTACAGATCATCAGATGGAATGTTTCACTTGTATTGTTGTCTTATGGTAGTGTTGCACAAACTCTTTTGACTTTATGATTACAACATTTATTTTGCCTGCTACAGCTGAGTACATTTGTATGGCTATTGAGTATATACTGCATATGACACGTTTTGTAATTCTTGTATATTATATTTTGCATATTATATAAGCTACCACTACACTACACACCGAGTCAGTGTTACACTGTCAGTGTGAGAAATCCTTCTTTCTACTTATGTATGGCCATGTTGCACAAACTCTTTTGACCTCATGGTTACAATATCTCTATCTTGTCTGCAATGCTGGAAAGTCCAGAGAAAATTACAGCTTGCCTCCAATAAAAAATATTTTGCAGAACTGAAACCCAAAACAAAAAGGCATGTCAATGTTTTCACATTACGTGTCAGGCACCATTCATGTCCTCTTTATTAATAAACGGATATGTCTGATATGCTTGACACTAAACAGGTGTTTCCTCTTCTCGTTGGAACATTGTGAACCAAAACCTATTTCTGTATTATCTGAAAAATGAAACTATCACGTTATGATGACATATTTATTGTTTGCCGTAAGTCTGTAGAAGCTGTTAACTTAGTAAATCATTTATGATATGTCGTTTTGTTCTCTCTGAAAGTGGGTCAAATATGAGCTAAAGATTTGTGCTTTAATCACAAAAGACCTTTACCTGGTAAAGTGGGAATGATTCTGTCCTTTGTGTCAATGTCTCCTGCCTCAATAGGAAACATTTCCTTCAAAGTTTTCTGTAAAAATAAAAAAATATTTTTTTATCACTTATCTAGGCTACTTGTGGAATTATTATAGATTACAGAAAATAACTTCATACAAATATGACATAGCATGATTAGAAATGCAGGAAATGCTTGCAGTGATGAAACCATCTGAAATCAGGTAGGGAAAGAGCAATGTAACACTATACTTTCAATTGTAAAGAATTGAAAATGAGACTTACATGAAACATGTGGACTTCTGGATAGCGTCTGTACACCAGCTTTTCAGATTGATCACTCCATTTAACCAGGAGCATGTACACCTTTAGTACAATAATGAAAAATAACCCGTTTTACTTTATCTCATAGCTAAAACATCCTTCACAACATTCAAAACACTTTACTTGTTTTCTGTACTTCACAATTTTTGGAGTAGCTTACTTACATAGTGCTGGCTGGGGAAGAACCTTTTCTCAAAGCCTAACAGTTCCACGTGTCGCACATAAGATTCAGCCATCCTGCACAACAGAGGTCTGCAGTTATGATCACCTGTGGTTTATGGAGTTATTATAGACTTTGACAGTGGGAGGGGCAACCACTCAAGCACTTCCTTTTTCAATTCTGGTCATCACAACCTGATGATGAAATACAGATAGGAAACTCCAGGATTAGTTGTGTGTTTAAAACATTTTACAGTAAGTGTATTTAACTTGTTAATGTGTGATAATTAACATATTTTGATGATAAATAATGTCTTTACGCTAGACACTATTTTGCAGAATACACAATAGTACATATTTTAATTAATGTATATGATGGAAAATAGTCTATTGATTTAATCAATCAACCATTTAAAGTAAATTAACTTTACTTGGTATTGTAAAAATATACACCTATAAAACAATTTAGGAGCCACCTTTAAATGCAGGAAAACATAAAGAACACTTCGCAGGCACACAAAGAATTACAGAAATGTTTAAGGAAGGGGCCCCATGCATTAATTGTTCCGATTTTTGTGATTGTAATCCTATTCAAGGAACTGCAGTGGTCTTTCTAGACAGATGCTAAAGGGGCAATGTGGAAAATAAATTACAATAAATCGATTGAGAGATGTTAGTGAGGCCAGCAGGGGGTGCTCACCATGTGGCCTCTGTGGGTCCTAATGCCCAATATAGTGACGGGGCCACTGTACTGCGAAAAAGCACCGTCCTTTGGATGAGACGTTAAACCGAGGTCCTGACTCTCTGTGGTCATTAAACAATCCAGGGATGTCCTTCTAAAAAGAGTAGGGGTGTTACCCCGGCATCCTGGCCAAATTGCCCCATTGGCCTCTGACCATCATGGCCTCCTAATCATCCCCATAAACTGATTGGCTTCATCACTCTGTCTCCTCTCCACCAGTAAGCTGGTGTGTGGTGGGCGTTCTGTCGCACTATGGCTGCCGTTCGCATCATCCAGGTGGATGCTGCACATTAGTTGTGGTTGAGGAGATCCCCCCTTACTATGTAAAGCGCTTTAAGTGCCTAGAAAAGCGCTATAAAAATGTATCAAATTATTATTATTATTATTAATTGAACAATAAAAAAATACTACATACTAGTGACACAATTTTTTTTTTAATGAGTTGGGTAGTTCACCCAAAAATGGAAATTCTGTCATCATTTACTCACCCTTAAGATGTTCCAAACCTGTATGCGATTCTTTCTTCTTTTGAACACAAGATTTTAAAGAATGTTTGTAATCAAACAGTTGCTGGTAGCCAATGTCTTCCATAGCATGAAAAAAATACAATGGAGGTCAATGGGGACTGGAGACTGTTTGGTTACACACATTCTTCAAAATATCTTATTTTGTGTCCAGCAACACATTGAAACACATGTTTCAATGTTTGCGTGAGTTCTGATCGGAACAACTTTATTTAAGTCTGGTATGTAATGATCTTCAGACACTAGGTGTGTATTATTATATTAATCCAAATTAAATAAACACAGTATTCATACTCACTTGCTAGTCTTTATCTTCCAAAGCACTGTAACACACATATGCGCATGGATTTGAATTCAAACTTCGAGACACACTCTCGACTGTAAAAAGACATGGGGACACGTTCTGACATTATAGTTCCCTATGAATGCTCAGGACACTCCCACCACCATGTAGTAGTAAGACACTTTTGTCTTTGACTTCTCACCTGTTGCCGCCACACATGCTTGACACCATCTGAACCAAATCCGTTTATCTTGGTCTCTCAACCACAGGACATTGTTCCAGTAATCCATGTCCTTAATGTTCAGACTTCAGCCCAAATCCGTTGTCCGTGAATCTGATTTGAATAACTGACTGTCCACACGCATATTGCAACTGCTCAATTTGTGTGTCCATAAGCGCTCTTTTGTTTTTACTGAATGTGCATTGGTTTCTTGGTAATGCAGTTGCCGTGTTACGCTAAAAACAACAGTAATACAGATGTTTTACCATCACGGTTGCGCTGTAGTATTATTTTTGTCATGTGAGGCAGCGCAGAAATACAGGAAGCTGTCATTATTTCGTGCTGCCGTCTCCGCTATTTTCCTTTTTTTATTTGTTTTGTCTCCGCCACTTTCAAAACACAAAGAGGTAGTGTACTAGCTGTATATTGTTTTTCCCCCGTTCGATTTGCATAGCACCGACACAAGATGTTCACAAGTTTTTGCAAAAACACTGAGACGTTTTATTGGCGTGGGCGGAAAAAGTAGCTAAATCCGATCTGACTGAATCAGATCTCAGAAATGCGATTTTGAATAGGATTCCAACTACATATGAATGTAGCTCGAAATCGATTTGCACAAATCGGATTTCATGTAGTTCGTTGCAATTCAGACTTTTAAGCCGAATACTACGCGATTTTGCCCTGATTTCCCCCCGATTTTCAGTCTGAACAATGACGCTCAGAGCCAGTCTGCAGATTACAGCTCGATTCCACAGAAATACGAAGTGTTATTCACAGTCTATTTTTTAGCTTCAGACTTATTCTATAGTCAGAGGATATCAAACATGTTTGATATTTTCAGGATTTTAGAACACAATTTTTTCATGTGTCTCCTAGCAACAAGTCACATGTTTCTGTGGAGTTCGTTGTGATCGGAACAACTTAAAGTCTGGTAGTGTAGATCTACACTGTAGTGTGTGATGCCCAGTTTTCCTTTGTCACCATTTATAAAGTCGGTAAGTGTATGACGCAGATTGTTTTAAAAATCTGTTCAGATTGTAAAAGTTGTGTAGTGTATTCCAGCCTTTAAATATGATCGGATTTCAATCGGATTTGCACAAAAATCGGATTTTGGCTGACAGTCTGAACGAGGTTTTAGTCTGCTTGTCTTCAGCAAACTGCTTGCGGGCTTTCTTGTGCATCATCTTTAGAAGAGGCTTCCTTCTGGGACGGCAGCCATGCAGACCAATTTGATGCAGTGTGTGGCGTATGGTCTGAGCACTGACAGGCTGACCCACCACCCCTTCAACCTCTGCAACAATGCTGGCAGCACTCATACGTCTATTTCCCAAAAGCAACCTCTGGATATGACGCTGAGCACGTGCACTCAACTTCTTTGGTCGACCATGGCGAGGCCTGTTCTGAGTGGAACCTGTCCTATTAAACCGCTGTATGGTCTTGGCCACCTTGCTGCAGCTCAGTTTCAGGGTCTTGACAATCTTCTTATAGCCAATGCCATCTTTATGTAGAGCAACTATTATTTTTTTCAGATCCTCAGAGAATTCTTTGCCATGAGGTGCCATGTTGAACTTCCAGTGACCAGTATGAGAGAGTGAGAGCGATAAAACCAAATTGAACACACCTGCTCAACATTCACACCTGAGAACTTGTAACACAAACGAGTCACATGACACCGGGGAGAGAAAATGGCTAATCGGGCCCAATTTGGACATTTTCACTTAGTGGTGTACTCACTTTTGTGGCCAGCGGTTTAGACATTAATGGCTGTGTGTGGAGTTATTTTGAGGGGACAGCACGTTTACACTGTAATACAAGCTGTACGCTCACTACTTTACATTATAGCAAAGTGTAATTTCTTCAGTGTTGTCACATGAAAAGATATAATAAAATATTTACAAAAATGTGAGGGAGTACTCACTTCTGTGAGATACTGTATATACAGTATATATATATATATATATATATATATGTTGCCTTCTTGAATATCAGTAAATGTTTCCCCCTTTTGTAATAGCTGTGCATGAGTCCCTCAATTGCCCTCAGTGTGAAAAGTTGGATCTCAAAATCATACAGTCACTGTTGGAACTGTGCAGGACCAACGATAGACTCAAGAAAAACTATCACAACACAGAAAAACAATTGTGGATCATCCAGGAAACAACACAGATTATTAAGATTCAAGGGTGTGTAAATGTCATTTTTTATGAATTGAGTTATTGTTTTGTTTTGTGGAGTATATATAAACATCTGTTATGTAAAATAGCTTATTCAGGAAAGTACTAAATACAAATAACATCCAATTTTCATGATCCCTCTTATTTAGTTAAAATTATTAACATATTTGCATATTCTGCAAGGGGTATGTAATCTTATGAGCACAACTTCTCTCTCTCTCTCTCTCTCTCTCTCTCTCTATATATATATATATATATATATAATATACACACACACAGACACACATACACACACAGGTTGTATATATAGTTTATCTATATTATGCTTTCTAGAGAGCTGGCATAACCTAATCAAATATGTCATTGTTTTGTTATTCATAGTTTATGTCATTGTTGGCTTACAGTTAATGCAGACATACTCTATGAACAGTTCCTCACGTTCACATCTTTGTCTTTAGAGGTCCTTGTTTACTGAAAAAGAGAAGGAAGCAAATGTAAAAACAAACTCTTTTCAAGTGGTCATGGCCTTTTATGGCTTATTCCTCTTTTTGATCACTTCAAATTACTTTGTAGTTATATATCATGACTCTTATGTTGATGAAACACCACACTGCTTCTTAGGTCATTTTATAAAAGCTTCATAATCATTTTCACATTTGTGACATTGGACCACAAAACCAGTCTTAAGTGTCAATTTTTCGAAATTGAGATTTATACATCACCTGCAAGCTGAATAAATAAGCTTTCCATTGATGCATGGTTTGTTATGATAGGACAATGTTTGGCTGAGATACAACTATTTGAAAAACTGGAATCTGAGGGTGCAAAATAATCTAAATATTGAGAAAATCGCCTTTAAATTTGTCCAAATGAAGTTCTTAGCACTGCATATTACTAATCAAAAATGAAGGTTTGATATATTTACGGTAATACATTTACTTATTTAATATCCTAATGGTTTTGGGCATAAAAGGAAAATCAATCATTTTGATCCATACAATGTATTTGTGGCTATTGCTACAAATATACCCCAGCAACTTAAAACTGCTTTTGTGGTACAGGGTCACATTTATTTTCTTATAGTGACAGTTTCTCAAGCTGGAAGATTTCACAGGGGATTTTGGAAGAATTGTGATGACATACATACCACACACCACAAACTGCAAAACGCAAAATAAAATATAATTAAAAAAAAAGTTCTGCAGCTTTCAAAGGTTAAATGTAAATATCAGTGCTTTGGACTGATATTTATTGTGAAAAGTGGTGCATAAATAGAATTCTAGTTTATACATATAACATAACTCTAATAGTAGCTAGAAAGAAAACATTTAATACAAAGTCTTTTTTTAATTGGCTTCAGTACAGTAACTATATAAAAGCAGACTATTTGTGACCCTGTCTGTGAAATCCAGGCTAAAGTCTCAAAATCTAATAATGAGATAACAAGTAACAACGTTTGATTTCAACCATTAATTTCACTATAATTTCAATTTTTGACATGGCCTTACTCTGTCAACATTAAATATATTAAGGTTACATTTTCACAGAATGTTTTTTACCTAATGAAGGATGATTTGAAAACAGTAATGCAGCCAGGGTCACATTTAATTTATATTCAGTTTCTTTCCTCACAATTATATTGCTGTATTTATATGTACCTGTACCTGTATTCAGGTAAGATACAAGGCACATTTATACGCAAAATAATAAATAAAAAAATACTGCTATTCATGAACCTATAAGATTCCTTGTGATTCCTTGTGACGTTTTTCAAAAGGCGTGTTACCACATTAACAAAATAATAAAAAGTAAACATTTTGGCTCTGAGTCATTATTGAAGTCCCATCAAATGTGGAAGAAGTGAAGAAATTTGTGAAAGACTCGTGGTCTGCATGAATCCTTCATGACATTTCTTCACCCACACTAAACATACTCCCATATACACAAACACACCCCCACTTCTTTTGCAGTTTTTTATTACTGTCTGGACTGTTTGTCTTATAACTTCCCTTATGTGACTTTGTTATAACTCATACTTTACGATGACATCACTTGATTTTAGACGGTCATCAAGAATCATTAAAAATCATTTTATGATAACAACTCAATCTTCTTGCATTTATACAGGTTCCTCCAGATATATTGTGGCAGCTGAGTAGCTTCATATTAACTATATAAACAGGTGAATTAAGAAAACAAACGGGCAGATTGGGAATACCCCACTGCTTTGGTCTTTCCCAGACACTATAACTAGACAGTGCTTACATTGCTACTTTTCATAGATTACAATAAAGAATGATTAATAACCTCTAGGAACTGCTTTGAGGACTTTAATGACAAAAATCCAAGAAGAATGTCCATTATCTCATTTCCTCAAAGGACACTTTCCAAATTGCCAAATCACAGTTTTATATTTTACTCACCATGGCGAAATGATTTGTAAAATGTGTGAATCATATGTTAAAATTAAAGACAGTGAGTGAAGACACTCCATGAGTTCAATCAATAGGTCATGAGAACAAGGATGAACAAAAGATCCTGTCATGTCTGTGGCTGAACAATTAGGTTTTCTCGATTGGAAATACATTATATATGACTGACTAGTTTGAATTATTCATTTAAAAATGTGATTGTTGCACAACCCTGATATTCAGCATTAGTGTTTGTTTTTACTGCACAACAGAACTGTTAAAAAATTGATTTATGTATGGTGGTATACTTTAAGGAACTTAGAGACATTTTGAATGTGTTGCGTGTTTAATAGACAACGTCTTGGTGACTTGGATATTGATATTTTGTTATTAGGGGTGCAAGTAAGTGAATTGGAAAGGTGAATTGATCCCTTATTAATTTATCATGCTATCTGACAATCCAAAACTAGCCAATTAAACTGAAAGTTAACGATATATGAATGTAGTCCACTAGAAGGAGCCAGAATATTATAGGGTGCACAGGATAAGGAATCCTTTAAGTCTAATCTTTTTCTATCAGTTTTTTTTTTGTTTAAATTGAAATTAATCCATATTTAGTTCATATGTATGAATGTTTTACTGAAAGTTTAGTTTTATATAATAAGTATACACTGAAATCTGTGAAAGGCTTATAGATCATTCAATATTTATTTAAATTTTAGACCCCAATAAAACATATTTTCAATTAAATATATTTCTATCCATTTAAAATGAAGATACAATTTTATTTGTCATTTTCAAGATAATATATAATTTCTGTAAAAGCACATATTCACTATTGCGGTGTGAATAACAGACAAACCCAATAAAACATAATTATAGAAATATTTTCAATTAGTTCAATATATTACTGAAATCCATTTAAAATTTTGATTAGATACAATTTTATCTTTGTCATTTTCAAGATAATATAGGCTCCTTTTGCTTTAATTTCTGTGGCAAGGTGAAGTTTGTGGCACTGCATAGCCCCGTTTCTTTCAATATTGGTGTTTGTGTGATGGTCATAATAGAACAAACACGGAAATAAACTGCAAAGGAAGCATATGTAGTTAGGCTACACATAATTATCACAGACTGTGGAAATACAGGTGTTAAACCTTGTCACACTTGCTTTTGACTTAGACCACTAAATGTGAGCCACGAAATCATCACTTGAATTAAAATTCCTTGTGAACCTGTGTGACAATCCTCATTGAAGTTTTTATATAATACTCCACACAGTTTTGAACAATTTGATGTTTGTGTCTTGTCTCCTTGTTGAATTACTGAATTGTTGTTGCCTAGTGACCCAAACTGAGAGACCATTTTGAAGGCTCAGGAAACCTTTCAGGTGTTTTGAGTTGATTAGCTGATTGGTATGTCACCATTCTAATTTGTTGAGATTGTGAATTGGTGGGTTTTTGTTAAATGTGAGCAAAATCATTACAATTAAAAGAAACCAAAATTTAAACTACTTCAGTCGTGTGGCATTGAATTTATTTAATACACACCTGTAAATTATAAAAATGAAAAAAGTGTTGAGATAAATGTTTGAGATGATATTTTGAGCTACAAATCCAATATTCACAATGATTTGAAATTGACATCCTATGACATGTGGTTTGTCTTAATTCACGTTTTAATAAGTCCACACTTGCACCACATATGAACACATGCCCTATGACAGTAAACAGAGTGAGTGATTTCTTTTGAAAGTCGGTTGCTCTTTTTGACAGTTGTGTGTTGCTGTAACATATTTCATCAGTTCAGTGAAGCTTCAAGTTGGACTTTCCTATCAAAACCACATCACATATAAACATGCAAATGGGAGCTTGGACCCAGATGATTTCTGCTGCAGTTATATTTTGTTTTTAATTATAGTATAGAGGTTGTAGATTATATAATATATATTAAGTAGGCTATAGATCAGGGGTAGGCAACTTCAGTCCTGAAATGCCGATGTGCCGCAGAGTTTAGCTCCAACCGTGAAAAAAACATCACCTGCCTGTAGCCCTAGTAATTCTGAAGACATTGATTAGCTTGTTCATGTGTGTTTGATTAGGGTTAGAGCTCAACTCTACAGGACAGCGGCACTCAAGGACCGATGTTGCCTACCCCTGCTCTAGATGGTTGAATGCTTGTTTGCCTCACACAGTCCTCATGCCACCCCAAAAATCATTTTATAGATAGATGTAACATGCAGCCAAGTATGATGACCCATACTCAGAATTCGTGCTCTGCATTTTACCAATCCAAGTGCACACACAAACAGTGAACACACACCCAGAGCAGTGGGCAGCCATTTATGTTGCGGCGCCCGGGGAGCAGTTGGGGGTTCGGTGCCTTGCTCATGGGCACCTCAGTCGTGGTATTGAGGGTGGAGAGAGCGCTGGACATTCCCACCTACAATCCCTGCCGGACCGAGACTCGCAACCTTTCAATTACAAGTCTAACTCTCTAACCATTAGGCCACGACTTCCCTCCACCCCTGCTTAGTGGAGAAAAGGAAGCATCTTCAACTAAACATTGTTAGAAACAAACAAATAAATAACAAGAGAACACAGGACTGATAGGAAACCAGTTACAGTTCATGAACCCTTTAAATCAAATCAAATCAAATCACTTTTATTGTCACATCACCACAGCACAAGTGCCTTGGTGAGTGACATTCTTACGAGCGTGCTCCAGACAGTGCAAAAAAACAAAACAAAATACAACAATTTACATATGGACAGTACATATTTACAGACTGTACAGAAGACAATGTGCAAAATACACATACATATACTCAGTATACACAGTGTACTATAAAGACATACTCAGTTACCAATACACATTATACGTCTGCATTTTGTACACATCTATGCATAGTAATATGTGAAGGTGCAACAGATTATAAATTTACAGTAGATTGGTTGTGCAACAGATTATGCATATGCAATGTCGTGGATGTGCTTTGTATGGTGTCCAGTGGTAGCAGATGTGTTAGTGCAGTGTGTGCGTGTAGTCCGGTAGAACTGTGTTAAAGTGCAGTGCATGGCATGTTGTATGAGTGGGAGTGTGATGTAGGTGAGTTATTTCTGATCTGTTCATTAGCCTGATAGCCTGAGGGAAAAAGCTGTCCCTCAGTCGGCTAGTGCGGGATCGGATGCTGCGGAAACGTCGCCCTGAGGCCAACAGAGAGAACAGACTGTGGGACGGGTGGCTGGAGTCTTTGATAATCCTCCGGGCTTTCCTTGCACACCGCCTGGTGTAGATGTCCTGGATGGAGGGAAGCTCACAACAATGTGGCGGGCAGTTCGCACGACCCTTTGCAGAGCTTTGCGGTTGCCAGCGGTGCTGTTTCCAAACCAGGCGGTGATGCAGCCGGTCAGGATTCTCCACAGTGCAGGTGACTAGAAGGATCTGAGGATTCTGGGGCTCATTCCAAACTTCCTCAGCCGTCTCAGGAAGAAGAGGCGCTGATGTGCCTTCTTCAGCACTGCATCTGTGTGAGCAGACCATGTGAGATCCTACATATGTTTACATATCCTAAATATGTTTACAAACATATTTATAGAATTTGTATAATGTCCAAACAAACAAACAAACAAACAAACAAACAAACAAACAAACAAATACAGCTTTTAAAACGTTACTAGTCATTACTTCAATTAACCATCTTATCATAACATAGTAATTAGGTGATAAGTCAAAATTAGGTTTATGCTCCTACCATTTCAACTTATAAAGGAAGAATCTGCCACCAATTATTAAGAAATGTATAAGATGTATAAGTTTGACACCTTTGTGTAAGTGTGTTGAACATTGTAAAACATAGACCATGTATAGCGTAAGCATTATAATAAGTAATTTATCTACAGCTCTTCGCTGCCCTCCAGTGATCTTCACTCAGCAGTGCACTTAAATACTGACCATTTCACGCCGTGTAGTGCGCATGCGTCGTACAGTGTGTGCATCCGCTCATTAGCATCTTTGCTGCTGGTTTTGAAACAGGATGAACGCGCCACCGGCATTCGAGTCGTTTTTGCTATTTGAGGGAGAAAAGAAGTAAGTGCAGTACAACGCAGTTTAAACTTTTAAGTGATACTAACTGAACTAACTAAAACCTGTAATGAAACCAAGTCAGTCAGCTGGAATACAGGAGCTTGCAAAGCGTTTAGCTTGTTGGCTAACGACAGATAGTAAGTCCATGTGTAAAACAGAACATGTTAACTAGTAGTCTGACTAGCTTTTGTACTCATTACGTGACTAAATACCTCACTGCGCTTTATATTTTACAGACTATGCACAAGACATAAATGTATATACACATTTTCTTGTGTTCTTTCTGTCCCTCTCTCTTTCTCTCACCATACACACTCGTACACATAGAAACAAACGTTTTTGAACATGGTACCATCATGACATTTTTTAGTATAGCTTGTAAATAACTCTAGGTATATATCAAAGTGCCTTATTGCTACATCTATGGTACCCTCTCACAGTACTGTTTGTAAAGGGATGCAATCACCTAATATTCCTGTTCAAATTGCTTTTCAGGATCACAATAGTTAAAGACACCAAGGTGCCAAATGCATGTCTGTTTACACTGAATAAAGAGGATCACACACTGGGGAACATCATCCGGTCGTAAGTACACAAGCATCTAATGGCCAAACATATCTGAGTCATTGTGTTCACTGTGGTTCTCTGTTGGTTTGTGAATTCAACCTTTGACATTTTATGTGTAAGGCAACTGCTGAAGGACCCTCAGGTGCTGTTTGCTGGATATAAGGTTCCTCATCCTCTGGAGCACAAGATCGTGATCCGTGTTCAGACGACACCAGACTACAGTCCCCAGGAAGCCTTCACTAATGCCATCACTGATCTGATCAGTGAACTGTCCCTTCTGGAGGAGAGATTCAGGGTATGTGACATGTACACAGCAGTCTGTTTCCGTTCAGTGAGGGGTGCTGTGTTTTATTAATGGTGTTTGCTAAGGCAAGAATAACTATTACCATTGCTCATACATAGGGTTGCAAAGGGGTGGAAAATTTCCGGAAACTTTCCATGGGAACTTCGTCCTGGGGAATTTTGGAAATATTCCAAGTTTGAAACTTACCAGGAATTTATGTGAATTAATTGGAAATTTGGGGAAATTTATAAAACTGTATCATATATATATATATATATAATATAACATTTTGTTTGACCATAGGCTCACATGTATGCAAACTAATACACATTTTAAAATGACAATCTTAGGTGGAATCTGTGATGCTTTTTTCAGGATTTATTGATGACTAAAAACTTATGAACAGTGTATATTCAAAATAGAAATCTTTACTAACAATATAAGTCTTTCCTACTACTTTGTATTAGTTTAACACATCCTTGTTGAGTAAAAGTATTAATTTATTTAAAAAAAGAAAGAAGTTGCTCTTTTGACCCCAAACTTTGAATGGTAGTGTGTATTGTTAAAAACGGATTTCTATTTAAAATAAATGCGTTTTTTTTTTTTTAACTCTTTATTCATCAAATAATCACAGGTAATAAAATTATACATTAAATTAGGCAGCACAACTGTTTTCAAAAGTGATAATAAATCAGCATATTAGAATGATTTCTGAAGAATCATGTGACACTGAAGTAATTATGTTCAAAATTCTGCTTTGGTCACAGAAATACATTATATTTTAAAGTATATTACAACAGAAAACCATTATTTTAAATTGTAATACCAGCGATAGTGCACAATATTACAGTTTTTTTCTTTATTTTCAAGTAAATGAAGGCTTGATGAGCAAAAGATATGCAATATTTAGAAACATTTAAAACTTTTGACCAGTACTGTACTTCTGTATGATAACAGAAAACTGGCTTGCAGAAAGAGCATCACAGCTTGAGCTAGCTAGCACACATCTCATAAATTGTTTATGAACTTGAATCCCATAGATCAAATATATTTAGATGTGGTCTTTGGGCTCAAATGCAGCAAGTGTGGATTCGCTTCAGAGAAAATGGAGGGGAATCCCCCTCTTAGGTGACTAGAGGGATTGTGTTTGGGGAGGATCATTTTTAAACTTTCGTTTTATTATCTCACCTAAATGTTTGTTCAGTCAGTGTATTTGTTTTTACTATGGTATAGCCTAATTAAGTGGCACAGTATATTACACAGCACAGAGAAGTAAAACATTTTTTTTTTAATGTAATTTACATGAATACATACCAAGATGGACATGTAATATTTTGTGTGCAGGATTTAAGAAACGATCTGTGCATGTTATGGAGGAAAGCACAGTGCATGTAGGGTGTGTGGCCACAGTAGCCCTGCAGTAAGCAGTGTGCTGTGTGCATGTGATTGAGCAATGTGCAGGGTAGAAATTAAACTGAAATTACATTTAATCTGGTTGTTATAACCAAGATTTTGTTCTCAACTACATTTAAGTTCCCAGTTGCTGCAATTTTGCTAATTTCCGGTTTATTCCCATATATTCCCGTTAATTCAATTAACTCAATGCAAAAATGTGGGAAGTCGTGGCCTAGTGGTAGAGAGTCGGACTCATAATCGAAAGGCTGCGAGTTCGAGTCTTGGCCCGGCAGGGATTGTAGGTGGGGGAGTGAATATCCAGCACACTCCTCCCCCTTCAATACCATGACTGAGGTCCCTTGAGCAAGGCACCGAACTCCCAATGCTCCCCGGGTGCCACAGCATAAATGCTGCCCACTGCTCCGGAGTGTGTTCACAGTGTGTGTCTGTTCACTGCTGTGTGTGCACTTGAATGGAAAATGTGCACAAATTCCGTGGTCATCATACTTGCTGTATGTCAGTCCAAGTCACCTTTATTTATATAGCGCCTTTACAATACAAATGTAACAATCACTGCAGTATCAAAATAGCAAGTTGTGTCAATAATGTTAAAAGATAGATTTAACACTCAATTTCAAGCTGAATGCATTTCATTATAGAATTTAGTGATGGCATTGTCCGCTCAGTCAGTTAAAATATTTTAACCAGTATTCAACCTTGTTGTGAAAGTGAAAGTGATGTCACTTTCACTTTCAATCTCTTTTCCATCGCATTGTAAAGAAAATGGCCTACCAATAATATTAGTGCTTTTGTTCACACTGCTTTTGTTTATGCCCAGAGCTTCTGCTCTTATATAAAACTATAACTTGGTGGCACTCACAAATAGAGTATTTGGGTGAGTGACAGTTAATACAAGAGGAAGAACCTAAAGCCGGCTCTCTTGTCTTTGTATGTTGTAGTGTTGTTGGCAATGCAACACCAGTGTTATTTTAGTATTATTGATTTGTTGATCATTGGTTACCTATTTCACATAACTTTTTTTAAAGTTTATTTGGATTTTAGTTTTAAGTAACTATATTAAACCTGAATCATATACCCTGGGTGGTCTTATAATTGTGATAAAAAATTATGAAATCTTAATTGTAGATTGCTTTATATATTTCATCTTATATAGTAAAATAGTTGGACAAGCTGCATTGGAGCTGTGAGATTTCTCTGAATAAAAAATGCAAATACGTTTATAAAGCTGCAGCTGGCTAATGAGAGGCCTGTAATCTGGGTCTGCATTAAACGTGTTTATTGTGTTTGAACGGGTTTTAATGATGGCCTACTTGACATTGTTTGAATATCTTGCTTTGCATACTCTTAGTGCATCTTTAGAAAGCAGACATATGTTTGCAGAGTAACAAAAGGCTGTATATGAATATGATTTGGGCATGTTTTATGCAAATTATTAACCTCTGGCATGTGGCCGCTCATTTGCAAAACTCCAAATTCTTTAACATCAGAATCAGGTTAAGAACAAATGTTTGTGTTGTAAATTAGAATTTTTCATGAGAAATTCTCCTGTTTTAGTACAAATAATCCACACAGTTATTAGTGACTGAGAGCTGTTCTGCTGAGGAGTCCGTGTTGTATATTCCAGAAATTGATGTGAATTTTTTTTTTTTAATTATTATTTGTAGGTTGCCATCAAAGACAAACAAGAGGGAATAGAATGAAGACCATCACACTCTATTGGAGCACAACAACTAATTCACAATGGACTGAATTGTCAGTCTCGAGAACTCGGTTTCTATAATGGGCTACAATATGCCCATTTATTTATTTTCATGAAATATTATGAGGTCAGTTGACAAGCTCTCATAATAAATAATAAGAGATCTTTACCAGCTTCTAACAACATTGAGGTTAAGATCTGTGGAGTTCCTCCTCCAATATTGATTTTCTAACAAAGCATGTTATAATGAAATGGTCAAATCAGAACATTCTCTGAAAATATTTCATCGCACACCAAATTTGTGTACAAGGAAATAATTTCCTCTACATTGTCCCACTCATTTGTGATGTAGTTTATTTTTCTGTTATTAATAAATTGACTTTGTAATGAAACCCAATAGCTTGTATTTATTTGAGTCTCAACAGTGTGGTTTTATTGTTACATACGTTAACTCTTGGCTTTCAATGTGGGAACTATTTGAGACCTTCAGTTGTTTCGAAGGGGACGCATTTAAATGATGCACAAATGTAACTTGACGGCTGCTGCAGAGATGCAGAACATTAACTGTGGTTGTAAAGGAATAAGGACATGCCTGAGATGCGAGGCGTTGGAGTCTAAACTACTACAGAAGAATGAACTGGTGAGTCCACAACACTACGCTGAACGCGGATCTTACGCTTAGATGTCTATCGCCATCAGCAGAGACCGAGTTCAACCAAAGACTTATGTTCTCGCTCTCAAAACTGCTAATAATAAGCTAAACACACTTCCGTTCAAAAGTTTGTTGACTAATATTGTTTTTGGAATAGCCTAATTATCTTATGCTCACCTAGGCTGAATATATTTGATCAGAAATACAATAAACGGTACCATTGTGAAATATTAGTTATTTTTCTATTTTTATTTAGAATTTATTAAAATGTAATTAATGTGATGTCAAAGCTGAATTTTCAGCATCATTGCTCAAGTACTCGGTGTCACATGATCCATCCCAAGAAACATTTTTATGTGTTGACCGTTGTGCTGCTTAATATTTTTGTGAAAACATTGATAAATGTTTTAAGGATTCTTTTTAACGTTATAAAAGTATTTGCTGTCAATTTTGATCAATTTAATGTATCTTGGTAGAATTAATTGTTTTCTTTAAAAAAAAATAAACACACTAACCTCAGTAGTGTATATATGAAAAAATGATTCTGTTGCAGATAAATTATGATTTCACCTATGATCCAGTATCAAAGTCAGCAGTCCCAGAGGAGGAAAGTGTCTCTCAACAGTCCTTTGCTTTTCCTGGAATATTTCTGTGGGAGAATTTCGTGTCAGAAGATGAAGAGAGGGAACTGATTGCTAGCATGGATCAAGATGTCTGGAGAGAATCTCAATCAGGCCGTCGAAAACAGGTGAATGAGGAATTAAATACATCCCTTTAACCTTTTATTTCTCAGCAGTGTGATCTCTAAGTGATTATGGAAGCCAGAATAATTCAGATAAAGTTAGAACGGTGAGGGAAAAAAAGTCACAGTTACCTTTTTAATTTTTTCTTCCTGTGGCATAAACAAGCTTCTATAAGGTAGAAGACATTGTGAATACGTTTTTTTCTTCCTATTTCTTTTAATTAACCGTTTATGGTTTTTGCGATTTAGTCCAGAAATGTAAATTAGTTTGTCAGCTAATGTGAGGTTATAAAGGTTGTAAACCAGTATTATTGTAATAACATCCAAATAACAATATTATATACACAGGACTTTGGGCCAAAGGTAAACTTCAAGAAGCGCCGTGTCCATGTGGGAAACTTCACTGGCCTGCCTGCTGTCAGTCGTCACCTGGTGGACAGGATGTCAAAGGCCCCTCAGTTGGCCTCCTTCAAACCAGTAGAGCAGTGCAACCTAGACTATGATCCCCTCAGAGGCTCAGCGATTGACCCTCATTTAGATGATAGCTGGCTGTGGGGAGAGCACCTGGTCACCATTAACCTGCTCTCACACACTGTCCTCACCATGAGTTTAGATCGAGGCTGGGGAGACATGGACGATGGAGAAGTGCGAGTGGCTGTGCATTTACCACGCAGATCATTGGTTGTACTCTATGGAGAAGCACGTCATCGGTGGAAACATGCCATCCACAGGGAAGACATTAAGGGGCGCAGAGTGTGCAGCACCTTCCGGGAGCTGTCTGAGGAGTTTGTACAGGGAGGAGAGCAGGAGAAACTGGGCTCAGAGTTGTTAGATATATCACTGAGCTTTAAGGGTATACCTTTATAAATTGCATTTACTTTGAAATGTGAATGTATGTACAGTTTTCAGGACACACAACTGTAATGTGATCATTTTTAACTCTTAATTTAAATAAATGCATATTCTTTTTATTCTGTGTTATTTTGTGAATGAATAAAGGATATGATATGAGATGCAAAAATATTTAACTAGCCTTTTTTCTTTATGTATCCATGATTTAACCATTCCCTTAAAGTGAAATTGTTTTATTCAAAGAAAACTCTTGACCAGAGGTACTTCAGGTACTCCAGAAAGGGTACAAAATGTGACAAATAAGCATATCAGCCCAAGCAGGCATTCATCAGGTCTAACACACTGATGAAGGCCCCTGCTTGGGCTGATACACATTGGTGTCCTTTTAATATACATGTACATCTAAAAAAAATATCATGAAAAAGGTCAATTTTTGTCACTCATTTCAGAAAGTGAAACCCATATATTATATAGATTCATTACACAGAGTGAAATATTTCAAGCCTTTATTTCTTGAAATGTTGATGATTATGGCTTACAGATAATGAAAACCCATAATTCTGAAAATTAGAATATTACATAAGATCAATAAACAATTTTTAAACAGAAATGTCAGGCTTCTGAAAAGTATGTTCATTTACTGTATATGTACTCAATACTTGGTTGGGCCTCCTTTTGCATGAATTACTGCATCAATGTGGCGTGGCATGAACGCAATCAGCTTGTGGCATTGCTCCGGTGTAATGGAAGCCCAGGTTGCTTTGATAGCGGCCTTCAGGTAATCTGCATTGTTGGGTCTGGTGTCTCATCTTCCTCTTGACAATACCCCAGAGATTCTCTATGAGGTTCAGGTCAGGCGAGTTGGCTGGCCAATCAAGCACAGTAACACCATGGTCATTGAACCAGCTTTTGGTACCTTTGGCAGTGTGGGCAGGTGCCAAGTCCTGCTGGAAAATGAAATCAGCATCTCCATAAAGCTTGTCAGCAGAAGGAAGCAAGAATTGCTCTAAAATGTCCTGGTAGATGGCTGCGTTGACTGTGGACTTCAGAAAACACAGTGGACCAACACCAGCAGATGACATGGCACCCCAAACCATCACTGACTGTGGAAACGTCACACTGGACTTCAAGCAACATGGATTCTGTGCCTCTCCACTCTTCCTCCAGACGCTGGGACCTTGATTTCCAAATGAAATACAAATTTTACTTTCATCTGAAAAGAGGACTTTGGACCACTGGGCAACAGTCCAGTTATTTTTCTCTTTAGCTCAGGTAAGATGCTTCTGACGAAGTTTCTGTTTCAGAAGTGGCTTGGTAGCCCTTTTCCTGAAGATGTCTGAGCGTGGTGACTCTTGATGCACTGACTCCAGCTTCAGTCCACTCCTTGTGAAGCTCTCCCAAGTGTTTGAGTTGGCTTTGCTTGACAGTATTCTCAAGCTTGCGGTCATCCCGGTTGCTTGTGCACATTTTCCTACCCAACTTCTTCCTTCCAGTCAACTTTGCATTTAATATGCTTTGATACAGCACTCCTTGAACAGCCACCCCTTTCAGTAATGACCCTCTGTGACTTAACCTCTTTGTGGAGGGTGTCAATGATCGTCTTCTGGACCATTGCCAAGTCAGCAGTCGTCACCATTATTGTGGTTTCAAAGAACAAGATATATCCACAACTTATACTGTATGGATGGTCATTTATTGAAACTCAAATGCAAATATTCTAATATTTTGAGAGATATTGTTTTTGACTTTACATGTAATGAATCTAAAATATATGACATTTTAAATTTTTTTAAATAAGTTACAAGAAAAAAAATTAACTTTTTCACCATATTCTAATTCTAATGAGATGTGCCTGTATAGCCCTGTCTTAGAATAAAGGCTTTTTACTTTGCCTGCTATGTGAGAGCCTGGACACGTTTTGTTTGTGTGCGTGTTTTGCAAGAGGATCCACCTATCATTTTTTTTAATTGTTTTATGCTTTGTTATTTTGAGCGGTGGCATGCCATATATAATGTAATCCAAGGGGCTTATGGTTCAGTAAAGATACCCTATTATTTGTGAGCCTTTTACATTAAATCATTAATTAATATAACTATATTTAAATAACTTAATACTTATTGGGGGCACTTGGATATGTCCTCACTGGTTAAAAAACACATTTTTTATTTATAATTATGTTTGAAATATTTATTATTTTTTTCCCCCGCCATAACAGCACCGTCAAATTTTCTGACTGCAGTGCCACACTCAATATGGCGGAATGGTGACGCCAAAACCGAACTATACGTCAAAGCTGGTCAAAGTTCATATGTATTTTGCCGCGAAAACGATCTGCAGTTGTAGTCCACACGTGACTTGAGTGTTGCAATAAGATCACTTGCCCTGCTGCATGTACATTAGAGGTAAGCTGTGTAAATCGACTTAACGTTAAACCCCAAATAGATTTATCTGTGAAAGTTTTTATAAAACTAAACGCAACTGCACTATAAACATGCAGTTACGAATTCAGCAATAGATTGTCTTAAGCACTTAATAAATATATAAACAACATGTAAACTACTTCGTCATTTTCAAATTCGCTTTGTGTAAACAATTTGTCTGTTTTTAAAAACTGATTTCGGATATCCACACATTTTCTTTGTTTACTTCGCTTTTTCAAGTAGTTATTGGATGCAAATTATGTTCTAGTTTCTACAAAAGTTTCGTGGCAATCTCCTGTGTTCAGAGACCTCACAGGGCGTGAATAGGCCACTTGTCCTGTATAATAACATAACAATACCAGATGCATTGTGGTTCTGACACCTAAACATCCAACAGCAGAAGTTTTACCAAGTCTCTGAAACCCTTCATCATTACAGCCCACCTTTATAAGGTCTGGTTAGACGCAATACTCAGACTTTCACCGTGCAGCAGCCATGGAGAAGATAACAGAGAAGATACTGCTGGAGAAAAGCTCTCCAAGAACAAACAAACTGGAACAGATCAAGACCCTCAAGTAAGGAAGCTGTTTTGTGTTTCTTAGGCTCACTGTGATGTGTTATGGTTTATTAAAGAAAAAAAGACTGATGTAAAAAAGTGAATTGATCATATATGATCTGATACTCATGTACTCTGTTCTGTACAGTCTCTCACGCATGGGTCTGAAGAGCGAGGATCTGCCTGTGCCTCTGCTATCTAAACTGTGTCGTCTGGAGCAGTTGGATTTGTCTGGGAACATGCTGCAGGAGATTCCCAGAGGTCTCAGTCTGCCCTGCCTAAAGATCCTTAACTGCTCAAACAACGATATGGAGGACATAGTGTCTCTGGAAGCCCTGAGAAACATAGAGGAACTTAGACTAGAGGACAACCTCTACCTCACAGTGAGAATCATTCAACCGTCGCATTTTAACATGTCAAAAATCATCATGTTGTTTTTTTCATCCACAGCATTATTTGTGGCGTTTTAGACACTATGGATCTAATTATGAATCGTTTTATGTGGGGGTTTAAGGTCAATGATGAACACAAAGTGGTCTTCTTGTTACCTAAGCTGAGGAGGTTCAATGGAAAGGATATCAGCTCTACAGCCCATCATATTCGCCATGGCAGCACCGAGATCCTCAGGAAGAGGGTGAGAACAGATTCTTCCACTTATCACATTGATTCAACCAAATCAGTTTGTCTATGCAGTGTTTCCTGAATGTGTTTTTTGGCAACCTTTAGGTGATTGGCGTGTGGGAACGAAGCTTCAGTCTCCCTGATCCCATTACGGCACAAAGTCTGGCTGCTGTGGAGAAGCGCTTTGTAAATGCTGCTTGCACCCAAATCAAATATGGCCCTAATTCCTTGAGCGAATACACAAAGTGGAGGGTGGGTAGTCTAGTGTGTATATTGTGTTTACAGCTCCTGACACAGATTTTGAATTCATAGGTCATCTAAATATGCAGAATTCACAAGGTTGATCATATGTCCTTTTTTCCCAGACATGTCCTGGCCTGGATTTATAATTTGCCTGAAATGTCAGGGTTTTGGCTTTATTTTCCAATTGACATGCTCTTTACAGTCCTCATATATATTATATCTATATGTGTTTGCATCGTTTTGACCATTCTCTGTAGAACGGTCTCCGTTTTGGATGCTACGATTAATTGCTTATGTACAATGCCTGCCCACTTTTGGTCAAACTGTTACTAAACCTACAACAAGCTTGAAAACAATAGGACAACAAAGCCAAAACCTGGACATTTTGGGCAATTTAGGAGTCCTGGCCAGGACATGTCTGCGAAAAAGAGGATGTATGGTCACCCTACTTCAACCTGTGGTTGCATTTGAGCTTATCTAATTTCTGCTTTTTTAGGTTGAAATGATTGCAAAAGAATATTTGAAGTCACTGACGTGCAGTGAAGAAGAAGGCAGGGGCACAGACACAACTCCAACAAAGGAGAATGAGGTAAAGCTTTCAGCATCATTTTGTTGAGTGTCATATTTGATACATCATGCTTCTATAGCTCATTATAGTATGATATATGATAATTGTTTGCTTATACTCCATTAGGGACGAACACTTACTCCTCCCCAAAATTAAAATTTTGTCATTATTCACTTACCCGCATGTCGTTCCAACTCCATAAAAGCTTTGTTCGTCTTCTGAACACAATTTAAGATATTTTAGATAAAAACCGGGAGGCTTGTGACTGTCCCATTGACTGCCAAGTAATTAACACTGTTCGAGGTCCAGAAAAGTATGAAACGCATCGCCAGGGTAGTCCATCAGCATCAGTGGTTCAATTTATGAAGCGACGAGAATACTTTTTGTATGCAAAGAAAATAAAAATAATGAATTTTTTTCGAAATCTCCTCTCTGTCTCTCCTCGTCAGCGTAGCGCCATTTTGAATATTTTGTTGAAAAAAGTCATTATTTTTATTTTGTTTGCGTACAAAAAGTATTGTCGTCGCTTCATAAAATTGAGATTGAACCACTGATGGCAGATGCACTACCCTGGCGATGCGTTTCATACTTTTCTGGACCTCGACAGTGTTAATTACTTGGCAGTCAATGGGACAGTCACAAGCCTCCCGGTTTTTATCTAAAATATCTTAAATTGTGTTCAGAAGACGAACAAAGCTTTTATGGAGTTGGAACGACATGCGGGTAAGTGAATAATGACAACATTTTAATTTTGGGTGGAGTAACCCTTTAATTTTGTTCAGTGACCCAAACTGAGAAAAATATGTAATTTGGTGCCATCTCTGTCCAAAAAGCATGATCAAATTCTGATAGCTTTTAATTCAATGTTATCTTTATAAGAACAGAACAGATTGCTTGCATAAAATGTCTATAAATATCAGTTATCATTCTGTATCTCCTAGTAATGTCTTAGTAAGAATATTTATGTTTAACTTTAATGTGGGTGCAAAGCATAAGGTGCACTGTAATACATGTATAATTGAGGGATATACAAATAAACATTCCTCAAAACCCTGATGTATCATATTGAATGCTCTCATTTTAACATTATTTTTTTATATATATTGTGTAATCAAGTAAACCTAAGTTGCTTCAGTCCAGTCCATGTTAATCTAGAAATGGTCCTCATAGCTTACTTTATAACAGTCAGTAAAGATTTCACAGCAAAAACACATGAACCACGAGCTGAAGATATTTTTATCATTATACTAAAAATGTATTCAGTTTCAGTCTTTAGACAGAAGGCATGCACAACAGGTTTTTAAGCAAAGTTAGAATTTTGTGTCCGATATGATACATTAGGCTTCATACAGTTAAAATGCTTTCTTCCTTCCAAATGTAATGCTGTGTCGAGGGAACCTTTTGAAAACATTAAATCATTATATATACTTTTTTTTACACGACACAGGCTCCTGCTGAAAGAAGAACTCGTGATCTTGGTGGTAACAGTATTACAAGTCCTCAGAAAAGAACCAGAAACAACTCTGAGGTGGCCGCAGAGGCCAGTCCACGAAAGTCAAGTCGACTGGCAAGTGCAGCTCCGGTTGAGGCTAGTCCACGAAAATCCACACGAGTGATAAACACTCCACAGAAGACTGACCCTATAATGACCCCCAGCCCCAGAAAGCAAGCCAGAGTGACCAATGTAGACACCCCAGAGGGTAGTCCAAGGAAATCGAGCCGCCTGGAAAACATTTCTCAGAAAGGTGCAAGCAAAGTTGAAAGCCCCAGAAATGCAGCAAAGTCAATCATCTCTACGCCCACATCAAGACCAGCTAAATGTGAGAGCCCAAGAAGAACGGCTAAAGATCAGACTACAGCTCAACTGAGCAAACAGAAAACTTCCTCGGACACACCTCGGAAAACTGCCCGTGCCGAACTCAAAGTTCCTCAGGTGAGTCAAAGGCGATGCTTGTTTTTATCTGTCTATTTCTGTCAGTGACTTGAATGTACATCTATGATAAGAAACTAAAAATGTACTGAATTCATATTCATTTTGGTATTTTTTGGAGGCATAAAATAAAAAAGGTAAGGAAGTTATTTATGAAAAAAAAAAGCCTCAGAATGATTCAATTTTTGAAAACCTTTGTAGTTAGGCATACGCTTTTTTGTTATTTTAGTAAAAATAAAAATTTCCATTTCCAGAAAAATAAATATATATATATTTTGGACACTCCTATTTTGTTGGCCTGAAGCTTTTTTACCTTTTAATAAACATTCTGACACAGGATTGTGTCTCAACAATTTCTCATTGAGCTGGATTCTTGTATTTGCATGTGAGTTGTCACAGAATCACTCTTAAGTAGTGGATTCCTGTTGTAGCTTTTGCTGTATTTGTATTCGGTCTATAGTTGATTGCTCATTACCCAGTCATTAGTGCATTGTTAATGAATGTCTCTCTCCCCTGCTGTTACAGGAGCCGGTGAGTCTGCAGCCGTTCCATGTCTTGCAGTGTCACAGTCGACAGGACAGTCCCGACGACTTCAGCACTCAGCTTTGGGCCTGTGCCTTTGAGCCCCTGCAGGAATGCAGTGGTGGTGGTGAGCACTGCATTTACATTTATGCATTTAGCAGACGCTTTTATCCAAAGTGACTTACAGTGCATTCAGGCTATACATTTTTTTTTGTCCGTATGTGTTCCCTGGGAATTGAACCCACAACCTTTTGCGCTGCTAATGCAATGCTCTACCACTGAGCCACAGGAACTCTATCAAGTGATTCAATTAAACTGAATCAGTCGTATGCTTCAGTGTGTTTTTAATATACGTCTGGCATTGTTTTTAATCTGTTAGGTATCAGTGGTGGGTCTCGGACAGTCGCCACATGTGGAGGGGAAACTTTGTGTGTGATTGACTGTGAGTCAGGACATGTGCTGAAGAAATACAAGGTTCCCGGTGAGGTGAGTGCAAAGAAGTTCTGTACAGTACCTTATCTTACCACTAGGTGGCTTAGTTATACAGGCCAATCAGTTTTTGTACCATATAGAATACACTGGCTATTTAGAAAATCATACTTCTATAGTTCTACTACTGTCATAGTTCTGCTATTTCTGTACCTGTACATATGCAAATATTCCATATGGATTGAATACCTGGATGACCCAACATTTGCCAAAAAATGCAGAAAAATACTTATTCCCACAATGCAATGCGCACAACATGACGGTCTATTTGTAATGAACTTATTAGACCAAAATGTATTTTTTCATAACCTAAAGGTTGTTGTTTTTTTTGTTTTTTTTTCTTACTTGTAAAATTGTATTTTAATATCACAACAATAATATTTTTTGTTTTAATAATATTAAAAGCAGTAACAGCTACAATAAAATGAACAGCAGACAAAATAAACTGACAAATTCTACTATTTTTAAATGGAGAAATAAGTCTATCAACTTTGCATAAATGTAATCATTTGTTTTATACTACAGTTAAGGAGTAGAGACAATACGTTTACGGGAATAATTATACAATACATTAGAGTTTGTTAAGAATGGCATGTTTGCAGATTTATTAATATTATTATGGGACAGTCACACACATGACATGTGGGTAAAAATGATATATCTTCACCACAATATAGGAATCAATAGTAAATTCTGGCCACATTGTAGTCATTTGTTTCCTAGTTTTAATTAATTCAAAACAAAGAAACAAATTAGAACAACGGTGTCACCTTTTACTAAAAAGAGGAAAAGGAAACAAATTCTTAATTTATGGCACTATTTAAGTAAAATGAGGAAAAACTTGTGCAATTTTCGTTGTTCTCAATTTGTGCAATTTTTGAAACAGCGGATTTTACATGACAAAAATATCTGATAAAGAAAAATGCTTACATGATGTAAGAAATATAGATAAAACCAATTATTGGATGATATCTAGAGCATACTGGAAGTAATACTAATAATTTTGTAAAACATGATTTTAAGATGGTTTAAAAAAAATGTTATTGACTGCATTTGACTGGCATCCAGTTCCTGTAAATTCAATGTTGCATCCACTGTTGTCTTGCAGGAGTTCTTCTCACTAGCGTGGTCCACAGTGCTGATGTCCAGGACAGGTGGCTCTGCTCGTCCCTGTAATATCCTGGCAGCTGGGGGTAAGAGGGGTCTTGTGAAGCTTATCCATCCCCGGGTCAACCTGGCATTTGGAGAGTTTCGTGCCAGTCGACGTGCCATTTCCATTATGTGCTTCAGTCCACGCAACGCTAGCTTTCTCTTCAGTGAGTGAAGCAAACAGTGAACACAATGAGACTAAGTGTCTAAATAATAACTTAGTTGAGCTATATAGATGTAACTAATAATCACTTTATTTCTAATTATAGCTGGGACATATGAAAATAAGATCTTTTTGTGGGACATTGGAGGACTGGATCGTGATTACAACTTTAAAATCAGGTTATTTATAATTTATCGTACAGTACGTTTTTAATACTTCATTTAGAAATGCTAAAATGTGCATTTACATTGTTACAAACTTTTCCATAACTGTTTTATTTCTTATTTGCTTCACAGTAAGCTGCTAGTCCTGGAGACGGGCTCCACTCCTCTGCATCTCTCTCTGCTCCCCGCGTCTCCAGACACACACCTCCTCTCCGCCTGTGATGACGGGCTGTACATCTTTGATATCCAGCTCAGTAAAAACACACAGAAAAGGTTTGCTTTCTCCATCAGTTCTGTGTGTGTGTGTGTGTGTGTCTCTGTGGTCAGAGAAACTATTTATTTTACATATTTACATGTTTTTTTTTCAGAAACGAGGAGATGGAGATTGTGTTTCCAATTTACAAGAAAAAGGACAAGAAGAACACCTACCGGACTATTGACGGACTGAGCTTCCTGTCAGATGATATAGTGGGTGAGTAAACAGTAAGAAGAATTTAGGATTAGTTGACCAAATAATATAATATATAATGTATGTTTTCTGTTTAAATTAGCTCTGTAATGACACTATAATGGCCAGAAAAATGAACCTAAAAAAAATTTAAAAAATAATATAATATATATCTATATATACAGTGCTGGTTATTTATAATTAGAATATCTCAAAAGTGTATTTATTTCACAAATTCCATTCAAAAATGACGTATAATGTATACATTCATTCCCACACAGCTGATATATTTCAAGTGTTTATCTTTTAATTTTGATGATTATAAGTGACAACTTGAAACCCCCCAAATTCATATCCAGGAAAATAAGAAAATTTGAATATTGTGAAAGCAATATTGTAGAGACACCTGGTGCCAACTCTAAACTAATTAACAAAACACTTGCAAAGGCCTTTAAAGGTTTGCTAGTTTTAGGCTCCAAAATCATGAGGAAGACTGCTGTTCAGTTGTCCAAAAGACGACCATTGACACCTTGCACAAAGGGCAAGACACAAAAGGTCATTGCAAAAGAGGTGTGTCACAGAGTCTGTGTCCAAGCACATTAATAGAGAGGCGAAGGGAAGGAAAAGATGTGGTAGAAAAAATGTACAAGCAATAGGGATAACCGCACCTGGACAGATTGTGAAACAAAACTCAAAAATTTGGGGAGATCACAAAGAGTGGACTGCAGCTGGAAAGGGTCAGTGCTTCAAGAACCATACCGCACAGACGTTGCAAGACATGTTTCAGCTTCGCATTTTTGCAAGCCACTCTTGAAACGAGGAGAGCGTCTCGCCTGGGCTAAAGACAAAAATGACTGGACTGCTGCTGAGTGTCCAAAGTTATTTCCTGATGAAAGTAAATTTAATTTCCTTTGGAAATAGGGTCCCAGTCTGGAGAAAAAAGGACAGAATCCACGTTGCTTGAGGTCCAGAAAGTTTCCAAGTCCTATGGTTTGGGGTGCCGGTCCATCTCTGCTGGTGTTGGTACTGTGTTTTTGAGGTCCGGTCAACACAGCCATATACAGAAGTTTTAGAGCACTTCATGCTTCCTGTGACCAACTTTATGGAGATGCAGATATTTTCCAACAGGACTTGCACCTGCACACAGGCCAAGTACCAGACCTGGTAAACATGGTATCCCTGTTCTTAATTGGCCAGCAAACTCGCCTGACCTAACCCCAAGAAAATCTATGGGGTTATTTGAAGAGGAAGAGGATTGCCAGACCCAACAATGCAGAAGAGCTGAAGGCCACTACAGAGCAACCTGGGCTCTCATAATGAGCAGTGCCACAACTGATGACTCCATGCCACGCCGCAATGTGCAGTTTCAGGCAAAAGGAGCCCCAACTAAATATTGTTTATGCTCAATTAGTTCATACTTTTCAGTTGGCCAAGATTTCTAAAAATCCTTTCTTTGTTTGGTCTTGTAATATTCTAATTTTCTGAAATACTATTTTGGGGTTTTAATGTCACTATAATCACAAAATAAAAGAAATAAACACTTGAAATATATCAGTCTGTGTGGAAAATGTATACATTTATACAAGTTTCCTTTTTATGGAATTTGTGATAAATCAACTTTTTGATGAATTCTAAATATGACCAGCATATATATAGTAGTTAGGCTTATGCTCTATTAAATTTACTCTTAACACACTGTGGCTTTTCTTCTGTCTGATACTGAAGGCAATAATGATGGTTGTAATTTTTCCTCCCAGCATCCAAGAGCCACATGCAGGGCTCTATCTACCTGTGGAGCTGGAGTGCCACGCGGGCATCTTGGAACAGCAGAAAGAAAGAGGTGCCAGCTGTTGTGCTGGCAGAGCTGCAGTGGTCCAGCACGGAGATCCCATACCTGTCTCTAGGCACCTGTCCAGGTATTCATGATATTTGAATGAAATGACGTATGTAGGGCTGCACGATAAATCGTATTTTAATTGTCATCATGATTTCTGCTTTTCTCAGTTAATTAAACACATAATCATCTGCGATATTTGCCTGCTGAAAATGTTTCACTTGACATTTGTTTTATCGTGCATTGTTAACAAGCCTCAACAAGCTTTCAGGCTTGCAGTTGCCAGAGTTTAGGTCCCACAATCCGACCTTTTTTTTTTGTTAAACGGATACAAGATTTAAGCCAGTGTTGTAATCTTCCCATTCCTCTACTCTGAGAGATGAATCGGAAAACTCCAGGCAACATATGTTAGGATGTGTGAGCAGGACTCAGTTATGAACTGTAATAAATCTGAACATTAATGACTATATTGTGTGCAGGAATAAATGCATGCAACGTCTGTGCCTCTAGTCTATACAAATACATTTTTTGTTGTTGCTTTATTAGATATGTGTTAACATAATGTGCAATTGAGTTAATAGTATATACATTTCACTGGTTTAGCTATTGAGAGAAGCTTTTTGTTTTGCAAGTTTTCATAATGTAGACAGAGAGTGTTCATTTATATAATAAAAATAATACATAAAAAAACTAGATGATGTAAAATAAAACCTTGGAAGCTGACATTCAAAAATGGCAATTGTCATTATAATTTAAGCAAAACAATTGTGATTATCATTATCATGCAGCCCTATAATTTGGTCAAATGCCAGCATAGAGAAAAGAACCATATTTTTATTTTATTTACATTTCTTCTTTATTACTAAAATATTCAGAATATGCCTAAGCACAGTGCTCATAATAATGTACCAAATCTCTGGTGAGATTTTTATGTGTATATATGCACATTCAAACTGCCCAGAAATATGGTGTCAGATATGCAGAAAATCTGAAAGTAAAAGTTATATGAACTCTTTTTTTTCTTGTAGGCTATGGTTATGTGGTGTGTGGTGATGACCAAGGAAGGCTGTGGATGTACCATATCACAGACACCATGATGGAAAAGTTCAAGAGTGGAAAAACAATCTCAGCCACTGAGGTAAGTAAATCATTGCTGGGTAAGCGATACGGTATGTGTTAATGTAAGATCTCGGATTGGGAATTAATGATAATCTTATATGTGACAAATAAAACATGGCATGTATTCACAGTTTTGTTCTATTCATTTAGCCATTTTCTGTCATGCAGAAACGATGATATTCTACTCCAATCGGACATTATCTCTCTCTAAAATAATTATATTAGCTACAGTATTAAATCTATTAAGAAGGTATCCTATCCTTTAACATGTTAACTCTAGAGGAGTGGTTACTGTTGATGTTTGAATACAGAGCCCCTGGATCTCATTTTCCTTTTTTGCTCATGTTATTTCAGGTGCTGGAGTGGCCGTCACCGGTTAGAGCTGGAATGGGTGCATTAGAGGGGACATCTATTAACAGCCTTGCCATGGATCCTCATCTACATTACTTGGTTGCCCTTACTGACAAGAACATGGCCGTGGTTTGGAAGAGAGAGAGTCAATGAGCACAAAGAAATGTTCAGTTGCTGGCAGTATTTCTCATTATTGCTTTGCATTTCTGGACTCCATTTGAATTGAGATCATGGTTCTGTGAGGAAAGCAGTTAAAAAGGAAATCAGACACCCTAATTCACCTGTGTTAAAGACTTATTGTCTCAAAGAGACCGAGGGAAAACTACTGTAGCCATCGTGTTAAATTTGTTCCTATTCCACTGTGACTACTTTTTGTAGGTGAAAGACAGTTTGTGTTTTAACCTCTTGCATAATTTTAAGTCTTTCCGTATTTTATCTTTGTTTGTTTTAGTTTTTTTAAACATTGTTTTCAAAATATATTTCAGAGATTGTTATAATGAATGGCATTGTTCAAAACATGACTTTGTTTTTTTTTGTATTAATAAAATGGTGTCATACACCATTTTCTTATTGCTCTGGCGTGGAGCCATTGATGGATTTCTTCAATGTAGTCAATGAACTCGAGAAGCAGAGTTCCAGATGTCAAAATAAGACTTTATTAAACAAAGTAACAAAGCCGAGATAACGTAACCACATCTAATTCTCTGTCTGTCCACGCATTCATTTTATACCTTTCTTTCTTACCATAATTGGTAGTTCCGGTTTTTAATGATTGCCACAATTTATTCCCAGCCCACATGACCAATTATTTAATGGTTGAATTTGGCCAGATCCGCCATTTTTATTCCGCCGCCAATAAAGGAGGTCATATGAGACATACACCAAACTTGTTTTCCTGTCATACTCTGGAAGCCACCCAAAGTTCATAAGGTTAAGTTCACTTGTACAATCCAATGGAAACCACCCGTACTGCCCAATGGATAGGCCCTCAGACTTACATTCTACATTAGGACATCCAGTATTGGAATAACTCCACATATTAATCAGTATATTGATTACTTTCATGACCATGCATCATATTTTTGAGTGAAATAAAACCACATTGAGTAAATAGCATAATATCAAGTAAAATAACACAATATTATTTAAATGATTCCCATTTATGTCTCACTCTTAGTTGTGAATGTAAGTGTCCAAAAAAAATCATAATAATAGTTGTCTATTCTGTATGTAGTATGAGCCTGCTTTCATTTATTATCCTGTTTTAGTTTTTTGTAAATGTTTTTTTTACATGGATAAGACTGCAGTCCTCTTTGTTGTATTGTTTTTTTTTTTTTTTTTTTTTTTTTTTTTTTGCTTGCTTTGCTTTTTTCTCTTTTATAGTTTTATTTTCAGATATAATGTGAAACAAAACATATATTGTATAAACAACATATATTTCTTTAACAAAAGAAAAACTAACAACTATCGTTTTGTCTCTTTGGAATGAATTCGCTAATGTTAGCTTATTAATGTTAATATCAATACATTTCCTTGTCTGCAGCACGATAAAAAATGTAGGTAGTTTATGTAAGTGATACAAAGACGGATCGGAGAATGAATTTCATTAACAAATAGGAAGATATTTTTAAATCTGCAGTGGTGTTTATTTTTTGTCATCTCTTATTTTGGTCTGTTATTGTTTTTTAATAATATTTAACTGCTTTAATGTAGCCGACTTCACAGGTCTGACCAGAAGAATAAATATTCCGAACGCCTCTCCCTTTTACTGCAGACAAATCTCTGGATGTAATCAAGTCAAAAATCTTTTATCAGTGGTAAGTCTTTATAAGAAAAATCTAAATAACCTTGAAAAACCTTATTTAATAGGTATGTTTAGAGTACAGTTCAGAGACTTTACTTGGGTTCTGTAATATGTTTATTAATTTGTTGCTTTAAACTTGTTCTCTGCAAAGTAACAGTGGACAGAACAATCATCTGTAGGATCTTAAATGTCATTGCTAGAGAACTTTTCATACCCTGCGAAGTATGATTCAGTCATTTCCATGGATCACCTGTGCACAGAACTGTCACATTGGCTGTATGAATGGACCCATGCTTGGACAGTCCTGCCTGGGTTACTACTTGGGAGTACAGGTAAGTGCTGACACTCCCCACTTATTGTACCAAAGGAAATTTTTCCTTGCCACTGTCGCCTTTGGCTTGCTCACAGGGGGTATGAAGGCACTTTAAAGCTGTTGATGTATGATCGCATCATGTTTCGCTGCAAGTTAGCTATATCATATCTGTAACACAAATGCACACCTTTGAAATTCTTGGTTGAAAAGATAATCAAGCATCATATTTGGCTCACATCAGGACGAGATTGTTCTCCCTCTCCTGTTGGAGGGTCCAGATGCAGCCAAAGGCCCAGAAGCCAATGTTGGAGCCAGGTGGACAACAGACCAAGGTGGAGCCATAGATAAAATGAACCCCAGCAGAGCCAGAGGGATCGATGAGCCATCTTTTATCTTGGAGTCATCTATGCTTAATACTTTGTGCATGCTACATCTTGTTCATGTGCATTTTCCTATTTTTATTTATTTTGTCATCTTTTACTCACATTGGTTTGAGTAATCAATGATTTATACTTTCGTGCTTTCGCGTCATCTCCTCATATTATGGAGGACCCCAGTGGAGCCAATGAGTCGGAGAGTCCAGACACTGCCAAAGGCCTAGAAGTCCATGTTGGCGAGCCATCATCTCTTTCATGTGTATTTTGTTATTTTGGATTATTTTGCATATAAAGTTGCCTCACATTGCCTCATGTTTGAGTCATCGGTGCCTTATGGTGTGTGCAGGGGCGATTCTAGGATTTTTTTGAATGGGGTGGCACAGGGGCGGCCAAGGTCCAGTCAGGGGGGGTCCAAGTGAAAAGTCATGTACCCCAACACAAGTGGGATGACAGAAAAAGGGCACTGCACAATTGCCTGGACAACTAATCTCTCTTTTTATAAATAAAAACCACTGAACAGACAATACTTGTTCTCAACTTCTTTCATTGTCCAAACAGACGGTGTTTGTGTGCGTGTCTAGTGAATTTTTGTAAAAATTGCTCATGTTCTCATGATCTGTCTGCTGCGGATAGATGGCTGCTGGTGTGGTCCTCACTGGGAATACTGGGAAACTAATCAAAGAGAACAGAAACAGGTGGGGTAGTTAATCAAAACAGATGGAGACTCATTAACTAATAATCACACAGAACGAGGACAGGAACAGGAAACACAAGAGGGCACAAGAGGGAGAGAAACAAAAAACAAGACTGACAGCGGTGCAAGAGAGTTTTCCATCTGTGTTTTATACTTGCGTATTCGCATCATCTCCACATATTACGGAGGACCCCAGTAGAGCCAAAGGGATGGAGCCAGAGGAATTGAGGGACCATATTTTATATTTGAGCCATCTGTGCTTCATACTTGCATAGGAGGGAAGGGGGAAGTTGTGGCCTAATGGTTAGAGAGTTGGATTCGTAATCCAAAGGTTGCGAGTTCAAGTCTCGGGCCGGCAGGAATTGTAGGTGGGGGGAGTGAATGTTCACCAAAGGGTTAGAGGGTCCAGACACAGCCAAAGGCCCAGAAGTTCATGTTGGAGCCAGGGAGACGACAAACCAAGGTGGAGCCACAGAGACGAGGAACCCCAGCAGAGCCAGAGGGATTGACGACCATCATCTCATTGGTGGGCATTTTTTTTACCAAGTATTATTTTGCGAGTATATTTGGCTCACATAGAAGTGAGATAGTTCTTCCTCTCATGCTTGAGTCATCGTTGTTTTATACTTGCGCATTCATGTCTTCTCCTCATATTATGGAGGACCCCAATGAAGCCAAAGTGTTGAAGGATGCAGACACAGCCAAAGGCCCAGAAGTTCATGTTGGAGCCAGGGAAACAACAGACCAAGGTGGAGCCATGAGACGAGGAACCCCAGTAGACCCAGAGGGATGAAGAACCATCTTTTATATTTGAGTCATCTGTGCTTCACACTTGTGTGTTCACTACATCTCCTTCCATTTCTTGTCTTTATCATCTCGTGTGTGTGTATTTTCCTATTTTAAATAGTCTTGTATCATCTTTTGCTCACATTGGAGCGACATTGTTCTTGCTCACATGTTTGAGTCATCAATGCTTTTTACCTGTGCGTTCATATCATCTCCTCATATTATGAAGGACCCCTGTGGAGCTTAAGTGTTGAAGGGTCCAGAAACAGCCAAAGGCCCAGATGTCCATGTTGGAGCCAGAGGGATGACAGACCAAGGCGGAGCCTTTTTTACTTTACTTTTTAGCCATTTAGCAGACTTACAAATAAGAAAAGTAACTTAAAACGATAAGTCTAAAACTTCTATAAATACTATATATACACATTTAAGAAAATGGAGAAATTAGAAATTAAAATAAAAATGACAAATGATTCAACAAATTTTAAAAATAAACATTTAAATGAAACAAAAAATTAAGCTAAAAACTATTCTAAATATTAAAACAACAAAAGGCACATGAGTCTAAAAATATAATCATTACATGACACTAAGCCAAACACCATATACAGTGTGCTGGTCATATAATTAGAATATCATCAAAAAGTTTTTTTATTTCACTAAATCCATTCAAAAAGTGAAACTTGTATAATGTATACATTCATTCCACACAGACTGATATATTCAAGTGTTTATTTATTTTAATTTTGATGATTATAACTGACAAACTAATGAAATCCCCAAATTCAGTATCTCAGAAAATTGAATATTACTTAAGACCAATAAAAAGAAAGGATTTTTTAGAAAAATCTTGGCCAACTGAAAAGTATGAACATGAAGATATGAGCATGTACAGCACTCAATACTTAGTTGGGGCTTCCTTTGCCTGAATTACTGCAGCAATGCGGCGTGGCATGGAGTCGATCAGTCTGTGGCACTGCTCAGGTGTTATGAGAGCCCAGGTTGCTCTGATAGTGGCCTTCAGCTCTTCTGCATTGTTGGGTCTGGAATATCGCATCTTCCTCTTCACAATACCCCATAGATTTTCTATGGGGTTAAGGTCAGGCGAGTTTGCTGGCCAATTAAGAACAGGGATACCATGGTCCTTAAACCGGTACTGGTAGCTTTGCACTGTGTGCAGGTGCCAAGGACTCTGTTGGAAATGAAATCTGCAACTCCATAAAGTTGGCCAGCAGCAGCAGGAAGCATGAAGTGCTCTAAAACTTTCCTGGTCATACGGCTTGTGTTGACCTGGACCCAGAAAACACAGTGGACCAAACACCAGCAGATGACATGGCACCCCAAACCATCACTGACTGTGGAACTTTACACTGGACCTCACGCAACGTGGATTCTGTGCCTCTCCTCTCTTCCTCCAGACTGGGACCTGATTTCCAAAGGAAATGCAAAAATATTACTTTCATCAGAGAACATAACTTTGGACCACTCAGCAGAAGTCAGTCCTTTTTGTCTTTAGCCCAGGCGAGACGCTTCTGACGCTGTCTGTTGTTCAAGAGTGGCTTGACACAAGGAATGCGACAGCTGAAACCCATGTCTTGCATACGTCTGTGCGTAGTGGTTCTTGAAGCACTGACTCCAGCTGCAGTCCACTCTTTGTGAATCTCCCCCACTTTTTTTGAATGGGTTTTGTTTCACAATCCTGTCCAGGGTGCGGTTATCCCTATTGCTTTGTACACTTTTTTTACCACATTTTTCCTTCCCTTCGCCTCTCTATTAATGTGCTTGGCACAGAGCTCTGTAAACAGACAGCCTCTTTTGCAATGACCATTTGGTCTTGCCCTCCTTGTGCTGCAAGGTGTCAATGGTCTCTTTTGGACAACTGTCAAGTCAGCAGTTTCCCCATGATTGTGTAGCCTACAGAACTAGACTGAGAGACCATTTAAAGGCCTTTGCAGGTGTTTTGAGTTAATTAGCTGATTAGAGTGTGGCACCAGGTGTCTTCAATATTGAACCTTTTCACAATATTCTAATTTTCTGAGATACTGATTTGGGTTTTCATTAGTTGTCAGTTATAATCATCAAATATTAAAAGAATAAACACTTGAAATATATCAGTCTGTGTGGAATGAATGTTTCACATTATACAAGTTTCCCTTTTAAATGGAATTTGTGAATAAATCAACTTTTGATGATATTCTAATTATATGACCAGCACCTGTATATGTTATTTCATTTCCATGTAGTATGTTGAAGCAACGTTACTAAAATAAATACAATTTACTAAAACTAAAGAAAATACCTATAAAGACATAATAAATTCATACATAATGTATCTAAAATTAAAATAGATAACAAATCAAATGGCAGTAGTTTATCAGTAATAAAAAAAGAACAAAAACACATGCTAACAAACAACAACTTACACATAGTAAGAATTAGTTATAAAAACTAAAACAGAAGTGAAACAAGCAGTAAGAAAGAAGATAAATAAAAAGCGATACTCATATCCTTTGACAGTGTCCCTGTCCGGTGGAGTCGCACGGTAGAGTCGATGGTCTTTACACTCTTCGGTCTTCTCACGAGGAGGTCTTCACGCGAAGGCTGCGTGGTAAACTACGCTTTTTATACCCATCTAACAAAATACTACTCCAATTCAGCTGAACACACTTTCCTGTTAATCACAATAAATGGCCAAGCAAGCGCCCAACACTGACAAGGCACGCGATTTCAGCACGTCTCCACACAGTAAACAAAACAAGCGTTTCCTAGCAACAACAACTGCGCTAAACACTAATGAGTCAAGTAAATACACTTACGAGCTGCTTTTAACTTCCGCTGATAGACTGCTTCTGTCAAAGTGTATTACTTTACACTTCTGTCTTCTGCTGGCGCTTAAACACAATTTCCTGTTAATCACAATAAATGGCCAAGAGCGCCTGACACTGACAAGGGATGTGATACAGTACAAGACCAAACGCGAATTCAGCACGTCTCCACACAGAGCCATAGAGACAATCCCAGCTGCACCTGAGGGATTAACGGACCATCATTTTGTTCGTGGGTATTTTGTTATTTTGGACTATTTTGCGAGTTTATTTGGCTCCCAAAGAAGAGCGATCATTCTTCCTCTCATGTTTGAGTCATCGTTGTTTTATACTTGTGCATTTGCGTCATCTGGAGTCAGTGGAGCCAAAGGGTTAGAGAGTCCAGACGCAGCCGAAAGCCTAAAAGTTATTTTCCTCATATTATGGGGAACCCCAATTAAGCCAAAGTGTTGACGTTTGTTCGCTACATCTCCTTCCATTTCTTGTGTTCTTCATCTTTTTTTTTTTTGGCGTCATCTTTTGCTCACATTGAATCAACATTGTTCTCATTGTCATGTTTGAGTCATCAGTGATTTATTCTTGTGTATTCGCATCATCTCTTCATATTTAGAAGACACCAGTGGAGCCAAAGTGTTGGAAGGTCCAGATGCAGCCAAAGGCCCAGAAGTCAATGTTGACCAAGGTGGAGCCATAGAGACAATGAACCCCAGCAGAGCCAGAGGGATTAACGGACCATCATCTCATTGGTGGGCATTTTTTTACCAAGTATTATTTTGCGAGTATATTTGGCTCACATAGAAGTGAGATAGTTCTTCCTGCGTTATACCTGTGCGTTCATATCATCTCCTCATATTATGAAGGACCCCTGTGGAGCTTAAGTGTTGAAGGGTCCAAATGCAGCCAAAGGCCCAGATGTCCATGTTGGACCCAGAGGGACGACAGACCGAGACGGAGCCATAGAGACAAGGCACCCCAGCAGGGCCAGAGGGATTAACAAACCTAATCTCATTAGTGGACATTTGGTTATTTTGTGAGTATATTTGGCTTCATATAAGCAAGATCGTTCTTCCTCTCATGTTAGAGTCATAAATGTTTTATACTTGCGCATTCATATCTTCTCATATTATGAAGAACCCCAGTGGATCCAATAGAGGGTCCAGATGTAGTCAAAGGCCCAGAAGCCCTGTTGGTGCCATTGGGACGACAAACCAAGCTGGAGTCGTAGAGATGAGGGACCCCAGCAGAGCCAGAGGGATCTTCTTGCATTATCTTTGCCTCAAAATATGCATATCCGCTTCATCTCCTCACATTTTTTTGCTTGTTTTGGCATCTCATTGACGTGTATTTTCTCATTTTGAGTTTTCTTGCATCATCTTTGCCTCATATTGGCATGATATAATTCTCTCTTATCAAGGAATAGAAAAACTAAATATTTCAAAACAATAAATTTGAGTTTAGTCAACGTCTTCGTTATTTTAATTGTGAATTGTAATATGTTTTTGTTACACACTCTCAGATGTGAAATGAAAAGGTTAGTTCATTCAGTTAATGAATAAGTTTATTTTCAGTTGTTATTCTTATATTTTTTTTCTATAAACCAATAAAGCGCAGCCCAGCAGGGTTGTGTCCCCATTCACAATTGAATTAAGAATGTCTATTGAATTCTAATAAAAAATGAATGAATAAATAAAAAGCACATTCCAACTGTTGCTGTGCTTGCTGCTCCTAACATATCCAATATTTGTGTATTGAGGGGGCAGCAATAGCGCATTAGATGCTGTGAAAAAGTTGTATTTTTTTAACAAAAAAATATCACAAATATTTCATTACATTATATTATGTAATTTACCAGTGACATTTTTTCCGAAGAGCTCCTAAAAGCTGCCATATGCAACTTCATGCTTGCCATAAATATTACCATGTGATGTAATGAGTGATGTACGAAACATGAGATTCCTTCTTTTACTTTTAATTAGGAGTATTGGTTTTACTTGCGTCTTTCTCATTTCCTCTTGTGAAAAATTTGAAGGAACAATTCACCAAAATAACCCACCATGTTGTTTCAAGCCTGTATGGCTTACTTTCGTAGTGTAACACAAACAGTAAAGTTAAACATAATGACAGTCATTTTCTGTCATCTTCTGTCATTGATGTCTGACTGTCAGTCATCTTTCACTGTAACAGCGTTACAAAAGCATTCCACAAAGAAATAGATCTTAACGGTTTAGACCAGGGTTCCTCAAATCTTTCCTTCTCCAAGTCATCTGCTCCTCAGCTGCTCGAGCTCAAACTGATCAAACTCACCTACCTGTGATTTTCTAATGATCTTGAAGACTCTGATTGGCATGCTCATGCGTGTTTGATTAGGGTTAGAGCTAAACTCTGCAGGAGTGGGCCAGATTTGAGGATGGCTGGTTTACAACAACCCGATTGAGTAAAAAAAAAGAAGTCACTTTTTTTGGGTGTATAATTTTAAGTATAATATTTCAGAATTTACCCTAATCTTCTCTAATTGCTAATGGGCGTTGATCATTTGAACAGAAACTTGTATTTATATCTACATCAACATACAGAGCACAATATATAAAATTGTCTTGCTTTTTAAGCCAGGGTTTGCATTAAAGGAAAAGAGAAAATAAAAAATAGGGGTAAAAAAGGTTGCTTTTTATTTTTCTTTCTCTTCAACAAAATACATTTCATAGCATAATCCTTCCTATTAAAAGGAAGTCAAAGGAAGTACACCCTGTTCTGTCTGTCTTTGTCCTTGCTGCGCCGTGACTCATTGGCTTTCAGTTGCTGCTGAGGTCGTGATGACCAAAAGCCCCGCCTCCTCTGGTCGCTGATTGGCTGATCACACGGGTCTTCAGATGAACTCCAGAAGAACCTGGTATTTCACATCTAGCGACGTGATGGTGCCAGAGATGTGCTTTTGTGCACGAACGAGCTCGCTTTATTGGATGGCGAGGTAGACGGATTTTGAAGCTACAGACAGGGGATTGAATTTCGTTGTTTGCGTCATCAAAGTGTAGAAATGCGCGGTCGTGTGACAGGCCAGGCCATGGAGCTGCTGGGCAGCGGCGCCTCCAGGATCAGCGTGTCCAGGCTCCTTCTGTCCACACCGGCCAAAGCAGCCGCTCGGATCAACAAAAAGTATCTGTCTACATCGTCCATGTCCAGTCACACTGAGCTGGCCCGGGAGCGATCCAAAACCGTTACATCGTTCTATAACCAGTCTGCCATCGACGCGTCTGCCGAGAAGGTCAGTCACCATTTCCCGACAAGTGTCCATTAACTGCTACCCCCGCGATGTAGGTCAATGCGCCGTGGTCTCCATCCATCCATCATGGTTTGGATGGCCACGGATCCCACTTGTGTGGTTTACTCGTGTTGTTACGATCCTCAACTACACTTGCAGTTTTCTTTACGTGAACTAACGTTAGTCTCAAATGTTTAATTTTAGTGGTCCAAGAGTAAATTAGTATTTACTGCCACATCCATTGAAATGCTATTTAGCCCTTTAGCAGCTAATAACCGCAGTGATAAAACTCTTTCACAAAGCTAAAACCCAATAACCATAAAAACAAGAGTGGCCCCCCAAAATAACTGAACTTCTCAAATTTTCATTTTTTCCATATAACTTACCAGCTAGTGGATGTATAAGTGCACTAAATAGAAAGTTAGTTGTTTTTTCTGTTTTTTGAGCAAAATTAGTCTTAATAGTTAGATTATTATTATTATTTTGTCGTGAATGCTTAATCTGTGTGTTGATTGCTGTATCTTGCATCAAGGCAGATAAACATCTAGTATTAGGTGTCAGCAGTTTAAGAGTCACAAGGGCTGCATGCTTCATAAATGTGCCAATGTTTGGTAAATGTTTATTATTTCTAAATTTTGGTTTTATGTTAAACATGTACATCATGGTGTGTTAAGTCATGCTGGTGTGCACACACAGTAACGTTATCCTTATGTAAACTGTACTACTTTGAGCATCTCACTTGGGAATGTGTTAGTGACTCAACAAAACCCAATGTGATCACCGCTCTGCCACTGCTGCTTTTGTACTAATAGGTTCATTATGAATATTTCCTATTTAAACCATTAAAAGGAATGGTTTATTCGGAGATGGCGATTCTGTCACGATTTACCTTCATGGAACATTAACCCTGTAACTCTTTAATGGCTTATATAGTGAGCATTTGAAGCCCATGAAGGGAAAAAACACCTCACGTTATTATTTTATTAGCCAAAAGGTTGGAAGAAATTCTCCTAGCTTGTAATTCAGTTATATATTTTTTGACAGCATAGCAGACTACTTGAATAAAATGCATCACTCTATATCTCTCAATGATATGTCATAGTAAGATTATGTTTTATGATCAAGTCATATTCATTCTTTCATGCGATTAAAAACACACAAGAACCAATGGTGTTTTACGTTGTTAAATCTTGTGAATTGAAAATATTAAATATGGATTTGCCCTTTGCTGTTGAACTCTCATGCACTCCCTTCACATACACACAGGCCTATTAATAAATGTAACTATACCCATAAATCACTCCATGGATAATTACGTTTATAAGATACATATAAAGCTAAATCCTATAAAACTAAATGGACTAGTTAATAGTTATTTAACTTTTCCAAAACAGGATGAAACCTTGATTAATAGACCATTCAAGTGAGTGAAATCTTTTTATAGTTCAAGTAAATGCTATTTTTAACAGTAATGTTGTCTTCACAGCCTTCTGTCAGACTGACACCAGCCACTATGCTGTATGTAGGGAAGTCTCCTGATGGACAACATATCCTGGTAATTACACACTCCTGTCCTCTGTCCTACATTTATCCCAACCCACTTTGTAGCCGGTCTTCTAAAAACTAGTCGTTTGTCAGTACATAAACTGCTTTGTGTCTGTTCAGTGTCATTATGTTGATTTAGTAATGCTGTGATACTTTGATATATACAATATTGCACATAATTACAATTTTCACATACCATGATATAAACATGGTACCGGTCCACAAAGTACTTTTTACTTGGGATTGGAGAAATATTAATTATAAGAGCTAACACTGAGTTCTAATGAAGCTGTTTGTGATTTGATTCAATGCAGAGCAGTGCCAAGTATCTACACAAAGAGCTGCCTGTCCGTATCGCCCATCGCATTAAGGGCTTCCGCAGCCTGCCCTTCATTATCGGCTGCAACCCAACCGTTCTTCAAGTGGTGAGTTCCCCTACATCTCTGTGGGATTTCTCTGCTATCATACATTGTTGTGATGATGGGTAGTGTTACCGTCTCCATTACAAGTTGGTTTGTTGGAGAAGCTCCACCCTTGATACTCTCAGAGAGGATATTATGTGATGAGGAGCTGGTGCTGGTAGGAATGGTGTTCAAACAGAGGACTGAACTGACCATGTTCGATTCAATGCCAGTCTTCTTAAACCCCTAGTGTTCTGCAGTGATGTCTTGCTGAGCGTGACTTCTCTTGAATCCCTCAAGCAGAGTCCTGGTATTGATTTTGAAGGTACAGAAAAGGGGCTTTGTCAATACAAGCATGGGTATTATTTATTTAGTGCAGAAAAATCAACATTTTCTATTCTTATCTCCTAAAAGTACACTACTGTCATGTTGTGGTGTTAGCTTTAAGAAATGAAAATGTTTATTTCGCAAGGATGCAGAATAAAAAAAAATGACAGTAAATATATTTATCATGTTAAGAAATATTTAAAGTACACAAGTTGCTTTGCCGTTTCTGTTAATCAAATAATCTTGCAAAACAGGATTCTTTAATCAATAGTTCTCTTTCCTCAAAAATTAAGCAGCATAACTATATTCAGCTGTGATTAATTCTGGATTGATTTCTGAAGGACTATGTGACACTGAGGACATTGGTGAACATTTCATCAGCATCATTTAAGAATAGTTACAGCTTTAAGTTAAATTTTGATTCCAAGATGTTCAGTTTGGACTTTTGGACCACGTTGTATGTCCTGGCCTCCTTGAGATGTTCATCTCTACAATACAAAAACATAAATAACCATAATGAACATTGCAGGCAATTCTCGCTTTCATGGTCCTCTAACAGAATAAACAAACAGACAACCACCAAGTAATGAGCAGACAGAGAAAACTGATTCCCTCCCCTTTCTCCTCGTTTAATTCCTTCAGCAAGTCCTGTGAACTTTTACCTACATCTGCCCCAGAAAAGAGTCTCGCCTGTAGCTTGTTTTGTTTTCTGAGCTCCCCAGTTGAGTTCAGAGGTGTTCAGAACAATCGAGTCTGCAGAATTACAAATAAATGCTCCCCTGCAAAAATTAGTTTATTAATCAATATTCTTTTTCTTTTATATATATTTATATGTATTACTTAATTTTGTTAAGTCTGTTTATCAATGAAATCTGATCCATTTCAACACTGACAATAATAAAGAAAGATTAATAAATACAATTATTATATATCATCACAACCTTTGCACTGTTGAAAGTGATAATTGGCTGTAAGTCAGTTGCTTTCTCCATCATGGTCATTCAACATTCAGCACGTTTCTGTGTTTCCCAGTCACTTCTTCATTTGTTCCTCGAATCTATAGAAGAATGTAAGCCATGCGCCTATAGAGGGTTGGTGAGGGGCCAGGAATGGGATTCGGGGAAGACTGGGAACACCAGCTCCAGGAACTGCACCACAGCACATTTGTTACCCATATATTGTACTCATTCATTCTCTCTTTCTCCACAGCACGAGCTTTATATCAGGGCCTACCACAAGCTGAGCGACTTCCCAGCTGTAAGTGCACGATGACCAAACCTGTACATATTAATTCATACACAGCCTAGTCATCCGTTGACCAGCTTGCTATTTTCCATAATTAATTCTGTAACCCGAGAGGCCTGTGAGTTTAGTGTACTGACTGAGCCGCAGTAGAAGGTCATGTGGAGGTATCACCTCTCACCAGTGAAACATAATTCACCAGTGAAACCCAAGTCTTTGTTGACTGACTCATTATGTAAAATGCTGGCTCATGCACATGGCAAATGTGAGTTCAAATGAAAAATCCCTATGTTGCACAATATCTGATAACTGGAAATATGACAAACTGAAGGGATTGCCGTAATTAGTGTAGTAGCTTGCATATTATGAGTCAAAATTTTGGCCCACACTTTCTCATTCTGCTACCTTTGCCTTTTCCCACATCTTAGAGTAAAAGTAAAGTCATCCAAACTATGAAAAAACACTAATTGTACACTACAAAAGTGGGGTCTTTAAGATTTGTTCTCCTATGCTCTCTAAAACTGTTTATTTGATAAAAAATGCTTTAATATTGTAATGTAGCAGTTTAATGTTATATATGTGTTTTAAAATGTAATTATTGCTGTGATGGCAATGCTGAAAACCATCCATCTTTTTGGAATTCTTTGTAAGAAAATTTGTCACAATTTATATTTCAAGCATTAAATGCTACATTTACATCAAAAGATTGTAAAGATAACAAGAAACCAATTCATTAACATGTATCAAAACCATTTTCTGTTAGCGTAAACGGATCCATGTATTTGTGTGGTAAAAAGCCACATAATTAGGGAAATAACAGTTAAGATATGATTACCCAACCAGACTTGATTTAAAATTTTGACTGACTGTAAATTGTCTATTACATATCAAAGTTTAACAATTGATATTATTTTGCTAACCTAACCAATATTATATTTTCATGCTGTTTTTGCAAACGTTTTTCTTCAGCTAAAAGACCAGGAGACTGAGGCTCGCTATAGCAAACTTGTAAAACAGCTTCTTGATGATCACAAAGATGTAGTCACCATGTTAGCTGAAGGATTCAGGGAATGTCGTAAACACATAACGGTAAGATTTCAAATAAAGTTCACTATCAGCAGAATAATCTTACTGTAGCACCTTTCTGCATGGTACATATTATACTTTTATTTTGGGAATTGTCAGTGAATCGTACCTAGTTCTTTATTTATTTGTTACATTTTATTTCTTCAGGATGAAACTCTGGTTCGTAATTTCTTGGACACAACGTTGACGTCTCGTCTGGGCATCCGCATGCTGGCCACACACCACATTGCCCTGCATGAGGATAACGTACGTCCCTTGATTAACATTTTACCATTTCTTACAGTATTAGGGTCATTTCCAGCAATAGCGATGGATCTTAATTTTTTTTTTTTGCATTAGATAAATTCAAATGTGCTATGTGCAGTATACAAATCCATATTAGGAAACATTCCAGTTCTTCTTTAAAATACCCATGAGCACACAGACATGACAGCAGTAAGAGCAATGCAGTCTTCAGTAATCTGTCCAGTGACGTAAGTGGCCGCCACAGGCAGCCAAGTGGACCACCAATATATTTGCATGACCCACATGCATAGACTAAATATACAAGTGGAGACCCCCACCCACATCTGCTGTAAAATCACAAAGAGCCCTGTTGCAACATACAATATATTTGCTTACTTCAGAGCTGTAATGGTTCAGGACAGGAATCACGTTTTCTAGCTGATTGCTGTGATTTAATCATGCCTGCTGTTGTACAGATTAAAAACTGAATTACTGGAATAAATAGAATAGGAACTGTCTTGTTCAGCTTTAACAAACTGAATATGTGCTTTGTGTTATTGATGTTTATTTCTAAATTTAGAAATGGTACTAGTACAGACTCTCAAAATAGATGTTCTGTAGATTTATTCAGCTCATGAGAAACATCTGAGCTGATCTATTAAAGACTCAGAAGCAATGCAATATAAACGCACTATAAAGTTTAAGCTAAAAGCTATTTTATAAAATCATTCTGCATATATACAGAAGTATAAATGATATTTCTTCCGATTGGCACGTTTCTGCTGTAGCACAGTTGTTACAGTCACATTACCCAGCAGTAGTACTGATGCTTACTGTGTGATTTTTGTTACTTGACTTTTTTTCTTTGCACTATTTCAGCCTGATTTTGTAGGCATTATATGCCGCCGCCTGTCCCCTAAAAAGATCATCGAGAAGTGGGTTGATTTTGCTCGGTGAGTGTGCTGTCCTTTTAGCTTGCTTCTGTTTGCCATCTGCCTGCATCCTGTCGTCTGTTTGCATATGTGAGTGCTTAAGACTCGAGGACTATTTTTAGAGGTTATTGAGCTCTTTTGTTCTGTTATCAGCAGAGTCAGCTCCATTTACAGCTGTGTGTTTGTGTGCACGCGTGCGCTCTGTTTGCCCAAGAAAAAGGTCAAAGCCCAGTCCTCATTTGTGATTGACCAAGATGAGTGTTAAAGGTCACTGTTTAACTACTGTCTAACATTTGCTGTGGGAGCAAAACATGTATTTACTTCTTCTACATGAGTTTAATGTGTCAACAGTCCAGGAATGATTTGTTAGTGGATGATGTACTTGTGAACATTTCTTTAACTGTTTGCTACTTTTGTGAATTTTTGTGCCATAATTTCTAGCTATTATTCTGAAGTAGAATATTTAAGAATATATAATATAAATAGTTTTGTGAAGAAATCTTAAGGTTTAATATATGTGACTCTGTGAAATCCAGGCTAAAGTCTCCAAATCTAATTGAGATAACAAGCATCAAAGTTTGATCTACCATTAATTTCAATATTTGACATGACCTTACTCAGTCAATATTAAAATATAAAGGTTAAATTTTCGTAGAATGTTCTTAATCTTTACTAAATTAGAAGGATGATTTTTTGTAGGAAACAGCAAATCACAAACAAATGGCTTTAGCTGGGTTTTCACGAGAGTCACACATTTTCTGGTGAATATTGTTACTGCATGCCATGATTAGCCAGCAAATGAACCAGCATCAACATTTTTTTAACATTTCCTAAATATGTTCATATTCATTGATTTAAACACAATCACTTTTTTAACTAATCTTTTATATTATTATTTTTTTTCTATTGTAAGAGAAAATTCTCTGAACAGCATTATCCAATCAGAACACAGTAAAGTCTTTTTTTTAAGTTGAAGTTTTTCTCTTCATCAGCTGGTTGAAAGTTTAGAGGCTTTTGCTGAAATGTCAGACATTCCTCTGGTTATTTGTTTGTTGAAAAGAATCAGGTCACAATGCAGGCTGTGTGCAGATGCAGTCACAGGTTTCATGAGGAATGTGCAGTTGCTAAAGCCTCATACGCCTCATCACTCTTATTTTACTTCCCTTCAGTCAGTCACTCATTCCTTCAGCCTATAATTGGACAGAGTGTCTCTGTATTCTCATTCTGATCTGATTCTGAGATCAGTTTCTCCTCCTCTATACTAAGCTGACTTTCAACCTAAAGTCTGATCCAGTTTGCAGCATATTCTGCCCAATAATATTACGTTTGTTTTAGTTTTATGTGGCTTTATCATGTGGATTGATCTGAAATTATTATCTAGTTTCATTATCGATTAGTTGTTACAGTCCTAAAACATGTTCTCTGTGGTCTTAAGTAAGATTGGAGGTCAGGCTGCTCTGCTCGTCTCACGAGAGTCTGACGATGAATATGCTGCATCAGCAGAGCTGTCCTGTTCCTCTTCACAGTGGCATGATCAAAGCCTTCCCTCAAGCACCAGACAGAGGCCACAGTTTGCTGGCTATGAATGAGACACTCTTTAATTAGTGTCAAATTATTGAAAAATGGCTTTAGACATGAAATGCTCAAGACTACAATTAATTTACCAGTACTTGTGTAACTTGGTGAGGCAGAACCAGTAGCGTGTGGTGTGCCTCATTTTCTTTGTATGCAATTTTGTTTGTGTTTTTTATGTATAATGGCAGTTGTTTAAACAGTTGATTTTGTTTCTCCATGATCTTAAAAAAATCTAATTTTGAAGACTTATGCTTAAATTTTAAATGGTGCTACATTTCTTTAAAAGACTTGTAATGGTAGTGTAATGTCTTGATCTCCTCTGTTCCCCTCAGGCGGCTCTGTGAGCATCAGTACGGGAACTCTCCACTGGTTCGTATTAATGGCCATGTGGCGGCCCGCTTTCCCTTCATTCCTCTGCCGCTGGACTACATCCTGCCTGAGCTGCTAAAGAACGCCATGAGGTAACATTCCTGTCATATATAGGTCAATGTGGCACACAGCACCCCTTCCGTTCTACTATGCTGTCTTAACTATCTAATCCTGTTGTGACAGTCAGATTTGCTGTTAAAGCAGTTGCTTTATTTGGACTGTAGTGAGTGTTGTCTTAGCAGCCGCTCATATGGACAATATTGAACTTTTACCAGGATAATACAGTGGTGGTTAAAAATATCTGTTGATGCATGAACTACGACCAAACATACGTGTAAGCAATTTCTCCTGTCTGTCAGTGCATTATGAGGTTATTGTAGTTTAACCATGTGTTAACACTATAGACTTTGGTAAAACGCCAGGAAAAACATGTCACTTACATTTCAGACGCGTTATGCAAGAAGCCTGGAATGGAATTTTAGTTTGGAGCTTTTCCTGGTTGTACAGGATTGCTGGCCATTCAATCTGAGGCAGATATGGCAAGCATGGGTCATTGTGACCTAGCCTTCAGATACACTGAAGTTATGAAATGCCAAAAGCATTTCAGCTAAAAAGAGGCACAATATAGTGCCATATATTATAGTGAGATAAACAGCAATAATCAATGCAAGAAAAAACATGGAGCTCCGTCCATTTAGAGACTTTCCTAATCCTTATTGAAAAGGTCAAAGTGAAATAATATTAATTCTGAAAAAGGTTTAAAGAAAAAAGTTAAAAATGACGGTTTTGCATAACACATTTATCTTGATTTATGTGTCAAACTCATTTTAAGGGAAATAATTTTGAAGTGGCTTCACTGGTAACTATTAATTTAGCTGGTTATTTTTCTGTTACTATGTTAACAGACCTCCAGAGCTTCTTTAAGCTTGCTTACACATGCATAACTATCACTGTTGCTGATACATTTTTACCTGCTGGATGATAAAACCAGTGCAAGTATCTCATGGACTTGAGACTGGACCCCCTTTTGACTTTTGACCAATAAGCAACTACAAAACAGTGCCCAGAATACACACTTGCCCATATAACATATTTTAGAAAACCTAAAAATATAGTTGAACGCTGCTATGATGAGGACACACCTATGAGGTCTTTATGATTGTATTTAGGTATGCATGATATTTCTCGGACAGATAAATTATCGACCGATATGGGTGAAAATTACGTAATTTTTATTGCTCAGATAAATAAATGAAATCCGATAAAGTACGCTTGCTGGTAAATCAATCAATCAGTCTGATTTATCTGAGATTCATCCGCTTTTCGAGTGCAAGTGACTGCAGCTTTAAATTGGAGTGACTCTCAGCTTGTGTCGCGCTCATTACGTCATCATTTGTGAACATGTCTTCGCCGGTCTGGAAGTTTTTCTCGGTGGCAGAGGAGGACAATGACATTGCTATTTGCAGCGTATGTTCAGCAAGGATTCCGAGAGGAGGAAAAAAGGCGTCAAGTTTTAACACAACAAATTTTATATCTCACTTGAAAGGACTTCATCGCGGCGAAGCTGTATTAAGGGACTTTAAGCAGCCTCCACTGTTGGAACGGTAACGGCATTCCAACGTCATATTGCGCATTCGCGACCTCAGCTTCTACTTCGTGGCATTCTGTAACCGTCTACTACAGGAGAACAGCTGCTTTGTTGTTGTTGTTACAACGTGACAGCTTATGTAGTTAAACGTTGCCTTTTATGTTATATACCATTTAATTCCATCAGTATACGATTCTACCATTAGTCTTTCATTTAATCAGTGCATTGATTATGTTTTAAAGTTAAGCTAATTTTAATGATTGTTTTCGTTTGTACGAGGGCTGTCAAATTGGCTGAAAACTAAATTAGAATGTTTTACTAAAATATTATCAAAATTCGAATTATATTCTAATTTAAAAGGCATAAATTCAGTTAGGAAAAAAAAGCTTTTGGCTTCTCTCCTGAGGCCACAAGAGGGCGCATTGAGCTAAATATTACCAAATTTCTTCTGCAAAGTAAAAAAAAAAAAAAAAAGCACAGACTAGTCTAATTGAATAAAAAAGGCTATTTTAATTACCCCATTAGAGTCACTTTACAGTTAGTGCTATCATACAAATACACTTAATTGTAGATTTAAAATGTCCAACAAAACATTTCAGCAAAATGTATATTTTAGTTAGTTATTGCACTCCACTCCACTCTATTTCATTGCGCTCTGTCTGTTTGGCACGCAGCAGAACCAAGTCTGTGGAGTTTAAGCGGAGAATCGCTAGATGGAAATTTTCCATGGCTTTCTAACATTTACAGATGGAGAATATACCTGTGAAATGTAAGTTATGCATTTAGGAAAAGAGCACATAGCTCAAACAGCGGGTCTCTGTCAGCGGCACACGCAGCCTTTCTGTCAGAGCCGCTTTAAACTCAAAGATTCATCATTGCTGATACACGTAATTTATTAACATTTAATCATATGATCGCAAGGTTCATGTTCACGCCGTTAATGTGCACGTTCGCTAGCAAGCTCATTTCTAGTAATTACATTACTTTTAATTACATTAAAAGTTGAACTTACATGGCTTTGGGCTCTCTTGTGAGAGACGCGAGTGCAACGATGATAGATGTCCCTCTAGAAAATACAATAAATATGCGTTCTGTGTGAACGGCTTGGTTTCAGTTTTGAGGTAAACAACATCATCTCCACATTGATGTTCTCTTTTTCCGCAATATTTTGAATGTGCAGCACCGCATCGAGTGGGTTCAACTGGACAAGCTAAAAAAAAAGCATTCAAATGCAACGAAACCTCATCATCGCATTTTGCGTGCCAAGCTGCCTGACGGACACCTTAAAATCGAATGCAGCATTTTGCATTCAACTGTGGATTTGTATTTTAAATTTGACGAATATTCACTTTTTTTTTGACAGCCCTATTTTGTACAAAGATATGTCTGCTGTTAGCAACAGCACCTCAGGCAGCACTCTGAGACTAAAGATATGTGAAGAGAACAATGTAATTATTGCCTAAACATCCTCCTCATAATCCATAATTTGTATTTAAATAAATGACGCGTTGCACCGCCTTTTTTTTACGGTTGCTTAATGATTTTTATGTTCTCGGCTAAGGTGGTGTAACCGCTTACTTCCGGTCAACGTAGCCGTTCCATTCGCAGTTCTGTTAAACCATTTCTGGTACTAAGTATTGTGGTGCATTACACAAAAATAAACATTTGAAGAGTCAGGACTGATGTTTGCTATTATAGTTAGGCCAGAGCTACTAAATGTCAGTTTCATCTGTGCATCTTAGATTTTGTATTCTCCTGGGTACATAAACTGCAGATTATATAAAAATTATAATATAAAAATATGAACTTATTGGATATCGGAATCCGCCGTGAAAAGGACTTAATTATCAGTTAAAATGTTTCATATCGTGCATCCCTAATTATATTCATAAGAAAGCTGAAATTCCTGTTATGGGACCTGTCCTAGTATAGCTCCCTCTCTCTCTCTCTCTCTCTCTCTGATATCTGCAGTCTTCGTAACGTTCGTATAAGGTCACCCACACTGGCTGCCTGCCAAGTTCATTCCAAGTTCAATGGTACTATACAGGTTTTCTGTGACGGTGGCAAACTATCCAAAACAATCTACAGATAAGCCTCTCAAAGTAATGCAGTGCAGTGCTTTCAGTGGAGGAGTATGTAGGTCTATAGTTATTCTACAAATCTGGTAGTAACCCAAAATTAGAAACAGCCAATGTTGTTTGTTCTTTTTTCAAAAGGATTGTTCTGGATTCAATACAAGTTCAGCTGTATCAACAGCAACTGACATGTCGCCTATGGCAGGACATAATTCTGACTCGTTCCTCTGCTTATAAAAAGAACATCATGTTCACTTCATGATCGCAGTCTTCAGGGAACAATATATTGCATTAAGATAAAAATGAAACTAACAGTTTTAAAAGTATAGCCAGAAGATTTAAACTTTGTGTTTGGTAACACGAGACTAATGCAATTAAATAGTTTACTAACCCTGTCAGTGCAAGTTATCATGGCTACATAGGGCCACTAAACTCGTAACTTTCACACAATACGCGCAAGCAAGGGTGAAACAGGAATGTTTACATGGAATGTTTAGATGGTCTTCATCTGTTATAGTACGACCACAATGAACATATGAGTTTTTTGTATGGCAGAGTAATATTCTCTTACAAGAAGTATAAAGAACTTTTAAGGCTTGGCTCAAATACCTCCAAAGCCCTGTATTGTGCTGGTCTTACAAATTGAGACATGTTTCTGGTCTTGTTCTCATGGTTCTTTATATTTGGATCAGACTGAGAGTGACCCAAGACACATACTGTGATACTGATCTCATCCCTCATTCTTGAATTGACTTGTATTAAAATTGGTAGGGACAGTGGCAGTTGAAGAACTTTTGGTTGGTGGAAGTTTATGACTTCACAACATTTTTCTTATGAATATTAATTAGGTTTTGTTCAAATATATTCATATGAACTAATATTACTCAGGACAGTGATGTACTGATCTGGCCTGTAGTAGTTTTACTGTAGAAGATTAGAATTAAATAAATTATTTTGTATTATTGGCTTATTTTTTAACATAAATCCAAGTGCTCAATGGGAATTAACAATTTTAGGGCCAAAGTTACTAAACGGGGCAAAAGGTGAGATCACAATCCCATAAAAGTGCAGATTGGAGTGGGAAGTTCTGTTAGTGACAACGCACGAATTAAAGAACACCGTTCATTGCCATGATGACCAGTGCAATCTAACGAAATTTTTCGATGCCTGTCTTTAGTAAATCCTGACAATAGTTTAATGCTAAAAGAGGGCATGCGCTGGTGCAAACTCTATGTAAATCTGTCGCTAAGTGTTCAAATAAGAGTATTTGTCCTATCATTGTGGCAGTGTTAAATTATTTGACGACAATTTTTGTCAACGACATGTTTTTCATTGACGACAACGAGACGATAACGAACGAAAACTCTTGAATGACAAACATTTTTATGTAAATCTATTGACATTTTTGTCAACGGATAAAAACGAGACGAAAATGTTAGGGAGGGAGGATTTGGGAAGAGATTCATTCAGAACGAATCTGCTGCATGGGAGGTTAGATGCGAACAAATGAACCGGCGGGACATAAGCTAAAATACACTTGCTGCACGGTGCATAAAATGTTCAAAAATGTCAATATGTGGGAGTAAGAGAAGAGCAGACATGGATAAATCTGACGACGCGAGAGAGAACTCAGTTCGGTCCGGTTTTCTGAGCGCAGACACTGAAGCATACACACACACACACACACACAGAAAGCTCGTCTCATAGCACGAGTACTCTTTCGGGGTCGCATGAACGGAGAAATGCACACAAAATGATGTCGAAATGTCCATTTTGATGAGTATTCACGTAATCACAGTTGATTAAGTGGACGTAAATAGTAAGGAGAACGTGTATCAGTACATTCATGCATCCGGTCTTAAAGGGACAGCAGCCTAATTTAGTCGCTATTGTCAGAGTCTTTGATGTTAATCAAGACCTTGTTCTTTATGAGAAGCGGTTTGATTTAATTTGAACAAAGGAATGTTGTGTATCACTGCAGTTAAATTGCAGTCTATCATCAAACCGTATTATCAAATATAATGAGTTTGGAAGTTTTAGAGAAATGCTTAATAAATGCACTGTAACTAAACCCATTAGATTTAAGCTGACTACATTTACTGTTGAAATTTACTCTAAAATCGTATGATATTTAATCGACTAAAATTAAAAACAATTCAGATTACTAAAACTAAATGGCATTTTAGTCAAAAGACTATGACTAAAACTAAAAATTTGCTGTCAAAATTAACAGTGCTTTGTGGTAGTAGATGTACATCAGCACCGTATACTAGCATATATATCATAAAACCCACAAAGTAAATGAAATTTCCCCTCAAGACCTGAAGATGCTTCCAGTGTGTCTTGGATAAATCCCTGTCGCATGCAATTTTCTTGCTCACAAAACTTGTTTTAGTTTTCTCATGTTTCTCAGTCAGAGGAGAAAGGAGAGCTTTCTCAGTTATTTCAGGCCTCTACTGAGTTTGTTATGATCAGATGTTCATATGAGATTGCTCATGAATGGATTCTTTGTGTTCTGCAGAGCCACAATGGAGAGTCACTTGGACACTCCTTACAATGTGCCGGATGTCGTGGTCACAATCGCCAACAATGACACAGACTTTGTCATAAGGTGAGTCTGTAAGCTAATGCTATTGAACCACATGCTACACCTGCATAAGGCGTTATATGACATGATACACATGAGTTCTTAATACAACGTTTGAGTTGCCAACTGACCATTCACACTGAAACTGATTTGAATTGGTTTTCAAATACAATACAAATTTAAAAAATCAGATTCATGCTTAGCTTTCATGTTGTTTGGAGTATGAAATTTAAAGAGAGCTGAGTCAGATCTCTTGGCAAAACTGTTTGATTGTTGCCTGTCTGAACGAATACATGGACACTTAGGCTTTTAGGTGTGGTTGGTCCTCTCTAAAGTCAGCAGAATGGAATTATTGCTTTTTCCTGGAAATAATGCAGCATTTAGTCAGCAGATATTGAGCTCTTCTTTGCACAGAGACCTCATCGTGTGGAGTGCTGCTGTCTTTATAACCAGGTCCATTATCCCACTGTGCACACTCGGCAGTCTGCTTAAAACCTCTTTCCACTCTCAGCATATTTACTCATGGACAATGTTTATTTTACCATAAACTAATGGAAAGCATGAATCTCTGTGTCCGTATTGACTGCTTTCAGTGGTGTTTGGTGGATGTCTGAAATGAGGATGCAAAGTCCTCCTGTTTCTGGGCTTTTGGTCCAATGTAAATGTCTGTCCAATGTCTCTTATTTGATGTTTACACCGTTTTAGAAGGTTTATGAAACATGATCTTACGATTTCAACAGAAGTTATGATGATGTTGTTGTATGTACATGTATGTACACTACCATTCAAGTTTCAAGTAAGATTTTATTTTTTGAAAGATATATATTTATTCAACGAGCACATTAAATTGATCAAGTGTGGCTGTAATAGTTTAGAACATAAGCATCTTTACTGTTTCAAATAACTGCTGTTCTTTTGACATTTCTGTTCATCAAAAAATCCTGCAAAAATGTATCATGGTTTCCGCAAAATATTAGACCGCTCAACTGTTTTTAACATTCATAAAATTAAAAAAATTATTTCTTGAGCACCAAATCGTAATATTACAACGATTTCTGAGGGATCACGTGACACTGAAGACTTGAGTATCGGCTGCTGATAATTCAGCTTTAGGAATCAATTTTAAAAATTGTATTTTAAATTGTAACACCGTATTCACAATATTACTGGTTTACTGTAATTTTGCTTGTCAAATATCACTCATTTCCAATACATTCAATCTAATTGACCTCAAACTTTTGAATGGTAGTGTATAAATTACGTAAAGTTTTGTTTAGGACTAACAACAAATTCACTTTAGACCGTTGGTCAACAAACCCTTGGTAAACACATAAGTGTAATGATGTTGGCAGACATGAATGCTCACCTTTCATGTAACCGCACTGAGTGGACACTAAATGCCTCACTCACAGATTATTTCACGCTGACTTTCATTCACATGTTCGAGGGGGTGATGTTGTTAAGAATTCACCCCCCCTGATTTTCAGACTAGTTAAGAATCAGATGATAATTTTTAATAGAAATTGTTTGAGGAAATATATATAAATGCATTGCACAAGTAAATGAAACTGATTTGCCTGAAACAGCAGAGTGATGTTTGTATTACTTTGCAGGATCTCAGACCGTGGCGGTGGCATTCCTCACAGCATATTAGATCAGGTGATGGGTTACCACTTCAGCACAGCTGAACAGAGCGCACAGGATCCCCGCATGACCAACCTTTTCGACAACATGACCAACAGCGGCCCCCAGTCTGGACCCATGCATGGGTAAGAGGAGCTACACCTATGTGAAAAAGAGCACAAGCTCAAATTAAAAGCTGCTTCAAAGGTTTGGTGCTGAGTTTGGGTTTTTATAAATGATTAATGTATTTTTTTTTCAATTATAGCATGCTTTTCACCTTTTCAAGAGTAAATATTTATGTCTTGTCCACATGCAGCTGCTGACTTTGCAGATTTTGTGCATTCTTGCAAGATTAGTATAGTATACGATCTGTAAGTGTAAAGTGTCGTGCCGGCGCTCCTCACTACGAGCGGTCTCAAATCACAATTACAGATTTTTTTTTTCTGCATAGACTAATTTAAGTTATTTGGCACAGTTTAAGGTTTATTTGGGGATTTTTATAAATTGATACACTGATCTGTAATGGATTGAAGAACATCTCAGTGATGCCACTTGTTTTCTCCTCCAGGTTTGGCTTTGGCCTGCCTACGTCTCGGGCGTACGCCGAATACTTGGGAGGTTCCTTGACCATCCAGTCGATGCAGGGCATCGGCACAGACGTCTACCTGCGTCTCCGGCACATTGATGGCAAAGGGGAGAGCTTCAGAGTTTGATGTCATGGTCTATTCATAGAGCTTTTGGTCATTTTCTATGCTGAAGATTGTAAGGCTCGAAGTTGAACCAAAACCAGGATGTTCAACAGTTGCCCTGTCACTCATATTACCCGTCACTGCATCAGTATCACATTTTGGATCACGTTTTCTGCAGATTATGGGTGTCATGCTTGCGATTCGCACTGTGTTGTGTTTGTGTAGTACACTGTAAAACATTCAGCCTTAAGATTACAAAGTGATTTCATGATTAAAATCCAATGTGTTACTGTCCACCGTTACCAGTCTTTTGGGACGAGTCCTTGCACTCCAGACGCCTGTAGAAGATGCTCTCCAAACAGCCATATCCTGCCTTTCTTCAGAAATATGAGTGAAATCTTCTATGAACTCTGAATAGAGATTTGACTGCCTTACAAAAAAGACTTGTTCAAAAAATGTTTTCAGTCTTTTCTTTTGACATTTCACATTAACCACATCAGCTTAAGAGTTTGTTGTCGATTTCATGCTTGAAATAATTTGCTAAAGTATTTTGGGGTCATAGCACAGCGTAGAATATAAATAGTTTGTTTTTTTTCTCTCTAGGAAAGTGTGTTTATAGAGATGTTCGTGATTGAATGAATGTTTTAAACTCTCTCTACATGTGGTCTTTTGGTTGGTTTTGTTTAGTTCATTTTCTAAAAGGATGCCACCTTGTTTGAGACTGTGAGATTTGTTTACCTGAATTCATTTGAAATTTACCCCAAATGACAAAAGTTATTTTGAAATACCAATTGAACTGTTGGATGAGTTCACAGTACACATAGTACATGTAATCCGTCACATTTTGTCATGTAATGTTGTGCCTGTGGTTTCTTTTCTCTTCTTTTGAAACGGTTTTCAAGAAAAGGAGCCTGCGTGTGTTTTCTGCTCATCTGCAGATTTGTTGCCCCAGTTTGCCCTCTAGTGATGGAATCTGAGTGTTACCTTTGACTTTAAACAATACGGATGTACTGATGATTTAGTGTAATGAATGATGTACAGTAGGTTTTGGATGATTTAGGACTAACGTGCACATATTTAGATATTCCTTTGTTTATATAAAAGGCCAAATTGTGGCACGACGCACCCAGAATGATTTAACAAATGGGATCATTTTATTGTATTTTGTTTTCTTTTTGTTGTTGAGTTTGCATTACATAGATGCCAAATACACATAGCGGTTTGGGCATTATAAAAATCTGGATGAAAACGTGTCTTTTTCTTGATTTATTTTCTCTGTTGTTTGTTGGTTTTAAATTAATGCACTGTTAGTATTGTGACATTTTCTGGTTGTTGAACTTTGGTGAACTGTGCTTCAGGTTAAGCATCTGTGTGAACAGGACGGAAACGGACTTCATTTACATTAACGATTCAAGGTAGTTTGGAGAAAAGCTTCAGCATGATTTGCTTGCGGATGCCACTTTGTATTTGTGGTTTGATATTTTGTATGCAGTACAATGTTATTTATAATGCATATTCGTATAATACTTTTTGAGCCACTGTAGCCTGTTTTTTAAATGACTTGTAATAATTGAACCAGCTGTAGACTGTGTACAGCAAAAGGAGGAATAAGGGCCTGGCCCACGTATTAAATTGGCCAATCAGAGGACGCTTTCTGCTATCACACATTTTGCGCTATGTATATCGGGTTGGTTGACATGTCTTTGGGGGGAAATCTCGCCTTTATAAAATCAGGATTTGAAGAGAGGGCAAAAAATTGCAAGAAAACAAATTGCGGCTTAAGCAACACTAGCTGGAAATGAAGAAGCACGCCCCCATCACGTGATAGATACGGAGAACGTAGGAAGATCACGTGACAGCTACAGAAGCCTGGTTAATTTGTGTGAACCGGTTCTTTCGAATGGTTCTATTCAAGAACCGGTTCAAACAACTGATTCAGTGATTATTTTATCTCAGCACGTAATTACATTTTGACATGGTCCCTGACATCCTTGCGTGGCATATTACCTGTTCTAAACAAACATATGTACATGAACATATTGCTGTTTATTATGTTTTTCCTATTACATTTTTAAACTAATGGTGTTTCCCTAGTTATTGCAGCCAAGCTTCGGTTCATGAAGTCCCATAGAACCTAACTATAATTTGTATTTACATTACGGAAAATTAATCATCGATATTTTATTTAATCTGATTTTTATGGGTTGATAAAACTCAGTCAAATCATAAACACATTTGCAGTAGATTCTATTTGTTACATTTCTGCGTTTTGGCTCGTTATGAGTCATCACAGAGACGCTTCTCAGTTCAGTGAAGAAGTGACTCGAGAACCGCACAGAATGATTCAGTCCAAATCAACCTGTTTGTTCAACCGATACATTATAAAGATCCGACTCAATAGAATGATTCGCTGAGGAATCGGACATCGCTCAACGTCCATTTCTCTCCCAGATCCACTTTCTGTCGGCTCTGGAAGCGAAGGTGAGTTGGATGCGAGCGCAAAGATGATTTTAGTTCAGCTGTGCAGTGTGGTCGGTGATGCTTTTATAGTGAGCTGGAGGTGGTTTGGAAGGGAAGTTGTGTGTGCTGAGAAACACATCGGTGGCCTGGCGTTCATTGTGCTCAGATTTGCAAGTTAATAAGTCGACCTCACAGAAACACCTTGTTTAGACGTTGATGTTTGCACAGCAGCTATTGTCTAACAGCACTTTTCCTGCCGTTTTATTCTGCGGAGGATGTGTTTCGCGTCTGACGTGGCGCTCATTTGCTGCCTATTTAAATAAGCGACACACAGCAGCTACATACATCTTTAAAAATAACCACACGCGGCTGTAGGATTGTGGAAAGCATATGAAATGTATTGTGGCTCCACTGTATGATCTGACTTGAGAAGAATGTGTACCATTGGTAAAGGGATGGTGTTAGTTAGATTGTAATACTATGATTATGTGATATACAACGTTGCTAAATCATTACCAAAGTTATGTAACTTACCATGATATTTACTTGCCACTTGTAAAAGACTACAATTGGAAATCTATCTGCTTCCTGTATTCCGTTAGTTGGCTTAATCTTGTTGTTATTCAATGTAATTTTATACTTGGCGAGTCTTGGTCTTATACTGTATTTTTGATGATACTACTCCTTCTGTGTGTCAGTTTTGGGAGGTTAGAAAGATTTTGCCTTATAAAGGAACCAGTGAATGCAACATGTTCCTCTCTTTTTAAATGGCTCTCACAGGCATGTGATAAACTCTGTCTACAACAGAGGATGTATTTTCTGTCTATACTCGAGGCCGTAGCTGTGAACACTGGCTCCTGATCATTTTTAAAATAACATGCAAAACATGTTAACCGGGCCTAATGAATTGTTTCCGCCTTGAACACTATTAGCTACAGCCCTCAATTTGCATGAGGTAGATCAGAAAGAATGTTTTTCTATTTTCTGTTTTACCAGGCTGTAGTAAAAAACAAGGCAATACAGATGCACTATATTTGCTTTCAGTGTTATTAAAAGAGTATGTCTGACGCAGATGTCTGAGGATTAAGATAATATTAGAGTTATTGTGTGAGCAGTCAGGGAGGAAAAAGATATCAAGATCTGTTGTTGGGTTTTGTTGTTGGTTTAAAATATTTATTTATTATATTTTTAGTACACATTTTAGTTATACTATTTATTTATATAATGTATATTATTGTTAGAATAGAATAGAGCCCAAGACATTAGTTAACATTAGTTTATGCTATTTTAACATTATTTGCCTTTGTTAATTTTTAGCATTTTCTGATTTATAAATGTTAATTGTAATTTGTTATTATTTACCATATTAATTTTCTATTTAACCAGAGATGTGTGATGAAAACCAGTCATAAAGCAGGGCAAGGCCAATCAGGTATGTTTCACATTTTTTAAATCTTTTCTGTCATCTTATCACATATAGATCTGCTGCACTGCTTTTATGTGAATGATATTATGTTTACAAACTGTTCTTCACAGTTACTATGAGCAGTGAGCTCAGTGTGCCAATGGGCTCCCCCGCAGCCGGGGGCTCAGACCGGCTGCAGGATGGCGGTGGGATGGACTACAGGGATTGGGTTCGGCGCAGCTATCTGGAGCTGGTCACCTCCAACCACCACTCAGTCCAGGCTCTCTCGTGGAGGAAGCTCTACCTCAGCAGGGCCAAGCTCAAAGCCTCCAGCCGAACCTCAGCCCTGCTGTCTGGCTTTGCCATGGTGAGTATATGACGCTCTGTGATAAGTGTGAGCTATCAAATGACTCTTGTCGTGGCCACACTCTTTTGTGGATTGTATTTCAGTGAATGAATCCGGAAACTGCTGCTAAACTTCAAACAAAGGGTGTGGGTTGTTGAAGTTCTTAGAAACATCAGATGGTTTGGAGATAAGATTGTCTTGAATCATTGTCCGATGGAACTTTGTGTCTAACCACTTTTGGCCAAGACCGAGCATAACAGAGACCACCCACTTGACCGGAAGTATTTTTCACATTCATTTTCTCCACAGGGACTTCAAACATTCTTCAGTAAAGAGTTATGAAACCAAGCAGTTCTGTGATGATTTGTAACATTTATAAACCTTGTTTTAAAGCAAAAAAAAGACTTTAGGTAGTTCAATTATTATAATCCTAGCTATTTTATTATAGGATACAATAGAAAATGTATGCAAGTGATTTATGGTAATTGACTAAAATATAAAACTGTTTATTTTTATCTTATCTCAAAATATTCAGTCATAAACAAGAGTGTGTATTCGGCCCTAATAGCCGCTACAAGTAGCACTCAAGTTTAAGTCCTGGCTCGTTTTCCCTTCTCGATCCCAACTACCCCCCCCCCCCCCCCCCCATCCCCCAATTACTTCCTGTCCTCTCCTAATAGAAGCCAAAAAACAAAAAAAAAAAGCGTGTAGGGCTAAATTTTTGTAACAACAACATCTCAGTGATTCATGGGAGTGGGAAGGGTAGCTAATAAACACTTTATTTTATTGAGCTAAATTTCTATAGTAACAAAGTGTGAAAGTATTATTGTGAAATATTATAATTTTAAATTAAACTGTTAAAGTGGGGAATAATTGAACATCTCTAATTGGTGGATTTTTATTCAGGATTATGGACCGTGGTGGGGGTCGTTTAGTTTTCCCTTTTTCCTCGTGTAGTAATGACTTTTAGGTCAAGGGTTTAAATAAAAAAAAAAACTACAGTTGGGAATTCTGACTATTATAATCAAGGTAAAATAAACACGTTATGTTTATTTGCGCAAAAAAATGTGCGCTCTGATCACTCTAACATAATTTCTGCTTAAATGTATATTCAAAATCGAGTGTTTTATAAATGCTCGCGTGTGTTAAATAAAAGGACACAGCTTGACTTAATGTTTTTGAATAATATTAAACAAATATTTTATTTATTATTAAATTTTTGCCTTTTTAATTATTTATTTTATTTAAAGTATTTTATCATTTATTTCTCATTTGGTAGATTTGATTTATTCTCAAAAATGGTGAATAGTATTATTATAATTTTAAATAACTTAGATTAATGTCTTTAAGTAGGAATAATTGACCTCAGTCAACAGCGAAAAATAATGCTTTTACATTTGGTTTTATTTGATCGTCTTGTCTGTTTCCCACTCTTCTTTCGATCACAATGAAATACCGTGGTGGGGGTCGTTGAGTTAGGGTCTGCGCGGGAGTTTTAAATAGGTTTTTAAGCGCCATGCGTGTTTTACCCGCTGTGAAACTGTTTCTTCAAGCATAAATGAAAGGCCAACAAATAAGTCTGCACAAAATTGGATAAATTCGTCTTGTAGAGTCTTGAATTTGATTGACAGAAAAATGTAAATATTTCAAGGTCACAGAGAGAAAAAAAAGTTTAATTGTAATCTTATTTTTATTCGTTTTGTCAGGATGTCCGTTATAAAATGCGCAAAAGAACCATGACGATCACTCTAACATCATATTTCTGGCCTAATAGCTCAGTATATAGTAGTTTACAGCGTCTTCAAAATACAAAATTAAATTTAATTTAAATCTTGCTGTTAACACAGTAGTTGGATGCAGCGGTGTTGAGAGAGATGTTTGTAGGAGTGGGTTTAAAATAATCCAAACAGCACAGTTTGTCATTTAAAATAGAGAATAAGCATATATACAAAAAAAGGGAAAGACGATATGAATAATATAAACAAATATTTTATTTATTATTAAATTAATGCATACATATACACGTTGCTTCAAAGACAGCATTCACACTTTTTATTATTTATTAATTTTATATGTATTTTATCATTTATTTACTTTTATTTGCTCTGTCTTGGTAGACGGTGAGTTTTCTCACAACGGCCACCCTGTATGTTTTGACTTAGATTAATGTGTATATTATATCTGCATCAGGCTTAAAACGGGCAATCGTTTTTTTTTGTCAGACCCGCAAATCGTCTTGTCTGTGTAAACGAACCTCACTCTTCTTTGCGAGCAGCGCGCACGGTCCGATCTCTCTTTAGGTCTGATCTGTGATGTAGATGCGCGGGACTGTTTGAGGTTTAGATGCTGTTCTGATGGAACGCGGGATAACTGTTTGTTACTGCCGCTCCGTTTTGAAAGGCCAAAAAAAAAAGTTACACGCACAAAATTGTATTTATTTTATTTGTCTTGAATTTATTGACAGAAAAATGGTTTTGGTCAGGAACAGAGACGCAATGCACGGATTAAGTGATCACAGAGAGAAAAAAAAGTTATCAAAAATTGTAATCCTTATTTTATTCGTTTTGCAGTCACGATATAATTCTTTGCTAACATTCAGCCTACAACACAATAGGAACAAAATTATTTTATTACCATAAAATTATTGCGCGGGTGGGCTATTTTATTAGTCAGTTTTGTCAAAATACTAAATTAATTTAACATCTCATCCTGAGAAAATAAATCAACAAAGACGCTGTGGTGATGAGTTACGATAAGATAATAAAAAAAAATAAAAAAAAAAAGACGAGTTGAACGCATTATTTTTCTAATAATTCAATTGTCAATTATTACTAGCTCTGTCACGGTTGCCACCCTCATGATCAGGTTATACCTGCCTGTAAGGGATTCGTCCGTTTTTTCACTTAAATATAGCCTGCTTAGATTTCTTCCCATGTTGTAGCATCAGACCACGCAAATAAAACATTGCTAATTCCCAGTAATTTTAGCTAGTGACGAGGAGTGAGTCGTTGATAACAGATGCTGTTCAAATGCAGCTAATAACTATAAATAATAAAAATACGTTATGAGAGAGAGAGGGAGAAAGAAAGAGAGAGATTGAGCGTGCGTGAATTAGCCTAACGTTACCTCTGAGTCTCTCTCATCAGTGTTCGGCAGCAGCGTCCCTACTAGTGAAACTTTAAGTTAATTTTCCTCACGAACAGTGTTGTTGTTACCTCGTGAGAGGTAGAACTTGTGAGAAATGTCATGTACTTTTATGTTGCTAAACTATTTACTGACAAAGTCATCAGAGCAGCGCTAACAACATTAGCGCGTATGTCTTCATGTGTGTAAACATGTGTCTGTGAGGGAGAGAGAGCGGGAGAAATAGATTGTGCTTTATGTACATAATAAAACGTAATTTTGTGGCAAAACATGGACTGATATGACGTTTTTATCCCATTGCTTACTATATTTTTGTATTTGGCCAGTGTCTTGTTGGTTTTGGTTGTATTGCTGTTGTAAGACCTTTTGAAATAACAGAAATAATTTGGTGAAGTGATACGGAGCTGTAATGCGGTCGAGAGCTGCCTGGAACTACGTTTGCCGTGCGTTTCCCGGAAAATAATTGCACACCTCAGAACGTTCGTCAGCCAATCAGATTCAAGCTTTCAACGGCATCGTAGTATAATACATTCTTAAATGTAATTTATACCTGCGATACAAAGGTGAAATTTCAGTATTATTACTCCAGTCTTCAGTGTCAGATCATTCTAATATTATGATTGCTGCAAAAAAAAAAAAAAAAATCTTCTTATTCTCAATGTTGAAAACCATTGTGCTGATAAAAATTTTTTTTAAAACCATGATAATTTTTCTGGATAATTTGATGAATAAAAGTAAAAAGAACAGCATTTATTTGAAAATAGAAACCTTTTGTAACATTCTACGTGACCATTACCAGTTTTATTTGATTGTGACCAGGTGGCCATGGTGGAGGTGCAGCTGGAGATGCAGTACAACTATCCCCGGCTCCTGCTCATTGCCTTCAGTGTGTGTACCACAGTGCTGGTGGCCGTCCACCTGTTCGCCCTCCTCATCAGCACCTGCATCCTGCCCCATGTGGAAGCCGTCAGCAACATCCACAATCTGAACTCCGTCTCCGAGTCTCCCCACGAGAGGATGCACCACTATATTGAGCTGGCCTGGGGCTTTTCCACCGCTCTGGGGATCCTTCTGTTCCTGGCAGAGGTGGTGCTCCTTTGCTGGATAAAGTTCTTGCCGGTTGACTCTGGGGCACAACCCGTGCCAGTGGTGGCAGCCCTCAAGCAGAACTGCAGCTCTCCTGTGGTTCAGCCCGGCCACAGCGGCTGGCAGGCAGCTTTGGCCTCCACCATCATCATGGTGCCAGTTGGATTGATCTTTGTGGTGTTCACCATTCACTTCTACCGCTCGCTAGTGCAGCACAAAACAGAGCGGCACCATCAAGAGATCGAGGAACTGCACAAAATCAAGGTGCAGCTGGATGGCCACGAGCGAGGCCTGCAGGCGGTGTGAGATCCAGGGATGCTCTTCGTTTCGTGCAGTGTTTCATCGCTTGACTCTTCAAGCTTACAAGCACATTAAAACTCCTTCAGTCTTTCTGGCTTATTTTCTGTTATCTTCTGAGAGGAAATGTCTTGTTACCTGGTGGGAGGATTACTTGTGTCGAAACTGAGAAAGATTTACAGCAAAAAGGCGCACGTTTACAAGATTTCTACTGCAAGGGCTATTTATTTTGACTGTAGGTCATTTGGACTTGTTTTTAAGGGCCATTTCCTGTTTCCATGTCTCTTAATATACAAAAATGGATATCACAGAGTGGCTTGCTTTAATATCGTTTGCCTTTTTGCGGTGCCATCCTGGATCGATAGTGTGCCACAGATAATGAGACCAAATGAGTTGGTCTTGGATCCATTATGGATCAAAGTCACTGCCAGAGTATCTTTAACTGCAATATCCAGCTTTTATAATGTACATGCCTGTTTGAGCTTCAGTTTAAAGTGATAGTTCACTCAAAAATGAACATGGTCATCATTACTCACCCTCATGTTGTTTCAAACCTCTATAAGTTTCTTTTGCACAAAATATATTTTAAACTGCTTTTGTCCATACCGGGAAGGTCAGTGGTTCAGAACAACTCTAGACTTTGTTGTCTTTCACTGTATGGACAAAATAACATGCAAGAAGGTGATAAAGCTTTATGTGAGGGTGAGTAAATGACCGAATGTTCATTTCCCTTTAAGAAAACAAAAAATTATGCACCATATAGTTTGTGTGTGTGTTAGTAGTGGATCTATAATACTGTAATCTTCCAGTCTGCAGAGTTGTCATCCCAAAAAAGGATTCATCTTAAATCTGTTACAGAAGTATCGCTCGTACTAGACCTATATGTAGTGCAGTATTTTTAGCTTGGGTGTGAAATCTAGACGCTTTAGCCAGACTCACTGCGCGGTTGTATTTCATTGAAGGTTTTGCATGTGTGATATAATGCACTGCCACTTGTCAAGCACAAAGGTGGAGGTTTTATCCATATTTCACACAAGACCTATTGAATGTTATTCCTGCGGGCTACTAGAAGTTTACATTGTCGATGTCAATGATGGTTTGCTCCAACAAATGACTTTAATGGGCACAGTTAGTTATAAAAATACTTGAGAGACAAAAAAGTTTTGCCAAGCTGAAACTAATGTGAACCAAGTTGGCAGTCCTATTGTCAAGCTCAAAATAATGTCTGATATTTAAGTCAATTTGAGGAAAACATTCCAGGGGGGAAAAGTCGGACCAATTTCTGCCTGCCTTAATTAAACTGACAAAAGTGCACTTGTAGTGTAGTCCATGGAAATGATGTGTCCGGTTTGTTTTCATAGTATGCAGACTGATTTCATCTGCTGTAGGTCTTTCAGAACACAGAGTTATAGTTTGCTGCTTCATTTCATGCCTTAAGCATTAATTTAATCGTATGTTCATGAGTCAATTCTGTAACAAGGCATAGTGAAGCACTACTTGTTTCATAGCTCAGACAAGTGAATTTGACCAAAATTGTGTGTACTCTGCTTTTAAAAGCACTTTTCTTTTTGTTTGTATGTGTGGAAAAATGCTGTTAGTGTCATTTTTGATCTGTTGCATTGTGCCACACTTTCAATAGGAAAACGCATATCTAGTCTGAAACGTTTTTTTTGCATCTAGAACATGTAGTCGACTTTTATCGAAACATTTTGTTGAGCATGTACTTTTATGCTCTGTCTGTACTTGTATGTTAATTTATGTCAAATAAACACAACCTAATTTGTTTACTTCAAATCTTTATTTATCATTTCTGTTTCCAATGGGCATTTGACATGCCTCTGATCTGTTCAAGAACAGACTGCGGTTTTCTTTGTGACTTTCGTATTATTTTCTTACAATAAATGGCAGAATCTGAATCAGCAGACAACCTTAAGAGGATGAGTCATGAAAAAGCCTGGGTCATACCACTCAAATCTCGTGTTCATTATATCTTATTAAAATAGCTAATTATTTGCACGTCTCAGTAGTATTTTATTGCACCATCCTTAATGTTTAATGTGACCTTGGACCACAAAACCAGTCTTAAGTCGCTGGAGTATACTTGTAGCAATAGCCAAAATACACCGAATGGGTCAAAAGTTATTTTTCTTTTATAGCAAAAAATCATTAGGACATTAAGTAAAGATCATGTTCCATGAAGATATTTAGTAAATTTCTTACCGTAAATATCTAAACTTCGTGTTTGATAGGTAATATGAATTGCTAAGACCTTCATTTGGGCAACTTTAAAGGCGATTTTCTCAATATTTAGATTTTTTTCCGCCCTCAGATTCCAGATTTTCAAGTAGTTGCATCTCGCCAAATATTGCCTGATCCTAACAAACCATACAGCAATGGAAAGCTTATTTATTCAGCTTTCAGATTGTATACATCTCAATTCCGAAAAATTGAAACTTAAGACTGGTTTTGTGGTCCAGGGTCACATATATATATATATTTTTTTCTTTTTAAGATTGCTGTACTACAGAAAGAACATTTGGGAAATGTGCTTAATTCCTTAATGTTACCGTTACAAGGCAAAATGGCAAAGAAATGGGATTAATTTTCTCTTCATGCAAAATAGAATTCACATTAGTGCATGAGAGATTCACATTAGGGCATAAGACTGATCCTGAGCTGCGGTCAGCCCGGAAAAAAACGGTGCAAAATGTTTATTAAATGGAAACGGTGGTGCGTTGAACACCCTGTTCTGATGACGCAAGTATTGCACCTATGAGAAGGCCATAAGGTGTTCTTTTTGAAGAATTTCTGATGAAATCGGTATAAATACGTGTTTAATACTGCATAATACCCTCGATGTTACAGTCACTGCCCTTGCCGTCCAGAATAAAAGAGAAAATCCCAATCGAGTGAAGGGATTTGTGGAAACTGTGGTTCCTAATTAAATTCTGATCCAACATTTGCCTTGCATTTCAGGATGAAAAGACAAACATTTCAGGTGAAGGATAATCCACTTCTTACCTCCGAGACTGTTATGATCTATATGACCTTATTATTTTTATTGTGAGTATTTGGCTTATCATTATTGTTGATCACTGTTGTTGTGCTATGATATTGTAATATTTACCATTATATAATCAAAGGAGCATAGAAAAGTTTATGAAAGTGTCACTCCACAATACAATAGCAAAATATATAAATGTGTAGTATATTTATGTTACATTAATCAGTGTATAGTACACCTTCCTAAGGAAAGGATATGGACCAGAAGACATTGCAATTACTACAAGATATTTAGACAGGCTTAAAGAAGTTCCAGATCTATACTTGTGCTCTCATTATTTCAGTTATTTTGCCTTTAATGTCAGTAAACATGTGCAAACAATATACTTGCTCTTGTGAATTAATTGTAATGTTAATTAAGTTTACTTACAAATTCATCATCATCATCATGTTGATATATGTTACTATAAAACTCTTATGACAAACACGTCTTCTAATGTCTTCAATTGTTGCGTATAGCGAGCTGCAGTGGACACATTTGTAAACAACTTCTCTTGGACCTATTGTGCGAGCTGTGTCTTTAATACCACGTGGTTTATATACATGTTGCTGCTGAGTGGGCTGACATTTTTGACACACCCACCAAACAAGAGAAAACATCTCGGTTACGTATGTAACCACAGTTCCCTGAATAGCGAACGAGATGCTGCAGTGACGTCACCGTAAGGGAACACCCTTTGGTGTGACGAATGTCTGAAGCCCTGTACCATCCCGCCAATCCTATTGGCCAAATAGTGCTTGGCACCACCTTACGCATGCGTAAGCATAGTATACCTGCATGCCGCACGTTATTTCACTCAGATTTTATGGACTAAGGAAGCACTATCAAAGGTACGGAACGGCCTGAACCGCAGCATCTCGCTCCCTATTCAGGGAACTGTGGTTACATACATAACCGAGATGTTCCCCTTCATAGGTCACTTCGATGCTGCGGTGATGTCACCGTATGGAACGCTATACCATCACGCCTGACGTACCTGAGATAGCTGGTATCCGAGGAAAGCATCTGGTCAAGCGTAAAGAACCCGGGGGGCCGTCCTCACATCCAGGCTGTAGAATTTGACAAAAGTGCTCGGTGAGGACCATCCTGACGCAGCACATATATCATCCATAGAAGATCCACTAAGGAAGGCTTGCGACAAAGCCACCGCCCTCGTGGAATGAGCTCGAACTCCTAAAGGTGAAGCGAGCCCGCGTGCCTCATAGGCTAAGGAAATTGCCTCAACCAGCCAATGAGACATGCGTTGCTTTGTGACAGCACAACCTTTATTTTTACTCCCAAAACAGACGAACAGCTGGTCGGACTCACGCCATTGGGCTGTATGATCAACATAGATCTTCAGCGCCCTCACAGGATAAAGGCTTAGATTCTCTGACCCCGCTTCCGTGGGGGAGAGAGCTTCCAAGACCACCTGATGGAAGCGAAAAGGATTCCAAGCGACTTTAGGAACATAATCAGGCCTTGGTCACAGCAGAACCTTCACCAATCCTGGTGCGAAGTCCATGCACGAAGGTGAGATAGAAAGAGCTTGTAAATCCCCAACTCTCTTGAGGGAGGATAAAGCTAACAATAGGACTGTCTTTAGAGTCAGGAGTTTTTCAGTCACAGTTTCCAAGGGCTCAAACAGATGTCCTGATAGCCCTTGTAATACAAATGGACAGATACCATGATGGAACTCGTGCAGGGCGGAAAGGCCGCAGCTGTCGTGAACCCTGCATGAATCGAGAGACCAGGGGATGACGGCCCACTGAAACGCCGTCCATGTATGCGTGGTTAGCGGATATGGCTGCCACGTATACTTTAAGAGTGGCTGGCGTTATTCCCTCTGAAAAACGGCTTTGAAGAAACTCCAGTACTGAAGCGATATGGCAGTAAGCTGGATCCATATCACGACATCTAGACCAGGTAGTAAACAGTTTCCATTTGAAGGCATATAAACGTCTCGTAGAAACCGTTCTAGAATTAATTATAGTCTCGGCAGCCTCCGCTGAAAGACCGGGACATATTAACTCACTCCGCTCAGAGGCCATACCCACAGTTTTCCATAAATCTGTCCGTGGGTGCCAGATCATTCCCCGTGCTTGCGACAGCATGTCCTGTCTGAGGGGAATCTTCCATGGAGAGCCCGCGAACAGACTGATCAGTTCAGCCACGGCTAAGTGGGCCACCACGGAGCTGCCAGCAGCAGTCGCTCCACTCTGTCCGACCGTATTCTGGATAGCACCGATGGAATATGCCGGATCGGAGGAAAGGCATACAAACAGGTTCTGGGCCATTCGTGGGCTAGAGTGTCCAGTCCCAGGGGCGATGGGTAGGGACAATCATAGCAGGCAATGTGTAGTCATGCTCGACACAAATAAGTCCACTTCCGCTTCTCCAAACACTTGCCATATGCAGCTCACCGTTTGAGGGTGCAGCCTCCATTCCCCTTCCTCCAGGCTCTGTCTCGAGAGCATGTCCGCTCCGAAGTTCAGGTGCCCCGGGACGTGAACCGCTCGGATCGACAGAAACCTGTTCTGAGTCCACAGAAGGACATTCCTCGCCAGCCTGCATAGAGGGCGAGAGCATAATCCTCCTTGGTGATTCAAATATGACAACCGTTGTGTTGTCCGTCCTGACTAAAGTCCAATTTATACTTCTGCATCGAACCTACACCGTAGCCTACGCAGAGACGCACAGGCCTACGCCGTAACCAGCGCCGTACCTGACGTGCACCTCTCCAAAAATCTAACAGCACGTCAATTCTACGTAGACCGCAAGCGCTGTGATTGGTCTGTGTCTGCAAGAACCCCTCCCTCCGTATGTACTTGCTCTCCTCAACCACCACCAGTGTGCAGCATCCACTTGGATGATGCGACGGCTGCCACAGGACAACGGCACCAGTGCGCTCACCACACACCAGCTACAGGTGGAGAGGAGAGAGAGTCATAGAACCAATCAAGTGGATGGGGATTATTAGGATGCCTTCTCCCTCGTCAAGCTCTTTCAAAAGCTCCGCCTGGTAGGCCTGAAGCCCCGCCATCGAGTGGAGCGTGGCCGCCGCCTGACCTGCAGCCAAGTAAGAATTCCTGACAAGGCATGACGTGACTTGACACGGCTTCGACGGGATGAGACTTCCAAGCAGCGGCCGAGTTCGGCGCGAGATGTTCAGTCAAAGTCTCTTCCACTGGTGGCATCGTTATATAACCACGACCCGCCATGTCAGTAATGGTGGCGAAATCTGCGGCCACGGCATTTGTGATGTATGCTGAAAACGTCTGCTTCCAGGACCTCGAAACCTCCTGGCGGTTAGGAAACGGCCGTCTAGCTTAGATTGGGACTGGGCCTTGACCACGTCCGCCTCCGCCTCCCAATCCAGCCCCAGCGTATCCACGCGAATGACCACGTCCAACAGCTCGCTGTAGGACGGGGAGTTGCATCTCTCCTCTCCGCTAGGAGGGAGAGATCCGCATGTGTCGGGCAGTAAATCCTCTGAATCCGAGGCCGCAGTGGACAAAACGTCATCATCATACAGCCCCCAGCCAAAGGAGATTGCACCGTAGGCCTCCGGTAGATCCTCGTCGGCGAAAACAACGGGCTCCACAAAGTTTTCGCTGACCTCTCGCACTCGAATGAGGGAGAGCAAGCGAAATCGAGAAAACTCCAGCGCATCACTTCCTCACAGTCTGGGGCGCACACGTCGCCCCAAGTCATCGCCTCGTGCAGTGCTCGGCAACCGCAGAAGCAACACCAGGGGTTGGACAGAGGCGATGATTATGTTAACCTTGTCAGAAATGTCCGGAGGGCTAAAGAGAGTGAACGTCAGGAAAGCAGCAGGACCTGATGGGATTACTGGCGTGTTTAGGTCCTGTGCTGATCAGCTTTGGTTTGTTTACTTCCATATTTAATGAGTCCCTTGCTACCTCTTGTTCCCACCTCCTTTAAAAAACGTCATAATCCCTGTGCCTAAGAACGTAAACCCTCTTGCCTGAATGACTATCGTCCAGTTGCCCTCACATCGACAGTCATGAAGGTTTTTGAGAGACTGTTAAAGAAACACATTTGCTCCTCCATTCCTGCTACTTTGGACCCTCTTCAGTTTGCCTATCGGCCAAATAGGTCTACTGATGATGCCATCTCTCAGGTACTGCACTCCTCCCTCACTCACATCGACAGCAAGAATGGCAACTATGTCAGGCTGCTATTCATAGACTATAGCTCAGCTTTCAACACTATAGTCCCCACCAAGCTAGCTGTCAAACTCTCAGACCTCGGCCTAAACACTTCACTCTGTGACTGGATTCAAGATTTCCTCACCGCCAGACCACAAGTGGTGAAAGTCGGCCAGTTCACCTCCAACTCCATCACTCTGAACGTAGGAGCCCCGCAGGGCTGTGTCCTGAGCCCCCTGCTCTACTCTCTCTACACCCACAACTGCGTGTCCTCACACAGCTCCACTTCTATTGTCAAATTTGCGGATGATACTGTGGTTCTGGGCCTCATTAACAATGATGACGAGGCCGCATACTTGGATGAGGGTGGAGAGACTCACATCATGGTGCCAGGACAACTGTCTCTCTCTGAACGTGAGCAAAACTAAGGAGCTGATCGTGGACTTCAGGAAGAGACAGCAGCGGCCCTACACTCCTCTTATGATCAGTGGGACCCCTGTGGAGAGGGTGAGTAGCTTCAAGTACCTCGGTGTAAACATCTCTGAGGACCTAACTTGACTACACACATTCAACACAGGTTAAGAAAGCCAGGCAAAGACTGTACCATCTGCGACAGCTGAGGAAATTCAGGGTCTCACCAGCTATCCTGAAAACTTTCTATTCTGGGGCCATAGAAAGCGTACTGACTCAGTGCATCTCAGTGTGGTATGGAAATTCCTCAAACCAGGACTGCAAAGCTCTACAGAGAGTCGTGCGCTTAGCTGAGCGCATCTCAGGGTCTGCTCTCCCCTCTCTGCAGGTCATCTACCTCAAACGCTGCAAAAGCAGAGCTGCTAAAATCATCAAAGACTCAACTCACCCCGGTAACCATCTTTTCTGTTTACTGCCATCTGGCAAGCGCTTCAGGAGCATGATGGCAAAAACCGAAAGACTGAGGAGCTTCTTCCCTCAGGCCATCAGGCTCCTAAACACAAACCCAGTCTCATAAACATTCACAAGACTCATTGTTAACTGTAAATATTCTCAAATATTGCTGCTTATGTACAATACCCCGAACAACCCGTCTGCACATCCCTCTTATTCACATTACTATTTATTAAGTCCCAGTACACTGTTTTTTTTGCACATCTTATTGTTTTGCACTTTTTATTTCATTGCACATTTTACTCTTATTTCTCTTCTTTTACCATATATATGCTCTCGTGTTGTGTTACTTTATATAATTTTTTATTTTGATTATTTTGCACTGTCCACTGAGCGAACCTGATTCGATTACATTTCACTTCTAATTATACCCTGTATAATTTATTATGTGACGAATAAAGAAACCTTGAACCTTGACCTTGGAGAAAACTTCTACCCTCGAGCGCAGAACTTTCAGTCGCAAGCCATCACAGTGGGGAGGTGTCGACAGGCCGCTAAGCGATCCCTGCACGTGATTCAGGCCTAGGCACACAATGCACCTATCATGAGTGTCCCCCGCCGTGATAAACCTGCTACACGGCTCCTTACATTTCCGATGACTCATTGCATCCGCAAAGAGGAGTTAAACACTGCTCGAGAAAAAGAATAATCGCTGAGAACGCGGGATGCTTTCTAGGGCAAAGAAAAATTTGCTTTCACTTTCCTGAAGGAAATTAAATTTGAGTGAAATAACGTGCGACTCGCAGGTATGCTTACTCATGCATAAGGCGGTGCCAAGCCCTATTTGGCCAATAGGATTGGCGGGATGGTACAGGGCTTCAGACATTCGTCACACCAAAGGGTCTTCCCATACGGTCACGTCACCGCAGCATCGAAGTGACCTATGAAGGGGAACGTATCCCTCCCGTTGCACACATTTCCAGGAAACATGTCGTTCAACCCGGAAACGGTAGCAAAACGTTGGGCACCGGTGTGAGCATGAACGTGCCCCTGGTCAGTATCTGTTGCTCCTGGGAAGCATGTGAATGGTCAGGTTTCACAGCTGTGATTGGCAGGCACACATGAAGTGAGGCTGCATTCAATTACATAGCGACACGCTGGCTAAAAAAGGCATTGCTAATGAGATTAAAGCAAGTATGCGTGTAATGCAGAAAAGGTAATACACAAACAAAAAACAGCAACTTTTAATAGTGAATGGAGTTATTCTATAAATATATGTATTTGGAATAGCATATTTCTGCATTACATGAATACAGAATACCGTTTACAAATTTTCCACATGAAACACCCAAATAACATTTACTAATTGCAAAATGTTTACTACAATGTGATGTTCTCAGCTTCTCCAAAGTGACGAATGCACTGGAAGTAGCCGAATATCTGCCACAGAATATTAATTAGACTGCAAAGAGATAATATTTTTTTACACTAGATTTTCACATTAGATTGCAGTGTACCTGCAGTTAGCATTATGCTTACTTACACTCCACACACATCCAAACTATGGAAACTCTCCTGAGCCTCCTCATATTAAAATCCACATTCAGTCCAGAAAGCTACAAAAAAATCAGTCAATGACTTGACAAACAGTGGTTTTGTATAAAGCTGCTGTTGAAAACCAGTTTCAAGTAGGTTTCCAAGATATTTGAAGTGTTAGATCAAGTCAGCATGTGTATTATATGTAACCAAGCAAGTATTTATTGACTTGTGGCTATTTTTAAGAAACAAGCAGGTTTGAGGGAAAAGTTAATATTGTAAGTTAGGCTACTTCAGTCTTTAGAAACCGACCAGACTAATCTTTGCCAAATGGATGTAGTGAAAATATCTATATTTTATAATGTTCCTTGATGCCAGTTTGGTTAAAGTTTTTGTCAGTTATTCAAACTGTGGTAGATGGCAAGTGATTATGCTTAATTGTTGAAAGTGACTATGCAAAGTTCCTGCAGCGATGATGAGTGAAAGAACTTAACTGACTTGGTATTGCTGCCCTTTGGCATCATTGACCAGGATCTGATTGACCAAGTTTAATCTTCTCTCTGAGCTGCTGATATCTCATGATTGAGTTTGAGCAGAGACACAGTTTGCATTACTAATACTACAAAGGTAGAAACCAAAGATTGTTTGTAACTCTGTACTTTGTGTCCTTATTTTGTCTTCTCTTAACTAGAGGTGGCACATATTCAGTAATGCTGCAGTATTTCAGGAAGTTTTCAGGAAGCAGTAACAGGTTCTCATGGGTTTGGGCCCTATTTTTAGACTGGGAATATCAATCTACCAGTTCTGTCAACATGCTGGTTTAAACGCTCTTGTATTCTCAACACTTAATATGCTGGGCCCCTGAGTGCAACACTGTTGCCACCTCCCGTTTGGAAACAACTGAAAGCCGTGTAAATTATGATTGAGTTTAAATTAAAAAAAATAACATCACTAATCTGTGAAGTCTATAGACTTGGCCGCAGTTGTGTTGTGACCTGGTTGGGAAATGTAATTTCAAGGCCAGTCTAAAGGAGTTTTCTTCCTTTAAAAGTGTACATTGCTGATGTTTATTTTGCAGAGATGGTACATCTATGTTTGGATTGATGCTAAGAGTTTAAGACCGTGTATTTGTATGTATTTTAGAAGCACTCTTTATTGGTGAGGTCACCAAATCATGGACCAGTTTGAATATGGATTTAAAGTTCGACGTGAGACCATGGTCTGGACTATTTTTGATTGTTCCTGGTACGGAAGAATCTGGTGTTTGAGAACTGTGGCGTGTTTTCATTACCAGAGTTTGGATTATTTATTTGCTATCAGCCAACTTCAGCTATGGACAGTGTTTGTTCTACAGATAAGACTTTCTCACACATCAACTTTCACATGAAGAAATCCTACAATCTACATTGCTTTGTTTGCTTGTGGGTTTTTCTCTTTTCTTTACTTTTGTGTTTACATTTGTGGCTATTAACCTGAATTTAATGTTTTCCATTTTGTATTTAATAAATCCATTGATTTGAAATCCCTTTGAATACTGTACATTTCTGAAAATATAGACATTAATTATGTGGTAATTGCATCCATTTCAGATGTATAACAACTGCTTTTCCCAAAGACTTAAGTTATAGTAGCTGAAGACTATTTAAAGTGAAACAGATGTATTGTTCTAGATCAGTGCTTCCCAAACCTGTCCTGGAGGACCCCCTGCCCTGCACATTTTGTATGTTTCCCTAATCAGACACACCCAATTTAGTTCTTGCAGACTCTACTAATGAGCTGATGAGTGGAATCAGATGTGTTAGATAAGGGAGACATACAAAAGGTGCAGTGTAGGGGGGGCCTCCAGGACAGGTTTGGGAAGCACTGTTCTAGATCAAGGGTGCATCCTGTTCCTGGAGATCTACCTTCCTGCAGAGTTCAGTTCCAACCCTGATTAAACAAACCTGTCTGTAATTAAGTGCTCCTTCAGATCCTAATTAGTCGGTTCAGGTGTGTTAAATCAGGACCAGGGTTGAGTTGTAGATTAATAATGTGGGCTAAGTGAGTGCTGTCTGTGCAGGGCCAGAACTAAGGGGCCAACGTTTTGCCAATGAGCAAAATCTCAGAGGCCCTGCTCTGGCAGCCCGCTGGGGGCCCTTCAGGCTAGCCCTAAGTGGGCTCGTAAAGGGCCAGTGCAGGCTTGTTTGCAGGGGTGAAAGCAGACTGAGTATATCTGTTTATCATCATTAAATAATTTTTTTGATTCATCTCATAAAAATGTGATTGAATGTCCCCCAACAACTTATGTAGTCCCATTTAACCATGTTAGCAACAGCCTTTTTCGATACAAGTAACATTACTATAAGTTTATGTTGTAGAAAAAAACACGAAACTATCCAGAGCTTGTTAACCACAGACCTTATTTCTGACAATTAACCACAAAAACATATTCAAAGAACCTACTGACTTCAGGGCAATGAAACCACAAGTGGTAAAGTGCAAACTCATTTCCTGGTTTTGGCCTACAAAAAATACATTCTCCATGCAGTGCTCTATTACATTTACCAGACATTTTACACAGAGACTTAGTGCATTCAGGCTATACATTTTTCGTCAGTATGTGTGTTCTCCAGGAATTGAACCCACAACCTTTTGCATTGCTAATGCAATGCTCTACCACTGAGCCACAGGAACACTTATTTCTGTATTACAGATAAATCACTTGCTTTTCCTCCATCGGTAATCAAATCAGTGATGAAAGGAGCTCAGCTGTCCTTGTGCTGTTGAAGGCACATCTGGTCACAGATTTGATCATTTGTTATATTTTTTGTTTTCAAAACTTCATCTCTCTGTTTCTTGCACAATTAATCTGCCAGTCAAGACTTCATATACATTTTCTCTTACGGTTTGAGGCCGTCAGAGACCCTTTGGCATGCATGTTGGTCAATCTGTGTTTTAGTCAGATGTAAATTTCTGTGACAGAAGGCATCACACATTTGCTGTCTCTAAGCGACAACAGATGGCAGAGTCAGAGCCTGTAAATTTGAGGATAAGCTCTGATTTGTTGCTATATATAAAATGTTCTGCTAAGATTAATGAAATGGCTCTATTTGAATGTGAAAATAGCACCATATGAACTGAATTAATTGGATCAGCTGCCATCAGTATCATAGACTGTCCTATGCTCTTCTATAAATGTCTGGGTTCAATAAACAAATGGTTTCAATTATCATACTAAAAATATATACAAGCTTATGATCAAAAGAAAATGTGGAAAACACAAGTGAATTAGAGTCAGCATGACATGAAAATTCACCATTTTGTAAATGCATGTTAGATTAAAAAATAACTTTTGACTGTGATGTTTTAACAAAATGTCGTGAGTGGACCTTCTCTGACAAGGTTTCTGCAGGTTTTATGAAGATAAATGTAAAACTTTTAGTGATTTTTTTAAGACCAGTTAAAAATTAACATTTTATTCTATGTTTAAATTAGATACACTTCCTGACTAAAGAAAGTGTCAGGAAATTCAGATGTTTGAGAGCGTTTCCCGACCATTTGAGCTCGAGACAGCTGTGCCTTTTGTCACTATGATAATGGTAGATCAATGAGTCAACTAACTGAGAGATTGAACCTTGATCTGCAAATGACTAGTCCTGGCCAGATGTGGATTCGTTAGGTTTATTGCCCTCAGATGTATGTTTATTTGATGTTTTGTCTCAACCTCCAAAAGTCCTCCTCCAATTCTGCCTATAAAGATACCCTGTAAAAATGACTTAAGATGAGATTTCGATGACTGCAGCCAGCCTACATCACACTGGGGTTTTTTCAATAAAGAATCCTACGATCGAATCCGAAGTCTCCTGGTCTTCTCTTCTGAGTTTCTACACTTTAGAAGAACAGAGTTCACAACAGATGGTGCCGTGAACCCGGATAGAGTTCCAGCTTCCTCACCTGAAAAACTTCAAGCTCAAACAAAGATCTGCATCTTTTGGAATCCAGCGAAACTTCAAGCTGAACAAGGATTCCCAGACTGAATTTTTCTCTCTGGTGAGTGCTGTCTCTAATCCAAAAGAACCTAAGACCAGTACAAATTTTTGTATCCTCTGTGCCGTCAGAGAAGAGTTAACATACATCTGTAGGGTTTGTTTAACTAAATTTTATCCTCTGTTTCAGGCAGGGAAGAGTTTATCCTCTAAAGTTTTTTATTTTAGAGATGAAAGTATCCTCTGTTCTTGTAGGCAGGGAAGTTTTATCCTCTGTTTCAGGCAGGGAAGAGTTTATCCTCTAAAGTTTTTATTTTAGAGATGAAAGTTTATCCTCTTTCTTTCAGGCAGGGAAGATTTTGGGCATTACGTGCTAAAAATGTTATCCTCTGTTTCAGGCAGGGAAGTTAGCATTTCGTGTTAATATTTAGTTTAATCCTCTGTTTTCTTGTAGGCAGGGAAGTTAAGTGTGAAGTGTTGGTAATTTGGAAATTAACAATAGTTAAGTTTTTTTTTTACAAGTGTACCCTCTGTTGATCAGAGAAGTTTTGTTTTGTTTGTGTGGTACAGAAGAAACTTGCAAAATGGTCAGAAGGAATGCTAGGCTGATTCCAACCACAGAAAAGAGTTGGTCTTGCGACTCCTCTGTGGTCAGATAGTGAATTCCAAAACACTGTTATGGGAACAAATGGACCTAATAGTCACTGAAAAAGTTAAACAAGAACTAACGCAGAAATATGAGATTCATCCAGACAAGACTTGGTCAGTAGATGAGTGTAAAAAGGTACTAGGAGCAAGTATTCGTAAGAACAAATGTGAAAGGGATTATCTGTTGTCACAGAGAATTCAGTGTAACGCTAAGCGACACAACAGTCTCAGCGTAACTCAGAGCTAGAGAAACAGAAACAATGGAACTCCGTGCGAGAGTATCCACTTTGACTAAGAAATTGAACCTCAAGAAAGTTGCAGCAAAACACTGATTTGGAAGTAAGTCAGCCTGATAACATTTACCCTGATTTACAAGCGTTCTTTGAAACAGATGTAGCTCTCCAATCAGTAACTGGTGTGCCTGTAAATTCCGTCCATGTGTGTGGGGCTAGGAGAGAAGATCTCAGGGGATTGAGGAAACATGATAGTGTTCCTCTCATTCTTCTGTTGTGCAAATACAAACTGCTGCCAAAGCTTTATGTCCTAAAGATATAGAGAGACTATCTCAGAGTTTACCGTCAGCACGCACACATTTTTCTGAAGATTAGAAGAACATTGATCAGTAAAATTGCGTCTTTATGACATGTCGTTGGCAGAAGTCACGCAGCTGATGTCACAAAACTAACTGAATCTGAATTCAACAGTTTTGAATCTGCTATCACTTCTGAACTGCGAAATGCCAGTAAGGGTGATTTAAGAGAAGGTATTTTGAAAATCCTAAAGAATATCTTAGGACCCAAAATAGATTGGTCTAGAATTACTACCTGTGTGCAAAGGAAAGAAGAAACCGTGAGTGAATATACTGAGAGATTTTGTCAGTCAGCTGTAATCTACAGTGGAATTGTTGATGACCCTGAAAGTGTGCTAGATGACAAGGACCCTTGGTTCGTATCTGGTCAGATGGCCTTGTAGCCGAATACAGAAAAGCTTTACCATTCTTAGATCTAACTTGGTCTAACAGAACTCTCAGAAGTAACCTAGACAGGTTAGCTACATGGGAAAGAGATGCTGATGTCAAGGCAAAAGTAAGAGTAGCAGCAGCTAATTTTAACACAACGAAACAAGACAATAGATAATGTCTAAAAGAGAAAGCAAATGCAAATACTGTGAAAAAATTAGGACATTGGGGAAAGAGTGTAGGAAGAAGTTACAAGATAGTAAAAGAAATGCTATGCATAATTCTGCTCCTTCTCAGCCTGCACACAACCCTGAAGTAGTTCCGCCAGTGACCACTGAAACTGTGGTACAGATAGTTCAGGCTCTTCTAAGAGCACAACAAGACCAGGAAAAAAACTAATTATTGGGGCTGTGAGTAGCTACCTTTCCCCTGTAATCCAACACAATGACCAATAATTTTTGTGAAAGGTAGCATAAAAGAGAAAGAGATTGATTTTTTGCTAGATACAGGTGCAGAAATTACAGTAATTCCTACAAAATTGGCACAAGGTTTAAACATCCCATACAAGAAAACCAAACTTTGTTTAACTGGTGTAATAGGTGAAGATTCTGTTTTATATGAAACTCCGCCCATAGAGGTACAATTTGGCCCAAAAACTCTGACTACAAAATTGCTATGCCTCCATTAAATACAGGTGCAATTTTAGGCATGGATCTTCTGAGACAAATAAATCTAACTTTAGACATGTCCTCAGAATCTACTAGCATAAAATGTCCTCAGCACAGATTTCTACCAATAATGCAACCCCTCCCGAGTATGCTTTCTTACAGAATCATCCAATTTGGGCTAAAGACAGGATGATTGTGGGTTGTTGACAGGTGTAGAACCAGTTAAATTGACAGGAACTCACCTCCGGTCACCAAACAATATCCGATTAATAAGGAAGCTATACAGGGAATCAAACTTATTGTAGAAAATTTTGCTGACACAAGGAGTGCTAGTTAAAAACCAACAGTCCATGTAATTCACCCATATGGCCCATCAAGAATCTAATGGGACATGGAGACTTACAATAGACTACAGAGTAGCCAATAAACATATTGAAAAAATCACCCCCCTAGTGGCAGATCCATCTACAATTTGTAATGGCTTACCATTAGATTGTAAGATTTTTTCAGTAATTGATATGTCTAATGGATTATTTTCTGTACCGTTGCACTCTGACAGCCAGCCATGGTTAGCTTTTACAGTTGACTATGAACAATACCAGTGGACACGATTGCCACAGGGATTTCAAAACTCCCCAACCATATATCATCAGGCTGTCAGACGTGATTTGTGTGACCCAGAATGTCCGTAAAACAGTCCACTATGATCCAATATGTCGATGATATTTTGATTGCCTCAACAGATCATGAGGTACATCAAACTGAATTGGCATCATTGTTGGACTATTTGCATAAAAAAGGACACAAATGCAGCTTTCACAAAGCTCAAATCGCTAAAAAGCAAGTCACATTTCTGGGTCAAACAATTGGTGCAGGATAGATCTAGCATTTACACAGGATCGAGCGGCTTCAGTCAAAGCCATACCTCGCCTAATACCATTAAAACACTCCGCTCATTTTTAGGAACAACAGGTTATTGTAGACCTTGGATTGAAGACTATGCCTCGATTGCTCAGCCTCTCTATGATTTGTTGAAAGGCCATGGTAAAGATTCAGATACTGTTTGTATGGAAGAATTTCATCTCAAAGCTTTTAATGATTTGAAGAGAGCACTATGTCAAGCACCAGCATTAGGAATTGCCCAATCTGATAGACCCTTTGTGCTTTATGTCCATGAACACTTAGGCTTTATGACTGCATGTCTAATGCAAGATCATGGGGGCAGCTTACGCCCAATTCATTACTATCCGGTAAACTTGACATAGTCGCTCAAGGTATGGGCCCATGCCTCAGAGCAGTTCAGGCAGTTCATCTAGCGCTTCAGGCTTCATCAGGAATGGTGTTAGGTCAGACTGTAAACGTAAAATGCCCTCACACAGTGTCCGCACTAATGAATCAAGCAAAAGTCACTTCTGTCACCTCCTCCCGTTGGGGAAATTGGTTAGCAACTCTCACAGCCCCGAATATTGTTATACAGCGTGCACCAGTCACGAACCCATCCTCATGTATGATGTCTGCAATGACTGAATTTGTGTTAGAGGATGAAGGCGAAATGACTCATGATTGTGTTACGCTTACATATGCAGCGACAAGTGAAATAGCAGAAACTCCCATAGAGAACGCAGAATTGGAGTTGTTTGTTGATGGTTCAGCTCAAGTTATTGAAGGTAACAGACGAGCAGGATATGCAGTAACTTCCACCACTGAAGTAGTTGCTTCAGGTCGTCTTCCAGATCATTTTCAGCTCAAGCTGCAGAAATAGTAGCCTTAACTAGAGCATGCACGCTAGCTTCAGGATCGGTTGCAAATATCTACACAGATTCCACCAGGTATGCTTTGGGGTAATTCATGATTTTGGTGTCATTTGGCAAACCAGAAAATTTCTAACTTCTGCTGGATCCCCCATTAAGCATGCTGGATTAGTGAAAGATTTAATGTTTGCCATGAAACTCCAAAGAAATTAGCAGTGATCAAAGTGAAAGCACATCTCACAACTAATACTACGGAAGCTAAAGGTAATGCTCTTGCTGATGTAGCGGCTAAACAGGCTTGTTTCTATGCAACTGTACAAGTGTGTTCAGGTAGTACAGCACAGAAGATAATTCTACCTCCTGAATCAATCGTGATCTGTATAAAGACGTTCCTCTATATGAACATGGACATGGTTAGACAAAGGAGCCACTGTGGATTCATCCGGCTGCTGGACCAAAGGGGGAAAGTATGTTGCTCCCGAATCACTGTTGCCATATTTGGCTCAACAAATACACAGTTTGGGTCATAGTGGTCCAGCAACGATGAATCACAGGTTCTCAAATCAATGGTGGAATCCAAAATTCAGAAACGCAGCCACTGAAACAGTCAAGAGATGTGTGACATGTCAGAAAAATAATGATGTACCAGCAGCCATTACACCAGCAGCACATACCCCAGCTCCACCAGGGCCATTTCGTCACCTGCAAGTTGATTACATATCGTTGCCCCCTTGTAAAGGAAAAACTGACGTTTTGAGTAATAGACAAGTTCTCAAGATGGGTAGAAGCTATCCAACAGGGCGCGCTACAGCTGCACATACTGCTAAATGTCTTGTCACTGATTTCATTCCCAGATGGGGATTACCAGATTGCATTGACTCAGATCAAGGTACCCACTTCACAGGACAGGTAGTCAAGGAAGTGTCTAGAATGTTGAAGATTAAGTGGAACCTTCACTGTCCCTATAGGCCACAAGCATCAGGACAGGTTGAACGATCAAACAGAACAATCAAAACCAGGCTAAGCAAAATGCATCAGGAAGGAGTACCATGGGTTAAGCACTGCCCGCAGTACTGTGTAGTATGAGAGCATCACCTAACAAATCAGTAGGACTGAGCCCTCATGAGATTATTACTGGACGCCCAATGCAGATGCCAGGTGTGATTGATCTTAGAAATGCTGATGTGCACATTGCTTCAGATGCCCTGATCGCTTACTGTGAAAACCTCACAAAGGCAGTGCAGAGTGCCAAAGAGAGAGTTGAGTCGTGTTGGCAGACTCCACCAGAAGGTGATACACACAATCGTCCCAGGTCAATGGTCATGATAAAGGCATTCAAAAACAAGCCATTAGAGCCTAAGTGGTACGGACCACATCAAGTGATGTTGATTACAGCAGCTGCAGTATTGTGTCAGGGAAGGAAAACTTGGACTCATGTGTCACATTGTAAGGTTGTTCCTCCCCCTGCAGAGATAGGATAGGGCAGATACAAGAACCAGTGAGGAGCCCAGGGAAGAACCGAAAGCAACAGGCTTCGGGGGCCAACCCTGAGGTGAAGATTTCCTCATAGGCCTTTCCCCTCCATTAGTCCATCCTTTCCTCACTGTTCTTTAGGTGTCGCAGAAATTAAGAAATAGGGAAAGAAGGAACAACCATAGCAGACTTTATTTTGAACAGAGGATACAACCCTAATGTTTGCAGACTCTACAAATACTGCTCTGTGCCGTTGTTCTCTCTTGTTTGTGTTTCTTTCTTCCTCTGTGCAGATACCATTTGATGGCTGTCCTGAGATCCATATGCACCACCCTTCTCACCTGCGGATGAAACCACAACCTCTAGAAAACAACTAGACCCATTGCCGAGCCAACTATCACACAAGAAAGAGAAAAGAAAGAAGAAAGAAAAAAAAATACACAACGCAGAGACTCACATACGGGAACTTCAGTCATCCATCAACATGATTAAGATTTCCGTACTCTTGATCTTTCAGCAAAATTACACCAGATGACTGAAGATAATTCTTCATGTTTCGGAAACTTGTTAGCAAATGACGCCCGCCTCTCACGAGGAAATGACAGTTCCAACCAGAAAAGATTATTACCCGTAAGAACTTCACGGACCCTAATTGCATGTTTTGTTTCTGTGTCAGCATGCAATTACATATAAGCAACACAGAACATGTACTATGTGCCTGTAACAATTACAAGTTACAAGAATTAACTTTTAAGTGTCTAAATTTGTATTTTGTGAGAGTTATTAGAACTCTCAAAGGGGGAATTGAAAGATTACAAATTTTATTCTATGTTTAATTTAGATACACTTCCTGACTAAAGAAAGTGTCAGGAAATTCAGATGTTTGAGAGCGTTTCCTGACCATTTGAGCTCGAGACAGCTGTGCCTTTTGTCACTATGATAATGGTAAGATCAATGAGTCAGACTACTGAGAGATTGAACCTTTGATCTGCAAATGACTTTGTCCTGGCCAGATGTGGATTCGTTAGGTTTATTGCCCTCAGATGTATGTTTATTTGATGTTTTGTCTCAACCTCCAAAAAGTCCCTCCTCCAATTCTGCCTATAAAGATACCCTGTAAAAATGACTTAAGATGAGATTTCGATGACTGCAGCCTACCATCACACTGGGGTTTTTCAATAAAGAATCCTACGATCGAATCCGAAGTCTCCTGGTCTTCTCTTCTGAGTTTCTACACTTTAGAAGAACAGAGTTCACAACACCAGTTAAAGAAGATGTAAGGAATAAATTGAAGGGAATACATCGATTAGTTTTCTAAATGTAAGGAGCGCACATTAACTCTAGGTTGAAAGTTCCAACAGATCTGTATTAGCCTACTTTTGAATTCATTTTACAAAAGAAAAACTGTTTTTTTGAGAAACTGTTCAAAATAAAATTTTATGATTAAAACAAGAATAAATATCTGTGAGCTCAGATAAAATGGGCTCAGAAAAATCAACATAATTCAAAGAGGATATTTTCATACTCCACTGACAGATACAAAAGCTCACTTGTGAACAATTTCTGAGAAATCAATTTTTCATCTTAAGTAAATATATCTTGATTTAATACAAGACAAATATGTGTCCCTGGACCACAAAACCAGTCATAAGGGTAATTTATTTCAATTGAGACTTATACATAATCTGAAAGCTGAATATATAAGCTTTCCATTGATATATGGTTTATTAGGACAGGACTTTTTGGTCAAGATACAACTATTTGAAAATCTGGAATCTGAGGGTGCAAAAAAAATCTAAATATTGACAAAAATTGCCTTTAAATTTGTCCAAATGAAGTCCTTGGCAATGCATATTACAAATCAAAAATTACGTTTTGATATATTTACAGAAGGAAATTTACAAAATATCTTCATGGAACACGATCTTTACTTAATATCCTAACGATTTTTGGCATAAATGAAAAATCAATAATTTTGACTCATTCTATGTATTTTTGTCTATTGCTACAAATATTCCCGTGCTGGTTTTGTGGTCCAGGGTCACATATATGTATTTTTTGCAGTTAATGCACCATTTAATGCCATGACTTTATGGATTTCAGCATCAACTTAAGTTTGTCCAGGCTTTAATTTGTGTTTTAATAACTGGTGCACAGCAGTCCTTGCCCCAGTAATATATTACATTTGAATGCATGTCACAATAAGAAAGAAAATATCTGCCATTAGTTCCATTGCATTGCAACTTTAAATAAGAGTCGGCAATAATGATATCTCTACAAATTTAATATTTACACATTTCACAAATTAATTATCCATTATAACCATAAATCACAAAAACTAATTCTAGTAACTTATAAAAATAATTTTAGCCTTCCTTAAGATGACAAATAACACTAAACCTGTTGTTCACCTGAACAGTGTGCCATAATTATGTCAAATCAGACAGTTTCACATTAATAATGCATCTTGAAAACAAAATGAAACAGATTTGACCAGTCTATCCATCAGGTGTGTATATTTTAATGAGGTGCTGCAGTCCTGAAGGGTAGCCAGTGAGGGGACACCTGTGATTGGCTTTAACATACACATATATACACTTGTAACAAAACACATAGCCTGAAGTGGCCAGCGCGGTGTCATTGGTGCGCACTTTCCTGCAGAGCGGGCAGACTTTGATGTGTGTGGGTGACGTCTCTTGGCTGTGAAGGTGGAGAGGCGGCGGAGGGGTTGGAAGGGAGGTCAAGGATTTAACAGTGTTCTGGTTCTCGGATGAATACCACCACTCCAGGAACTGCAGAAAAAACACTCCAATCGAGAGGCTGCTTGACAGAGACACAGCCACACCACCGACCGCTGTAGAGACCAAGTGCTGAAATTTCTCTCTAAAGCTGAAAAGAGAGATTTTTGCTTTAATCAAACATCTTTATATTTTGATAAACCTCAAGAAAATAATGTAGCAGAGACTCAAAACAAACTCACCTTTGACTGGGGCTCAGAGCTGGGCCCGATGGCTTAAGATCCAGGCTGTGTATGTCATTAGCCGTGAGATATGAGAGTTTAACCCCTGCCAGCCACAGGAGCGGAGAATGTGTCCGTGTTTTGCCGAAAACATACAAAAGCTGTTGGCAAAAGACCCAGCCATCCCAAGCCATGCACACAAAGGGGTACGCAGCCAAAAAAGCCCTGTACAACTTCTGCATGAAGGACTGAGGCAAGCGGATGGAGAAATCGTCCTCGTCTCTCTGTCGAGCCAGGATTTTTTCCAGCTTGGTGTGTAGGTAAGGAAGGAGGGCCAGAAGCAACAAGGAGCGCCAGTGCTGTCTGCGCCGGAGTCCCAGATGAGCTGCACGTGAGCCGTCTTCTTCTACACGCTTCAGACCGTAGAAATTCTCTGAGAATGAGGCGCTGGTGCGGGAGAGGAAATGATGCTGCAATAACACGTCCAGGATAGCATAAATCTCATCAAACCTCCTCCAAAGAACTCCATAGCGAGCGGGGTTAGACGTAGCGAGGATCTGTGGACAAAGACAGGGTTTACACATCAGTGTTATTCAATGCCAGAAAATACTGTAAAGTCTGTTACTATATTTTAATATAGGTAAAACAATACAAGTATGTTTGCAATTGTATGCTAGGGGGGTCCATGGAAAAGTTCAGAGAAAAACGAAGTGTAAAAAATCTGATTAAAATAAATGAAATAAATTAAACTAGATTAAGATAAACTAAATAAGTACATATTATACAACAGTACAGGACTACACTAAGCAGCTTATCTTAGCTTAAATATTTTTCAAATTATGATTCAGACGTATAATAAAATCTTTTTTTCACAGTACAAATTCAGTCTTTATACAAGCAACTCTTTAGCTAGATGTCTTTCACATTTTATATGTGGATCCATCACATGAGAAAGATCATGTTTGGGGGTCTGTGAATCTAAAAGATTGAAAGCCGATTGCCGATGCTCACAAATTGATGGTTATTTTGTGTTTTTACATTCAATTTTGTGTGTATAGAGGTTCAAGCTGTCCAATTCAGCCTGGTTCATTCTTCTCGCTGGAGATGTCAAGTTGAGCCCATTGCATTGTGGGATACAGGTTTATGTTCTTGGATTGTATTCTGCTGATTATGGCAAATATAGTGGGTCATAAGGTATTCAGTGTGTATGGGCACAGTAAACGTATACCTGCTAGTAGTGTATTTCGCACACAGTTTAAGTTCTTGTGATTCACTTTACAATCTGTCAGGTATATTAGAGCATGAGGCAAAGATAGACGTTTGGAAGTGAGATTCATCTTATACCATAATGTCATTTACTGTACAGTGGTGGCAAATGCAGTACAAGATATATTAAATGAGTGAGCAGCATACCTTCACAGCATGCAGTAATGCAGGTTTAACAGCACTCATCAAAGAGTCCTGAGCTAAAACCTCAAACACGGAGGGTCTGTCTTCAGCTGGAGCCGCTGTTGTTAAATGTGCTCCTCGCTCTGCCATTACACTGAGATCAGTAGTTGTGAGCAAACACGGGGAACTGGACAGTTCAGACAACAACAACGCGAGCGGATATTTGAAAATTAGT